>JAUNZM010000243.1:5897500-6209704 GCA_033459285.1 Clamator glandarius | reverse complement strand
GCCTGTCTCTGACACTGGGAATGGATATAAGGGGCTTCCTCAGGGAGGAGGTAGCCTGGCCTTGTGCAGGGGGGAAGTGAGAGGCAGAAGTTGTGACACAGGGCTCTGCTGTTTGGACCTAGATTTGATTTGCATGGTTAAAACTTGTTGATCCCATACAAGGCTTTCCTGGCTGGGAGCTGAACTTGGTACCACAGCCAAGCTTTCTCAAGTGTTCAGCATAAATCAGACTTTCACAGCTGCCTTTGAGTGGAAGGAGCAAGAAATCATGTTTTGTCTCCTGTCCAGGATCTCTGAGAGAAAGGAGCTGTCAGAAACCAATCCAGATCCTCTGACACGTGCTCTGAACATCCTCGCTGCCTAGCTTTGCCTTCCCCCATCTGCTCTAACAGCTCCATCATCTCCTGTGTGCTGCCTTCTCCAGCCAAGATCCCAGCCAGGCTGCTGACATCCAAGTTGAGCTGTGCTCCAAGCAAAGGACTCTGTAACAGCTTCTGAGTTGGGTTATGCTCTTCCCTTCCTCTCACTGAATCAATTAACTGGTTTTTAACACAGACACAGATATAGTGCAGTGCCCTGCTGAGAGCAGTTGTGTCCTATCTTCAGGCTCTTTTTTTTTCCTCTAGAGAATTAGTCCAGAGAAGCCACCCTTCCACATGCTTTTCTAACTCTCTTGTCACTAATCTCACTTGGAATTATTTTTCTAATAATAGGTAGAATTTCTCTTGCTGTACTTTGAGTCCATTGCCTCTCATGCACCTCTAGGAAGAATCTGGTTCTGTTTTGTCTATAACCACTTCTTAGCCTTCCCCTCTGGCTGAACAAGCTCATCTCCACCCACGTCTTCCGATTTGGCAATGTAGTGCTAATTTTTCTTGTACTGCTTCATATACATTTGAGGGAGAGGGATGAGTGCTCACAGACACTACATGGGGAACCTACACCTGAGCATCTCCCAGCAGGTAGGGAGGGCTTTGGCAGAGGTCACGGCAGAAGAAGTTGCCCAGCAAGGGACCAAAACCTCCATTGCTGATCCTGTTGTAACAGAGAGCTAAAGCCTCTCTGCTGCAGCCATTCCCTGCTAGTGAGATCCATACAGTGCATTAAAATTAGAGATCTTATTATGGCTATATAAAAAAAAGGTAAAGAGGAAATGAGAACCTTATGAAGGGTTTCTTATGCGTGCAGATGGCAGGGGCGTCCGAGGCCAAGAAAGACTCTCCAATAGGCTCTTCCAAGCAGAACTGCTCACTTTGCAAGTTTTAGTCTCTTTCAAAGAGATAAACAGATGCAGGACCTTTTCTGCACAGCTCACCCCTGCTGACCAGCCACACTGTCCTCAGGGTGGAGAAACACACCCTAAACATGCACCTTGCTCTCAGGAATGTTGTCTCATCTCCTTCTAGTGCCAAACTGAGCCTTCAAATGCACTTTTAGGTCACACTCAGGTTTCTCTTAAACCCAAAGAAGCTGACTGTTTGCTGCCTTGCCCAGCCTAGTTGAAGATTTTTGAGACATCCTCTGTGCATCAGCATAGAGGAGCGACTTGAGTCTATTGAGTAGCATCAGGAACACTGAGAGGCAGCCAAAACTTGGAATTCAGCCTTCTAGCACTGGCACTAGGCCACTGCTTTGCCTTATTTCTAGACAGCAGAAACCATGGACCTCATATAATGGATGAGCTCTGGGTCTGTAGAAGAACTAGGGACTCTGGGAGAGTGAGAATCCATTTGTTCATTATAACCACCTGCTGAGACACTGTTTCCCCTTTTCCTCCTGTCCTAGGCACCCACTGTACCTGGCTGTGCTGTCAGGTGGCAGTGCCAGTGTGAAAGAAGGTCCTAAAGCCACTCTCTGAATCTGCAGGATCCTGCAGGACCCCTTGGCTGCTCCCTTGGGTCCTGCTGAGGCCACAAAGAAAGCGTCCCTGGAGCATGATCCTTATTTATACAGAAGTATAATCTCTCTATAGAGCTGCAAGAGAGTGATTTTTGTCCCTCCGTGCAAGCTAAGAGCTGAAGCACAGTGAAACTAAGTGATGTGACCAAGGTTGTGCAGACAGCCTGTGGTGGGGCAAGAATGATAGCCAAGCATGTTGTGAGCCCTCATCACCCTGCTCGTCACTGCTGCTTGGTGGCAGAGCTCTGGCCACCTCGTCTCTCTGCCCCCCCCAGCCAGCCAGCCTGCTCTTTTCTCCTTCAGACTCTTAAAATAAGACTTGCAAAGCCTCGAGCATGGTTTCATTTTCACTAATAAATCCCTGCTTGCACTTGAAGCTGCTGTGCCTTTTAAAACATTATCCGTGGCTCTGATTACACTCCTGATGAAAGCAGGCATGGCCCTATTAGTTTTCATGGCAAACAGCACTGCCATGTCCTGCTATCCTTTATGCACTCAGGGTAACACAAGTTACCCCGGAAAAGTGAGGAAAGAGAGAGGGGGAAAAAAGGCAGGAAAAAGAGAGGGGGAAAAAAGGCATCTTGTAATGGCAGTGCCTGTTTGCATTCTCTTCAGACTGAGGACATTATACACGTGAAACTCTTCTCTAGAAACAGCTTTGATACAATTTTGTTAATTTGTTTTGTTTTTTTTTTTTTTTCTAATTTTTTAATTGTTATCAAGAATCATCTCTGTACCCAAGCCGATGTCGGTGCCTCTCCAGCCCTTTCGAGGGGCTGCACCAAGCCAAAGATGTGATGGAAATGGGGGTGGGGGTAAAGGGAAGTAGGAGCTATTTAAGCAGTGATGAGCAACAGCTGCTCTGTGGTGGTGTCTCCTCTCCATGGCTCAGAGGGAACATGGATTTTTGGAGAACAAATTTAAATGTCCACAGTCAGACAGTGTAAAAAACCCACCCTATGGCAACAGGTTTGCTCTGGGTCACTAATGCAGGTAAACTGAAGCACAAACAGGTTAATGCTCTCTAGGGGTAGAATCATAGAATTACTAGGTTGGAAAAGACCCACTGGATCATCGAGTCCAACCATTCCTATCAATCACTAAACCATGTCCCTGAGGACCTCATCCACCTATCTTTTAAACCCCTCCAGGGAAGGTGACTCAACTCCCTCCTGGGCAGCCTGTTCCAGTGCCCAATGACCCTTTCTGTGAATTTTTTTTTCCTAATGTCTAGCCTAAACCTCCCCTGGCAGAGCCTGAGGCCATTCCTTCTCGTCCTGTCCCCTGTCACTGGGGAGAAGAGGCAGGTGAGTAAGACCCTCAGCAGCTCCTGGGGTGACAAGTGCTGAAGGGCTGTGCTCCCCTCTGCCATGCTGTAGCGCACACACCGCCTGTGTCCAAGCCCTGTGGAAGGGCTGCCCTGCCTGCACTGAATCCTGGGGGAGCACTGGTTTGGCTCAGCTCTTGCTCGTGCAGGGCAGCTGAGAGGGGGTGGCAGGTGAGCAGGGCACAGTCATTGCTACAACAGATGCGAGAGGCTTGGTGTTACACAGCAGGGCTATTATTTACCGAGCACTCATGTTTGTCATGGCTGAATATGACATCTTATTAAGGAGTCATGACACTGGGGGATTTTTTTAAGCCTGTGGGGCCAAGAAGGCTAATGAACACAGATAGCTCTAGGAATAGATGGATGGTGGTGCTGTTTTCAGGTTGCACGCAAAGCTGACTAGCGTCTCATCAGCTCAATTTCTGGGAGAATTCTAGGCTCTAGCACATCTCCCTCCTGCTGTTTAGGGATGGACGCTCATCGCCATGGTTGGATCATGCTGGCCCAAGTAGAAGTGGCTGTCTTGAGAGATCCTGCTGCAAGGCAGCAAAGCCTAAGCTGTGCCACCATAAAACTCCCACCTGTACCAAATACCCGTGGACAGCTGAACACCTATACTCCTACAAACAAGGGCCATAGAGGGCTTATAGCAGGGACTAGAATCATAGAATCATAGAATCACCAGGTTGGAAAAGACCCATCAGATCATCGAATCTAACCATTGCCATCAATCACTAAACCATGTCCCTCAGCACCTCGTCCACCTGTCCCTTAAACACCCCCAGAGAAGTCAGCTCAACCACCTCCCTGGGCAGCCTGTTCCAGTGCTCAATGACCATTTCCATGAAAAGTTTTTTCCTAATGTCCAGCCTAAACCTCCTGTGGTGGAGCTTGAGGCCATTCCCTCTCGTCCTGTCCCCTGTCACTTCCACTACCTCCTTTCAAGTAGTTGTAGAGAGCAATGAGGTCTTTCCTCAGCCTCCTCTTCTCCAGGCTAAGCAGCTTTTGTACAACTCTCCCTGAATCCCACCTTGCAAGGGGAGTTGGAGGAGGGCTCTCAGGCAGCACATGCAATAGCTAGGGGAGGGTGGGAAGCACTGTCAGTGTGGCACTCTCACCACCGCCTGGTGATCGTCAGGACAGCTAGACCAAAAGTGGGGCTGCTTGGTCTATGTTATTCGCCCCTAGCCTACCCCAGCACCATCTCTGCAAGCCTCGTCCTCCTTTGCATGAAACAAGAGCTGTCTCCCATGCGCTGGCTCCTTATCGCTGACCTGCTCTGTCAGTGCAGATGCTTGACTAATGTTCCCTTGTAAAATGTTGTGTTAAGCACATTCCAGCGGCTGACATTAAATACTTGGGCCAGGGCAGCGCTCACCCTCCAGTGGACAGAGCGCTGAGCCAGCCCCAGCCACGAGCCCGACGCTGCCACAGCCAAAACATTTGCTCTTTTCTGCTCCATCTCCACCTCTCCCCTGCTCTCCCTTCAGCACAGGGTGGGAAGGAGGCAGCAGGCAGGACCGTGGTTATGTGGCAGATGAAATAATAATTACCCCAGCTGCCTCCCAGCCTCCCTTGCATTCCTCTGTGCTAACAACTTGGCTTATTTTGTTTTCATCCACAAATATTGACTCGCTGGGTTCTTTTCACCTCGTGCCTATTAAAAAGGCATTGCTCATAGTATTGTTATTGAATTTGTTCTGCAGCTGTGAGAAGCATCCAGCGGCTTCAAGGAATTCACCCACGCCGCTGTGTGCTCTCAGTACTCCCAAAATCTGCTTTGCCTGCTGCTCTTCAAGGAGCAGGACCCAGGGCTGGCTCAGCAGGAGCACTGCCTAGCCTTTCTACCACGGGGGACATCAGGCTGGTGCCGAGGATAAGGCTGTAGAGATGTGGTCTGCGCCTAGGAGATGCTGCTTTGCTGCTCCATGCCTCAGTTTCCCTGTTCAGCCTTCTGATTCCTGATGATTCCTGTAATGCACTTACATTAATGAAGAGATATGTGATTTAACAGCCTGAGCTTTTGCTTCTGCAACTTGTCTTTTTATACTCAGTTCAGCTTGAAAATGCGGGAGTTGTTTCCAGATGTCTCAACCTGTCTGGGGCAATTACCAGAAAAAATAACCCCTTTCATTTCACACTGAGCTGAATTATCTGGGTAATTAATAAGTGTGACAGCAAAGCTCACACAGCCACAGCCCTGGCTGTTTGGGATCGTGGTTGTGGTGGGGGAGTTCGATGCTTTCCCCCATGCAGAGAGGTTTGGGGTGCAGAGGAGGGATGAGCAATCTCTCCACGCTTCCCCTGCAGTGCTCAGCTGAGGGCAGGGGCAGCGGGACAGCAGCCTGCTCGTGAGGAAACCCCCTGTTTCAGCAGCTGTGCTCAGCTTTGGCGTTTCTCCCAGAATAAAATTGACTGGCACCATATTCCCGGGGACTCCTCTCTGTCCACAGCCATGCCTCTAGGGGAAATACCAATGATTAGTCAGTGGGTTTTACCTGATTCCCAGATCCCAGGCTGGGATAGGAAGAGGGAATAGAGACAGATGAGAAAGGCTGCATTATCAGCTGGCACCTGGAGCTGAGTGTCCTTACCGAAACCTCTCCTTGTTTCCCGTGAAGTGTTCTGATGCCCACTTCTCCATCGGAGGTCTGACAGACACCCATTCCTGCAAGTGTCCTGGGGTGTGGGCAGCTTTGTGACCCTCTATCTACTACAGCCTCTGGGAGAGGGAAGGAGCCAGGCTGGAAGCTCACAAGGGTGAGGTCTGCACATATGACAAGTGTCAGAGCTGCCTCTCCTCCTCCCAGCTGGTCTTGCTCATCCACAGGACAACAGAGCAGCAAACCTGCAGAAAAAGTCTTTCCATGCTGATCCGAAGGGCTGACCCTTCCAGTTCTCCAGCAGCACACTTTGCTCCACTTCGTCACCCTGCTAACCTCCCTCCAGATGCCTTTTTAACCTCCTCCAGCATGAAGAGAACCAGCAGGTGAAATCCCAGCTCAGCGATAGCTGTTTGCTAAGTGTGGGGGCTGCTGCCATCACCGGCACCAAGCAGAGCTCTGACCCCCTTGCTGGAGGGATGCCTGATGGGGACATACCTGCTGCTACCATGTCCTGCTCAACCCTTTAACTTGTGGGGATGCTGCCTGGGAATCTCCCTGGCCCTAGTGTGGAAATAGCAATGCATGGGAAGAGATGTTTAACCCCGCAGAGACACCTAGGAGCATTGCCAAGACTTGGGACATGGTGAAGAGGTCCATGCAGGGCACCTTGGGGACAGCAACAAAGTCATGGGGACAGATGCAATCAAGAATGCCCTGCGCTGAGCAGGTTGTCTCCTGCCTCGTGACAAGCTTGCAAAAAATAACACGGCCGCCTCCTTCTCCAGGCGCCTGTTTGCAGAAAGCAAATGTCAGCGTTGCCATGCCTGAGTGTTTATTTTGGCAACAGTCAGGGGTCTGGCCAGCGGGCACCAAGGGATATGGTGAGGAGGATTATCTGCCTGGTGGCAGCTCCCACCATGCCCTGTTGAGGATGTGGCATGGCTGGCAGGCACTTTGCTTTTGGCTTCAGGCTGCACCACATCAGGTGTATTTCAATTACTGAATGGCCTCAGGGAGGGCATCATGCTGGGCTCCAATGGTAGCCAAAACCTGGAGGATAACAAAGACCTGCCTCTAGGTACCTCTGAACCCTGAGGACCCATCAGGGCACGGGCTCTGGCCAATGCCTGGGGTCATTCCAAGCATAGCAGCCCCACGCCCCTACTGTGGGGGTGGGAAGAAAATCATCGCTGAGGAGTGTCCTGTTCTCCTGACCTTTGCTCTCCAAATATTTAGGATCCCACAGTGCACAGTCACAGGCCTTGTTCAGCTTCAGTGTGTTGCCATTTGGCTCCTGTCTCAGCTGTCCTCAGTAATTCATCTCCAGCTTGCTGTGCTGGGGATGGGGAAGATGCACTTGTGCTACTGGGCTCCCCCAGGGTGAACGCAGGCACCAGAGAACCCTCCCAAGCTCCGTTTATCCCCTGTTCCCTGGGTCCCTCTTTGTCTCAGGCTCACGGGGATGGAGGGAAGCATCCATGGGACTGTAGTCCCCTGTCCCTGGAAGGGCTCACTCTTCACTCCTCAGACTTTGTCCTTCAAACTGTCAATGATGAGGGAGAGCCAAGCCATGGTAGAAGGATGGACTTTGCATTGGGGAAGGTGGTGTAAGAGTGCATTTGGGAAGAGCTGGTGTAATAAGCAGGAGGAGAAAACAGAGGTGTCCATGAGCCATCAACAAGCCAAAGAGTAATCCCAGACCCCTCTATGGCCTGGTGTTTCTCAGTCAAGAGCCTGGGCTAGTGGCCAAGTGAATCTCTGCTGCAGGTCACGTGAATCTGTACCGCAGGTCATGCACATGCTATAATTCCTAGCCTGCACCCATGACCCTCTGCAACATTTGCAGGATCTGAGGTTACTGTCAGTAGGTGGAATAAATTAAAAAGATGCTTATATCGTATCTCCTGAGGTGCCTGCAGCTGTACAACCCCTGCTGTGTGAGTTCCTACAGGTGTCTCTGCCCTGCTGACATTTGGAAGAGATGCCTGGCTGGAGATGTCTGGATGGAAGCCAGGACCTTCAGAAGAGACCTCAGGAAGAGGAACATTGTTTGGACAAGATCATCACCTCCAGGGTGGAGGGCACTCAAGTGGAAAGTCCTTAGGGAAGTGGAAGTGACTGTCATGGAGCATTAGTGACCTGAGGGTGCAAAGGAAGAACAGCTCAGGTGGAGGATGCTGGAAGCAGGAGTGATATTTTGAGAGAGCCCGCAATGGCAGCTGTGCTCCAGTTTACGGGTATATGTAGGGCTTGTTATATAGGCTAAAATCCCAGGCTTAAGCATGCTTTAGCTCTCTGTGGTTGAACATCCACTGCTTCCATAGAGGATTTTCCCATTCATACCTGACACAGGGAAAGAAGAATAAGGACTGCTTTAACAAAGACACCACATGAGAGTCAATGCTTTATATGAGACAGGGCCACAGGGGACATGTCCTTCAAAGAACTTTGAGCCAGAAGGCCCAGGTGGACCTTACCACCTAGAAGTCACTGTGCTGCTGGTTGACAGGGTCTGAGAATGTCAGACCCTCCACATCACAGCTTATGTGGTTTTAATGATAAGCTAAAAGTTTATGGTGTTTCTTAAGCAAAAGGATTTTATTAAAGCTCTTTAAAATGAAACTTTATGAAACTATACTAGCACTAATTATATTTTCATATTTTCAAATGAAAATAGAGGTGATTTTTCACTATGTTCTTTGAAATCTTGATAGTAATTCTTTTATTGGCCAGTCACTGCATTTTCTTAACAAAAGCCATATTTCTCATGGTCTCCAAAAATAACAATTTCAATAACAAATACTGATGAAAAATCATAGAAATGGTGCTAATTTCAAACCAACTGATTTCTTTCTTTTTTTTTTTTTTTTTCCCAGTTGGATTTTTTCCATGTCCAATCAACTTTTGATCATCCAATAATGATATTTTCTTGAGAGAAAAGGAATCCCGAGTGGCCATGGCAACTTGACTTCGATTTCAAGCCAATGCAAGTCAGCCCATCTCCACAGGGGCTGCCGCTATGTTGCACAAAGGGAAGATTTAGCCTTGTGTGTTTATGTGGTGTCCTCACACCCCTCTGTTTCCTGCTGAAACCAGTAGCAGCACTCCTGCCTGGACCAACAGGGGTGCTACTGAATGTTGTAGAGCAAAAAAACCTACAGAGACAGAGAGAAAATCATAAGCAAATGAAAAATGGAAGTTGAAAGGTGAGGTTTGAGGAAAGGAAGTGACTCATGGGTTGGGAATGAGGGATAGGGTCTTGGGGAAGCTTGGCAGCTTGAGCTCCAGTGACCCCCGGCTGTGAGGAGTCATGGGGAGGGTGGAGGAGAGGCCAAGCATGGAGCAGTGAAATGAACAGTCAAGCCTGGGGAGAGCTATGAAAACCAGGAAGACAAGCCCATGGCAGTCATGCAGAAAATGGAGGAATATCCAGCATTTCCAGACTGTCTGTGTTATTTATCCTTCCCTTGGCTTTGATCAGGGGCTGTGTGAGCCACGATGAGGTGGAGATCTGAGGGAAACCAGTAAAGCTGATGCATCTACAGCGATGGTTTAAAGCTGTGTTCAAGCTGCTGACTCTGCATCTGCTGTGCTGTGTAAGGAAAGGGCAGCAGTATTTCCTAAGCCACTTTAGCATCAAGGAACAGGGTAATGTTTTAAATAGTTTGGATGTCCTTGAATGAACTCTGATCTTCTCCTACAAAAGCCACCAGAAGCCAGCAGAGCCATTGTGTGTCCACAGCCACGACTGGCTGAGTTGGGGAAGGATGCACGGACACTGCAGCCGTGCACACGCACCACAGCAAGCAAAGCAAATGTGGGGATGAGTAAGGGACCTGGTTCTTCTTCCACCACCCTCCAATAAAGCTGCATGCAGTGCCTCTGTGTAGTGAGGCTTGGTGTATTTGTATCTGGTTGTAAATACAACTATTTGGAACTCAGCTCTGCTTCAGCAAAAAGTACTTGAAATAACATGAAGATTTCAAGCCTGTAAAATGGGGCTCACGAGTCAGAGAGCTTCTTGCAAATGTGCTGGGATGGCAGCTGGAGGACACACCTTGTGCTCACCCCTGGTGCCCTTCACCTGCCTGAACCCCATCTCCCTGATGCCTGGACCTTTCTCTCCCACCTCACCTGGGTGGTGGCTTCTATGGCACCTTCACAGCTATGAGATTATGCAGAGAGCAAGTGCCAACAGGACTCCTTGGCTGACTATGGCAACACTGAGCTGTTCTTGGCTTTGTTAGAGCCTGATTTGCAAAGAAAGGAAATAATTGACCCTAGCCTAGTCTGGACATGGTCTTCAGAGGGATGCAGTTCTTACAAGGTAGTTGTGGAGCAAGTGGCTTTTTCCACTGCTCTAGGGAAGGGACAACATAGATATATATACACACACATATAGACAAACAGTAGATATCTGGTTTTGTATGTAGATAAAGCTTTTTGTTTCAACTCATTGTAAAGAAAATAGATTTTAGCTTTAGCTATAGCACCACTTGGTGTCATTTCATTTGTGAGGGTCCCACATACACCTCTATCATTCATGCATGGATTTGCTGGACTATTTCTAGGGGCAAAGCAGGCTGGAGGAGTTTCATTCTCAGGTGCATTCAGCAGTTATTTGGAAACCCTGTTAGTGCCTAAGCTGCCATGTGCTCGGACACCAAATGGAGACAGTGTTCAGGTTCTGTTCCCCCAGGGTTATACAGGACAGCCTTGAGGGGAATGAGTGGAAGGAAATCCCACTGACCCCTTGGTCCTTCTTCCTTCATATCTGGCCATTGCTTTTGGGGACAGAGGAGGCAGAACCCTGTTATTTGGAACATGAAATTATTAGGTGAGATACTGCAGCAGGGAGATGCTGTATTTCCCTTTTCCTACTGCAGAAGCCTTTTAATGATCTCTTCTGTCTGGAAAGCCCCAGAATATCACACAGAGCATACCAAAGCCCTAGCCAGGCTACAGCTGCCATGGAGAGGTTTCCATGTTCATATCCAAAAGGCTTGTGGCCAGCCTAGTTTAAACTCAGCATGTGATGGAGCTCAGTGTGGAAGGGAGCATCAATCAAGGTATGCTTGATGCTTCCCATCTCTTCTGATAAATCTGCAGCACTCATGAACTAAAACTGAGGTTTTGTAGACTGAAGCAGCCTTTAATTGTTGTAGAATTGGCTTGGAGTCTTCTATTTCTGGACGGGTGGACGATGTGCTGAGGGGCATGGTTTAGTATTTGATAGGAATGGTTGGACTCGATGATCCGGTGGGTCTTTTCCAACCTGGTGATTCCATGATTCTATGATTTCTTGAACACCATTGACAAAAACATCCTGACAAGGAATCAGCCTAGGCCCTCCATAACTCGGAGGCAATAATTTGAGCCAAGCATTGCTGTGAAGCTCTGAAGATCACTCCAGCACTCAGCCTGTCTTTGCCTTTTATGCAGAAGGCAGTAGGTGCCATCATTATGGACAATACACTTAAAGAAGATCATTTGAAGAACCCAAGTCCTGCAAAGCAGGGCTGCTCTGGAGCCAGGGCCGTCTATCCCAGCTTGGTGGCCACCACCTGTGAATGTGTGTGTGTGTTAGCCCCATTTCATCACAACAGCCCCCACCCTGTCACAATCTGCCCCACTCATACCTGAGAGCCCCTCTTCTCCTATAAGAAGCCCTCTGTTTACAGCTGCCTCTTCTCTGCATCATAAGGTGCTGAGCATCGGGAGATGATGGAGGTTGTGCCCTGCTCTGCAGGGAAGAACAGGAAATTCAGCTTACTGGCAAACCCTGTGCAAGTTTTTCTTCTGCTTATCCTCCAATTAGGTGAGCAATCTCACTCTGCTCCTTGGAAAATAATCTCTGTGATGTTCACCAGTGATGGGTTTGTTGATTGTAAAATTAAAGGAGGCTTTGGGATTAGGGATCCTGACCTCGGATCTAGCTCTTCTGAGGCTGTGAAGGGAGGCTGGTGTTTTAGCTGGAAAGCAAAAATTTTTGAGTTAGCAAGTAACAATAAACGAGCTTAGTGTTCGTTTGTTGTGCCTTTGCTAGAAGAGTTTTCACTGTGGAGCCTGAATTGTAGAGAAAGCCAGGTTAGTACTAACGGAAGCTGGTTGGAGGGATCTTTCTAATTTTGTTTTGGAAAAACTAGTGTGTTCTGTGGGAGGAAAAAAAAAGGCTTTACTCACTTTCAGAAGCTATTTTTAATGGAATTAGAAAATTACTTAAACTGAACTTTTTGCGTATAAATGGTATTTTCTTTTTTTCCATACTGTGTTGGTAGGGGAGAGATAAAGGACCTTGTAGATGAGGAAAAAGTGATATAAAAAGATTGGCCTCTCTCCTCTAGTATTTTTGATAAAAGTACTTATGAAACAGTTTTTGGAGGGTAAACATTGTTCCTCCTTGAAGTATATGGGATGGAAACAGATATAGTGTAGTGGAATGAGCTTTTCACTGTTTAACACCAACTTTTGCAAAATATCTGTAGTTTAACTGGAGCGTCTTAAATTGTGTTCATCCTGTGTGCTCAGAAATCCTTCCATTGCCTTCAGAAAAATCTGACATCTGTTTATTTTTTTATACAGAACAGTGGAGGGATGTTGCTGAAGAGACATACCTTTCTTTTTTCCTGATGATCTTCCAAACCTGCCTGTGCTGTAAGTCAATGATGAAATGATTGCAGCCTGGATAAAGCTTCTAGTGCTAAGCACAAGCTTGGGAATTGGGCTAATTTATCTCTCCCATTGGAGAAAGAAGACTCTTGTGGTCCTGTTACTGTAGCGTCAGCCAGAACTGATTTGCAAATGAAGGTTCAGCAACTCTTGTATGAGCCTGTTGCTGCTCCAAGAGTTCGTCTTGTAGTTTTCTCTGTTCTTTTGTGTGCTTTATTGCTCAGGGGTGTGGCCAGGTGCCAGCAATATGACGGCAAGGGGTGAGCATTGCCAGCAGATCCATTTTGAGCTTAGCTAGGAGTCTCCCAGGTGAAAAATGTTAGCTAATGAAAACCTGCCTGAAGTGAACACCTCCATCTCCAGGAGGAGGCTCCACCTGGGATTTTATTAGAGAAAGGGGAGAACCTACCCTGGGTTCTTCTGCCCATTTGCAAGGAGGTGTTGGCTCCAAGATTTAGATTATTGTTACACAGACACTCCATGTTCTGCACACCCACCAGGTCTTGGCTTAGAAAGGTGATAGTAATTGTCAGAGGTGGATGACTGAGGGCCTGGGGGAGAGGGATACCTTGAGCAGCTTGTGATGGGTCTCTGCTTTATCTTCTGCCCAGGTTCCTTGGGGTGTCAACACCTCGGATCAGTGATCAAACAGGACAGTAGTGCCTGGCTGTAAATTTGTACCTGGGTTTCAAGGTAAGGACACTGTTACATTCCAAAGGAAGAGAAGTTCCACCAGCTATGCCAGAAAGCCAGTCAGCTCTCCTGGCCTTATGTGTCTCTGTATTTCATGGACCCACTGGTAAGAAATATTTACTATTCTTGGAGAGAGAAGTCTAAATGTGGAGCTGATTGTTGTCGTATTTGTTATTATTGCTTTTGTGTACCCATGTGGAGCTTATCACGTATTACCCTGTTTATATGTGCTTCCAGTTCTCCTGTGGTGTTTCACAGATTCATTCTGGCTAAATTTTTTGATGCATCTTAGGGCTAGTTTTGTCCCTGTCTGATGAAATACTTCTGGTTTGAGGACTGAGGTCTGACACGGATGACTGTTACTTTTACTTCTGTCATCAGAGGGAAGGTTAAAAATTGTTTTGATGTTTGTTTTATGTTCAAAAGCAAATCTTATTGGACTGTGGATACTTTTTTCTGGAAAGAAATGTTGTTCCGTTTTATTCCATTGTGTGGACTTTTGAAAAACATCATTTGGAAGCTTTTTAAAGGCAAGGGCCTGAATGCATTTATGTTGTCTGCTTAATTGTCCCTTTTAGTAAAGCAGGCTGGTGTGATAGTAGATTTTCTTACCTAGCTATATTGTTTTGGGGCAAGTGGGATGATTTACTACACGTCTTTCTCAGGGGGTGGTGAATGAGGTGTGAAGATGACCAGGTATGGTTGGGGATGTAATCAAATGCTAATTCACCAAACCAGGTCTTTTAGCTCTGGAAGTGTTTGCAGCATTTGGGATTTCTAGGAATTCCCCATTCTGGATGAGCTTAACCACAAGCAGAGCAGAAGCTGCACTCATCTAATGTGCCTGTCCATGCAGATCCAGCCAGAGACTTCACTGGGTGATCCTTGTTTCTTGCACTAAGTCCTGAGGCTGAGCAGTGTCTAAGGGCACAGAAAGAAAATCAGTTTCAAACTGCAGCTACTAAATGCTGGGGAATGCATCTGCTCTACTTGCTAACTTCATGCTCTGTTGAGATTTCCTGGCATGTTCTTACTCAGTTGTTTGTCCAGGCCTCTGGATAAGGCATTGGGCATTTTATTTAAGAAGGAATGCATATGTAGATTGACTTTTTTCCTGGGTGACATGTCTCCTTGACTAAGTGTAATAGTCAAGATAGGTGTCTGTTAAGCTTTAGGTCCAATCTTTATATCTTCCTTTGGATCAGTTAGGCCTGTGTAATACCTTGTTCTATACATAAAATAGGCATTTATTCTTTGTGTGTGAACAGTTTTTGTATCACTACAGGGACAGTAATCCTAACAAATTCCATTTCCTTTAGTTAGCAGTTAAAATACAGATTAAAATCCTTACTGGTTGTGTGAAAAACTTTCTGGAGATACTTCTTGACCCTGCTTTACGCCCTGGTGTCTGTTACCCATCTTTGACACAATCAAAGATGGGTACAGTACAGCAGCTGAAACCAGATTCTCGGAAATGTTAGAGTGGTATGTTTGACCTGGTGTTAATTGCACATCTCGGTGATATTTAAGTGGTAGAGAGAGGGGAGATGTGCCAAAGTTTGTTTTGCTGGGCCAAGATTCAGTAGCAAAACAGGACATGGCTTTTACAAAGAGAATCTCAGTCTCTGGCAACATTAGTTCTGGATGCTGGAAGCCAGAGCCCTCAATAATGGGCACTACTCAAGTTTGGTTCGCTTTGATGTGGAAGGCAGCATTAGATCCGGTGTTATGGGGGCTGTGGAGGGTCTGAGCTCCTGATGCCCTTTGCTTTGGAGCAGAAGAGCTGAGATGATGCCTTGTATTCAGGCAGGATATCTTCTGCTGTTTCACAAACTCCTGACCAGCTCTTTGACATGTGAGCACCAGGCTTGTATCCTGAACGTATACAGCTTGGAAGGCAATGCTTTTTCTGACCCGCTTCCTGAAATGTAAGAAAATTCTGCTTTAAAAGAAAATAAGGCTTTTCTGAGCAATGAATCTAGTCAAATCATCATCACAACCTTCACTTTTCATACATTCTTGTTCAAAATATTCTCTAATTTCTCTGATCTCCAAATGATTTTCTGTGCAGCAACATGTGTAAGATCCATCTGGTTCTGACCTTTTTGTGGTGTTGAGCTGGCTGTATTTCCTTGTTGTTTGGTTTCTTATGGGACATAAACTAGGCTTTCTTTCTTTTTTTCCTTTGTGTCTCTTCCCCACCTAATTCACAGTAGGTTTATTTTTTAAGTTCTGTAAAGACTGATCAAGGAGTAGAAAAAGTAGGAGAAGGGATTCAACGTTTTTAGGGGGAATGGAGAAATCAAAGGGATAATTGCATCAGTGTTTTTAGCGTTAGACCATTAGGATAGGAGAATAAAATTAAATGTTTTAGTCTCAAAGATGAAATTGATATGATTTTGTTAGTATACGGACTGCTGTCACCAGGGTAAAATGTATTCATCTTCTTGGGGTGAGAAAACCAAAAGCTGGATACCAGACCTACGTTCAAAGTAAAATTGCAAAACCCACACCCCCGCCCCTGGATAATGAGGAGCAAACAGCAAAAAGACAGGATGGAATCTTCATCTTTGGTCTTAAAATCAGAATGTATGTTCTTTTTGATGTCCTCAGCAGCTGGAAGTTTCTAAGCTTCATGGATGAGTAACTAGGTTAATTCATGTTCTAGGTGTTACTTTGGAGGGTCTTGCTTCCCTCTTCACATGCAGCACCTGACCCTTAAGACTTTACAGTAGCATCATTTGGGTCATGTTCCTGTAGTTGCTGGTCTAATAATCTGTGTATTAGCAATCAAAAAACAGATTAGGTAAATAATGGGGCCTCATTCAAGGCTGTACCTATCTGGAGAAAGTGAATTTGCAGTTGCTGGGAAACAATATCAATTTATATATGAGTGTCTCTCCCTGCTGGAGTAATGTCATGGTTAGAATCAAGCTAGGTTAGAAGTTGGCTGCAGTGAGACAACAGTTTGCTTGAGCTTCTTTAGTCTCCTTTTAGATTCTGTAAGATTTTGTGTTCATTCTGTAGGCTATTCGCATCTTTAGTTCGCAAGTAAGTAATGAAGTTTGCACGAAAAAAGGTATATTGTGGAAAGGAATATGCTGTAGAAACCTTGTTCTTGCATTATTTCTGATTCTTCTGTTGTCCTGTAGCAGCTGGCAACAGATACTACTGTGTGGCTGCTCCAGCATCGAAGTTGGGCCTTTCATTTGGCTTGCCTTTGGTTTCAATAAGGTAGATGTTTATGCTGTTTGCTGTGCAGCCTATGTATAGCTCAAAGTTCTCCTAGATGTCTTGTGACCGCAAGGTCCTCCTGAAAAATGGAGTAGGACACCTTTTTGGCTGCCTTTAAGCCATGGAAATTTTGCTGAGATTTTGTGTGAAAGGGGAACAATACAACCTCAACAGAGAAGTTAATTATAGCAATGGAAATTTTTCTTAAACTTTCTGACGTGAGGCTGGTATTTCTTTTCAGCAGAACAGAAATCTCAGAAATGCCACTTTTAATGAAAAATGTTTTAATGGCAAATATTTTCCACAGTGTAATGGTTGTTCTTGGGTTTGTCTGAAGCCTACTGAGCCTCTGGATTTCTTTGCAAAGTTGCATGTAACGTGGTTTGGCTCTGCCTTTTCACTCATGCTCAAATGCAGTCTTGGTCTAGGTGAGATGGATGCCAGGGAAGTAATGGGAACTGAATATTGTGCAACTATTTTTAATGTACTTAGGCTGTGCTTTGTATTGAACTGCTGTACGAAGAAAGACGGTTCTGAACTTTGCTGTGATGGATATTTGTTTCTGCTACTCTAGCTGCTGTAAAATCACAAACCTTATTCTCATTGCTATCTTAAAATCCATCCATCTTGAGCTATTCCTGATTTATTTGCATTTAAATGTGGGAGAATTTTCCCAAGAATTGATCCTGCAGGCTGGTTGTCAGGGATGGACTGTGTTTGATGTCAGTAACAGATATCATCTCACATAGATACAATCCTGAAGAAGGACTGTGGGAGCAGAACAGAGTTTTCCTCTGTAATGATGATTTTTTAAGGAGGAGAAGGCAGAAATTTTCATATAGCTGAGAGATCCCATCTGTTCTTATCCTGTTCTGTCTCTGGACAGTCTGAACTGAGCTTTATTTTGAGTTTGTGGTGTCAGATTTGTGGAGTTCCCCCTCTTCTCTGGAAACATCTACAACTATGATTAAGGACAGCTTAAGCCAGCTAGGAAGGTGTGAAGCAAGTGGCCAGGCTGTGTAATGGTATCAGATTGCCACTGGCACTAATAAAAGAAAGGGACTGATAATCTAACAGTGTTTTTGAATACTGGAGCAACTTTTATAGCTTTAATAATATGGACAGAAGGAGGGGAAAAGGAGTGAAGAAGGGACTGGCCTGTTGATCTGTGAAACAAAGAAAACCCCAAAAAGGTCACTATGGTCTTCTCTTTGGATCTCACAGTGAGAGTAGAGTCAGAGTTTAAATATTGTGGCCCGAGTTGACACAACTCCTCCAGTATCATGCTGTGACCTGGCAAGTACTTGTCTTTGCTACCAGGTAATAAAGTGGTGGGACTCTCCTGTTTGATTCCACAGTGATCATAATTGCAAGTGAGACAAAAAGAGGATTAGATAAAGTCATGAAAGACAAGTTCATCAGTGGCCGTTGATCATGGAAATCTTTGCCTCATAGGAAATTGTTCAGAAAGAGATTTTGCACTTGGATGGATCTTTGTTCTTAGGTGCTGGGGCACCTGAAGTCTGGGTCCTGCTAAAGCACTGAGGCAGTGCCGTTTTGGCAAAGATGGGGTTTGAGTCATGGGTAAGATTCTTGTGTCTACATCTCCTGAAGGTCCAGCAGATGTGCTTCAAGTGTCTCCAAGATCACTGTAATGGCATGGAGCTCACCACTGAGTACAGCCTTTCAAAGGTGTTTAGAGCTGTCCTCTTCCTCTGAGCATGTTAATGGCTAGACATGCATGTGAGACACCTGGGGTTTTGGTGGCCTGTGGTTTCTACTTCCAATGCTACTTTTCCATGTTGAGTAGTCACTCTTGGATCCAAGATATGTAATTAGCTCTAGAACTAGGGTTCAGCACTTCTCATATCACAGGACAAAATCTTGTCCTTGCTTGCTTTGTTAGCGTAGTAATATGGTCTGAGGGAACCCTGTATCTCTGGAGAGTATGGATGAAAAGTACAGGTCACAGTGTCACCTGGCTGTGCTTTTCCCCAGGTAGGGTGCTTGCCAACAAGTTCAAGGTTTTTGGGGTGTCTCTCTTTCTGCTGAACTATGGAAGAAAGGAGTTTGGTATCTATGCCTAAAGAAATGTATCAAGTTCCTACTGCAGGAGCAAATTTATGGTGAATCCCAGTTTCTGAAGCACCAGTGGGGGCCTGTTGTGGCAGAGGCCTGTGTTTATTGCCTGGATAGTAATATACTTGGCAATATGAATTATGGAACCTTCTCTAGCACCCATAAATCTTGGAGGAGAATCAGAATCTTCAACCATGTACACACCCAGGCTAATACTATTTCTTGCAGCTGGAATTAATCATGGCATTAGGCAAACAACAGGGGTTCATTAGGACCAAAGGTGACTTTAATTTAATTGAAATATAACTTGGCAAGTAAAGAGGCGATCCAGTTCACAACACCTAATGGGAGGTCTGGGTTATATATGGAAAAGTTAATGGCCGTAAAAGTATCCAAACAACATATTTGTGCACGTGTTCCAGTAAAAGTCTGAGCCAACTACTTCTTAATGGTTTGAGTTTTCAAATGTATATATTAATGTTCTAAAAATTAAAGAATGAGACTATATGAGCACATGCAGCATAGAAATGAGGTGGATGGGGGTGTAAGGGAGGGGAGCCTCATGGTCAGGACAGCATCAGTGGAAGCCACGTTCCTCCTTGTATTAGAGGAGGTTGCTAAATCTCTTCATACCCCAGAGAATGTGTCTATGTAATGGATGTCCCAGCCTTGTACTTACAGGTCGAGGGATAAAGGTCCTTGCCTTTTTCTTGTGGTATTTTTGGGTAAAGGTGCTGTGCGAATATACCTAAAAAGGATGCTTTGTTTTTTTGGCACTTTCAAGTACTTCAGTTTCATACAATCACATGTACCCATGAAATAAATGAAAAGCCTTCAAATGATGATCCTGGCACTCCTTTGTGAATGACCACACACAGCCCCCCACCCCCCCATCATATTCAAATACTAATTAAATTGGGCAGCCTGTAAATCAGTGCAGCCACACAGCCCTTTTAACATCCCCTCACTCCTGTAGAACAGGCCCTCCTATTTCTGCATAAACACTGGCTTGTAAATGAACTCCTACATAAAATATTATTTATATCTTAGTAGGTAAATATATGACAGTATGCACACATCAGTGGGCTGTGACATCATAAGACTAGCCTGCAGAGTACGTAGCTTTACACCCATTTTATTCCCCAGGCTGTTTTTTGTAGGGCTGCAATCTTGATATCCAGTGGTGAATTGGAATATGTGCTTTAAAATAGACCCCTAGAAATAAAACTTAGAACCCACAGATTTTTCTTTTCCCTTCCCACTAGTGTTTTTCCTTCTCCTAAATTTCTTCTTTGTGAAAGGGCTTATCTGATGGATCGTGGAAGAACATCATCTTGTGAGTGATTTCACAGGGAATTGGCTCGTGCTGGTACCAGTACCTCGATGCCAACATTGTGGAAGCTTGAGGTGCTTGATTCTGCAGTACTTGAATGGAGAAGAGTAGGTGAAAATAAAGAGTCTTAGATGATGAGTTAGGAGTGCATAACAGAAGAATATTTCTGCATGGAAAGTAAAGAAAAAGGTGGAGGGAGGAAGGAAAAGCAAGGTAGAGAACAGGAAAAAGAAAAGGGGCATGTAGGAGACTTGGGAGATCTTAGCTGAATGGCTTGCTTGGTGTCACTGCTTTGGACAGGTCATGTGGGGTGCTTCTGTGCTGAAAAAGGGACTGCTACGATGTGCTTGGAAAGCATGTTGGCAAGCTTCAGATCGGAATACATGTCTTGATGGCTCAGCTGAGATTGCCATGTGGTTTTGCTTAGATGGTGCCTCTTGAGGCCTGCTCTGTCTTTCGGTGGCCTGTGTGCCTGTTTCTCGTTTCAGCAGTTTTCTCTGATGGTTTTATCTCCATGTCCTCTGGGTTTTGGACCACTGGGGAAAAGACAGGCTTTTTGCCAGCTGACTTGAGCCTTCAGCAGGGCTCATCCTTGCCATTGAGCTGGCTTTAAACGTTTCCTTCTCAGTAAAGCAGCTGTCTCGGAAACTTTGTGAAACTCACAGTTTGGGAGGAGGAAAAGAAAAATGAGATAAAGTGGCAAATGAAAAACTGCTGCCTCAGGAGGTGGTGGACTTCCAAACCCCAAGGGGAGGAGTGTGATTGAACGTTAGTAGTGAATCCCTTTCATTAGCTCCACAACAGATGAGAGATAAGAGCAGAAACTATTGACAGTCTCTGGTTTTAGCACAGAAATGTGTCAGCCAGACACCTCCTCCCTGTGCTGGAGCTGTCTCCAAAGGGATCTCCCCAAAAGGGGGAGCTTTTACCCCACCATATGGTCTGTCCCCAACTGGCTGGCCCATTTCATTGTGGTGGAGACCCTGCTGGACAGAACACATGTTTTGCACCTTGCAGTAACCCCTTGAAACTCAGCCATCCTCTCTGTGAGGCAGGGAAATGAAGTGTGAAAGAAGCCACACTTCACCGAGAGAGTCATGGCTTGAGTTGTTTCTTATCAGAGCTTTGCCACCTCCTAAGACTCAAAAATCTTTCCCCCTGAGGAGGTTACTTGCCTTCTGTTATTGCAGGAGAAGAAGTGCAGGGAAGTGAAATGATTTTTTGGGATCCCTGTAGGGGCTGACAGCAGATCCCAATCTGACAGCTCTTCCCCCAACTCCTCCTCTCCTCCCACTAACATCTGCTAATATCCCTGTCTGTATGGTGCCTCAAAAGGCCAAAATGAAAAAAAAAAAAGTTGCTTATTTTTAACCAGTGGTGGCATTTTTGATCTTCCTCAGCACATTTGGCACCTGGTATCTTGACCAGTTTTGCACATGTGACCTCTGCATCTGTGAAGCAACCTTATCGTGGCTTTAGAGGATGTCAGTCAGTACATAAGAGCATGATATTGTCCCCTTTACTGGCCAGACCCCAGCCTGGTGTTGCCCATGCCTCTTCTGGCTCTTGTAGCGTCTGGCATAACCTGCCCATGGGCCCTGCTGACCCCATACTGCATTTGCGGTCATTCTATAGCAAAGAAGTGCAAGCAGAAAAGCTGACCTGCACAAACCCTCTGTGGTGGGTGTATTCATTCAGCATTGAGGTGGCCTGGTGTTGGCTTGGTGCCCTCCAACTTGGCCAAGAAGCCAGGCAGAATGAAAGTGAGCCAGCTGGTCCTCTTCAGAAATTTCCTTGGAAGAAATTGATGTTGGGCTCAGTCTTTGCTTCCCTCCCCTAAAGCTTCTTGGTGCCTTGCATTGAAAGCATGGCTCCCTTCATTGCTCTGACTTTCTGCAGCCTCCTGGGCTACATCACTTGGCTTTTCCTACTCCATTGGGCACAGGAGGCTGAAAGAGGCACCACAGCTAGAGACAGGGTGGACAGTGGATTGAAGAAGATGCTGGGATGACATATGCACACTGGCTTCTCCGTCATTTCACCCTCACCCTTCTCTCAAGGCTGGATGTGAAAATTGTTGCAAGTTTTTCTATCCAAATCTGTTGGCTTTCTGAGGGTACTTAAGTCTGTTGAGCTCAAGCCCAAGCTCTTGCTCCCGTGCTGGGGGCTAAACGTGTTTCTTTCAAGCCCTTCCTTGTTCCCCAGCTGCTTGCTAGCTGCTGCACAAAGCCAGTGATGTAGGCAAAGCCAAGGAGCTGATGGGGCTCAATTTGCTCTTGTGGGCTTCTGTGCAAAGAAGCATTTGTCAGAAGGTAAGTGAGGTAAACCAGTTCATAATTAGTCTGCACAAAGGGTCTAATGCTATAAATGTGGAGTGAGCCCTATAAATCCAGCCCATAACTTACTGCGTGGTTATTTCACTGCATAGACAAGCCTCAAGTCACAATTCATTATGGCTCAGCTTCGTAGCCCCTCTGACGTCGTGCTTCTCCTTTGCTGAGGGTAGATTGTCAAGCTGTGACCCTGCCTTAGTTAATTAACCTTCAAATGGGATTTATTTTCCCTTAGTTACTTGTGCATGCACACATTTGGTACTAATGTCTGTCCGTTTGCCTTGCATTTGCTAAAAGGGGAATAAGTCATTTGTTAGTGTTTTACCAGGGGTAAAAAAATAAAACACACACAAAAAAAAAATCCAGGCCTCAACTTTCATGGAAAATTGATATCTTTGTGCCAGAAAGAGACAGTTCCATCACAGCCACTTCTTCAGCTGTCTGCAAATATTTGAAACCCTGAGATATTTAATGTTTTTCAGATGGCGATAAATCTGCACTAGTGCGGGCTCACTTGAGCTTAGTGAGAGATGAAGTGAGATAGGAGAAAACGCATGAGCCAGCACGGGAGAGGTATTGCTGGTCACACTTATGCTGCTGTCAGGACAGGTTTTCAGGACCTTGAGCATACCAGCTGGCCTCTCTTCGCCAGGGAGAAATATACACAAATGTGAGCTTCCAGTTCATTTCCCATCTAGTTGAGAGCTAAATGTTTGCTTTTTTTTTCCCCCTCTCCTTTTATTATTTTTGCAATTTGACATTAAAAATATGAACCTACAGCTTAGGAAGGAGAAATGTCACCGGCTGTAAGCTTTTTTTTGCATCTGGCAAGCCTGAGACATTGCTTGGGGTTTGTTTATTTAACCTTTTGTTTGCTGTGCAAACCCTCAGTGGCAAGTTGCAGAATGTGGTTTAGTAGCAGATGTGGCGGTGTTTTGATTTTTCTTTTTTTAAAGGAGGAAAAAATAGCCACATCATCTCCATGTGCCTTGCTTGTGGCATTGCCTCTGTCTTGGTAAGCCTTGGATATCATTCCCCGTTACTTTGATGCACCTGATGTGCCCCAGGTTTGCTCAATAGGGAGATTTGTGGTCCAGGGGGACCAGCAGGGACCTCAAAGGCAGGTGTGGTGGGTGGGAAGGAAGTCTCACCTGCAGCACGTGTACCACCCAGACAGGGATAAGTGCTGAGAAAGGGCAGGAGGGGGTTCCTAATGGCTTTCAAGACACTGGGGCTGTGAATATCTTCAGTACAGCAGCACAGTGACAAGCTGGCCCAGCCTGAGGGGGCAAAGTGCAGATGCTTACCTGAGTAAATCAGCATCATCCTGCTGAAACCTGGATGGTGAGCTGCAGCAGTGCCCAGTAGCACTTGAAAAAAGGGAAACCTAAGTATTTTCTAATTGATTTTCCTTTGGAAGTAAGGAGTAAAATAGTTACTGTAGAAAATGCTGTTTTATTTGTTGGGAGGAATCAAAGAGCAGTCTGATTCTCCAGACATCAGCACCTCTCATGCCAAGTGAAAGAGTTGCAGGTGATTCCAGTGGGGTTGTATGCAGCTGTGAGCCCCTGCCTGGGATGGCAGAAGGATGGGACTGTATCTTTGTTTAGGTTTCCTGCTTTCAGCCTGCTATGGCTAAATCAAATTCCCCCCAACGCAGCTGCGAGTCAGTGATGTTTTTCCTCCAAGCGTCTGTTTATGGAATTTCAGAGACAGAAACACCTCAGCAATTTGATTTTGGCAAACAGCTGTAAGCCAAGTGTGGAACAACAACAAAAAAAATCCCTGTAAAAATCAGGGAAAATGCCTGCGAATTTCCACACATTTCACAGAGGCGGTGTGGTCTTGGAGGCAGCAGGGTGGTCTGGATGTTTTAGCACTGGCGTAGAAAACAGGCACTCCTGTGCCTGAGTGCCAACTCCACCACTGATGTACCGTTTAGCCTTGGTAAAGTCACTTGACCTTTCCATATCTTGGTTTCTCTCCTTTCCCCTTTCTCCCTTTTTTCTTAAAAAATGAGAATCGGTGGCCCCAAATCTGGGTGGTGGCCAGCCTAAGCTTGGCACAGCCAGGGAAGGTGGGGCAAAGGTGGCTATGTTCCCAGGTTTCAAGGGCAGCCAGTGACTGGAGATGTTCCAGGAATAAAGAGCGTCTTTGACCTCGATGGAGGCCCTGATCCCATAGCACAAGCTGTTAACGCTTAGCTGCCTCCCACCTTCCCTCTCTGCTCAAGTATCTCAGAGAAGTGAAGAGATTTTTCCAGGAGTCTGAGATGTCGAATGAGACTTTATTAGCACCCGGGCAGTCTGGTTTTGGCAAAGCCTGTGCGGTCTCCACACCCTGCTCTTACATATTCATCCCTATCCAAAATTTTCCCTTCGGGGCTGGACTTTCCCAGGCTTCATCTCTGGTCTCTAAGCTGATAGATCAGGGGGAGGGAAACTTTTGAAAAGGATGAATTTTGGGCAGAGCTGCAGCAGCTAAAATGGCCAAACTCTGTCCTCAAAGATGAAGCAAAGGGGCAAACTGTTGTGGGAAGGTGCAGGGGCTTGTTGGTCTGTAAGTTTGGGGACAGGGATTGGAAAGGAACCTGGGTATCCTGGCTGCCCGCTCTCCTGAGCAGCTGCCCACTCCTGCTCATCCTTTTACTGACCATCCCCATCCCTCTGCTGTTGAATGAATGGAAATGCTCCAATGGGAATTGGTTCAAGCCCTAAATTTTGAGTGGTCTGAGAAAGCCCAGTGTCTGCTGCCAAGTTCAGCAGAGTTTTGTAAAACGTGCAGATCAGTTACTGTCAGGGTTTTTTTTTTGTCTTCTGGCACTTCATGAACAGGATTAGGAATTTAGGGTAAAGAAACAGGGAGAAATAAGAGTAATTGGTAGATCAGGTGTGCCAAAGTCAAAGCTGTTCCCCAGCTGCCAATCTACTTTGCTAAGTTGAATATTTGTTTCTCCTGTTTGTTGTCCTGCTGGTGACCATGGCACAGAACCCATGAGCTGCTGGCTGGGAGGGACCCATTTCTGCTTGTGAGTGTCCCCGAGTGGCCACTGACAGAGCTGCTGGGCCCCTGAACCAGCTATTTCCCAGGGCACTGCTCACCAAGGCTGTATGTGTGTTTCCATCCGCTGTGCAACCTCCACCGCTACAGGTTTTCCTCTAAGGAGGATGGAGTTAAGCATCTTTGTGAGAGGCAGCTATAAATCAGAGCCTCTTCAGAGCATCTCAGACTTGCATCTAGAGCTGTCGTGGTGGCATAGAGTCCAAAGGATGCGAGATGTTCTCTGTCCTCTTTTCTCTTCTCCTGGGCTTATATCCATTAACGATAACTGTAGAACAAACAGGATATGTGATGTGGCTGAGTTAACATTGCTCTTTCAATTGAGACCATCTGAGGTGGAGGTATATACAAAATATAAGGCTTCTGCCTTTCTTTATTCTTGTACTGGTTTTATTCTGGAATTACCCTTTTCTTCTCCCATTATTCAGCTTAACAGAGACCTAGCCACAAGTCAGACTGCTTTACTTCATTGCTAGCTTCTGCCAGCTCTCTGCTAAAAAGTGATTAACTGGAGAGCTACCTAACAGAATAGTCAATGAATGTTCCATGCAGTTCCTTTGGAAAAAAAATTATTTACTTTCCTACATCCACCCAAATATTGTTGTTTGTTCTGTATAATTGGCTTAAAATGAATTAACTGTGTATCATGTTCATATTAGGAAAATGTTCTTACAGTAACTAGGGGAAGTTCTTGCCCGTTGAATTCGGAGAAAACCTGCATGACTTGAATTTTAATAATCATCTTTGCTCAGCAAAAGTACCTTTCTCTCCAATGAGCAATCTAACACCTCCTTATATTCCAATTAATTTACTTAACTTCCTGGCAGTTCACCTTTTCTTGTAGCTGGCTGTTCTAATGTGGTTCAGTAGAAAGCAGTAATGAAATCTTTCTATGCAAGATGATGGTACTTCCACAGGCTACAGTGCAATGCTTTTTCTGACAATTTATGACATATTATCAAAAGCAATGGGAACCAAAATACTTTTGCCAAGGACTGAAATTATTCTAGTATGTTTTGTAGGGTGTTGTCCTCAGTTTTTATCCTTTCTCTAATTTCTCCATATCCAGATCCAACAAAGCACTTAAAGCACTTTAAGAATTTTTTGACAACCCATTTCTCCCCTGCCGTTCCCCTAACCCCTGTTTGGAAACTGCAGCTTTGTCAAAAGTGAAGCTTTAAAAGGAAACGTCCTATGTTTCTTTTCCTGTGGGGAGTGACTTCTCCCAGCAGCCCTATGGTTAAGACGTGAAGCTGTGACAAGGAGTGGATCCAGCCTCTACTCTACTGGTAGAAGCACGGGGTCTGGGCCAAGCTGTTGCCCACACTCTGAGAGTGATGTGATCAGGAGGTGATTGAGTCGATGAGGCTGGGAGATCTGCCTCTTGCAAGCCTTCTTTTGGGCTGTTCAGGTTTTTCTGAAGAGTTAGAGTGAAACACCTCATCCTGCCCCTTTATGGAGTATAAAAAGTGACACTTGAGGTCTGCTATGATATGTATTGGGTCCTTGCACAGAGCTATGGTGCCACCTTTCTTCCTCAGCTGTTGTCCTTGGCCTCTCCAATGTGATGTCCACAGAGCAGTAGCTAAGAGTGCCATGGGGCCAGCAGCTACTTGCTGGCCCTCCTGCAGGGGGGACGAGGGCTGGAATCTCTCACCACATAGCCTCAGATATCAAGTGTTATAGGATCTTTGCTTGGTTTCATCTGGGAGTTAGTTCCTTCAGCCCCTTTGAGCCACAAGCCCTTCCTGAGAAGGACATGAAGTGCCAACGCTATTTAAGATGGGAACTACTACATGTTGCTTCCAGCATTTGATTACAATAACCAGGTTGGAAGAGACCCACCGGTTCATCGAGTCCAACCACTCCTATCAAACATTAAACCATGTCCCTTAACACCTCGTCCACCCGTGCTTTAAACACCTCCAGGGAAGGTGAATCAACCACCTCCCTGGGCAGACTGTTCCAGTGCCCAATGACCCTTTCTATGAAAAATTTTTTCCTAATGTCCAGCCTAAATCTCCCCTGGCGGAGCTTGTGGCTGTTCCCTCTCATCCTGTCCCCTGTCACTTGGCAGAAGAGCCCAGCTCCCTCCTCTCTACAACCTCCCTTCAGGTAGTTATAGAGAGCGATAAGGCCTCGTCTTCTCCAGGCTAAACACCCCCAGCTCTCTCAGCCGCTCCTCATAAGGCCTGTTCTCCAGCCCCTTCACCAGCTTCGTTGCTCTTCTCTGGACTCGCTCCAGAGCCTCAACATCCTTCTTGTGGTGAGGGGCCCAGAACTGAACACAGGATTCAAGGAGTGGTCTCACCAGTGCCGAGTACAGAGGGAGAATAACCTCCCTGGACCTGCTGGTCATGCCGTTCCTGATACAAGCCAAGATGCCATTGGCCTTCTTGGCCACCTGGGCCACTGCTGGCTCATGTTCAGTCACTGTCAACCAACACCTCCAGGTCCTTCTCCTCCTGGCAGCTTTCTAGACAGACTTCTCCTAGTCTTTAGCACTGCATAGGGTTGTTGTTCCCCAAGTGCAGGACCCAGCATTAGGCTGTGTTAAACATCATGCTATTGGACTCAGCCCAGTGTGACAGAGTGACTGAGGCTGGTAGTACTGCTGAATGACCAAGGAACTTGTGCTGGAGAGGGAAAGACACAAAACTTCCACCTGAAAACTTGTTCCACGGTGCTGGACAGCCACTTCTTAATCTCATGGGCCTGCAGTGCTCAGGTGAGGTTTCCCTTGTTACAAATGAACTTCTTGGCTTATTGTGTGCATCCAAGTGAAGCACAGGCAGGGCCATACATATATTTTGACAGCTTTTGATTAACATACCATAACTTCTTAAGTGTTATGACAATGTTCAGTGATCACAGGACTCAAGAGACACTTTTAATGCTCTGGCTTGAAGTGTCAGGGGTTAGCTGGAGTTGCACTGCTGATAGATTTGGCCCCATGAGTTCAGCGGCTCTGGCAGGCTGTTTGCAAGAGTCAAACTCTGGCAAATGATAGACTCTGAGCTCAGTTGGAAGCACTGGTGAAATGAAATCATGGTGCTTTGCCCATTAGGCTTGGGATGAAAAGCGAACCTTAGAGCTGCCAGTGGTTCATATTTCATGCACAGAGATTTACTTGTATTAGTTAAGACTGCGATGAGCTTGAGAAAGAAAGAGGGAGACAATGTGTAAGCCAATGCAGAAATAATACTTCCCTATAGTAAGTATATAATAAGAATTGTTGCTTTTGTTGGATTGAATAAGTTTAGATCACTTAAGATATGCTGGGTTTGAATTGTGAACTGTATCATTGGCGATTGACCCGTGTTATTTTTACATCACTTCTTATTTCTTGACATCCTGAGTTTGCTTCTGAGACTTTCATTCCTGTTCCTCTGCTCTTTTCCTTTCACACCTTTTCCCTTAATCTTTCCTGCTCTGGCTTTGGATGCCTCTTTGCTTTTAATGGACATTTAATATTTTTCATAAACAGCATACGCTTTGCACAAAGCAGGCCTCAAGATATGGTTACAAGGCATATAAGAAAATCTGAGCTGGTTTTAATCAGAAAGCAATGTAACCATGGCATCGAAGAGCCTTGAAGAGCTTTGCTTGCACTGTGGTTTGTGGCACCTACATTAGTCACTTTAGAAGGATCCGTCATTGCCACGTGCTTTCTGTGGCAGCTCAGGTCTTCTGGCAATTAGATCTTATGGAAAGAGCAAATTCATCTGCAGTGCTGAGCCTGACCACAAAGACCCCATCACAGCTGCATGCCACAGTCCTGCCAGGCTGCTGATAGATTTCCCTGTAACTTGAAGGTCTTGGCTTTTGGATCCAATGGTTGAAGTGAAGAATTTAATTAAACTCTGGATTGAAGAAGGCTGCCCATCTTCTGGGTCTGTTCTAGAGCAAGCGAGCTCTCTCACACAAAGCAAGGGAGGAGATTTCAGCTGATTTCATGTTCCTTGGCTTTAGATACTACTTCCTCTTTGGTTTGGGATTTTATTTTCTCTGTGCTCTGCACTTAGTGACCGCTAGAGCAAGCTATGGATCCTGCCAGTTTCTTTGGGAATCTGTAGATGTTCCTCAAAGCAGTGAGCCAGTTTCTGGGATTGAGCAGGTGACTTAAGGTCCATTATCTGAGAAATAAGGGGTTGAGTGCCTGATCTGTTGGGCATTGAGGGGCCTGATTTTCTTAACAGGCTGAGGAGCTGTCTGCTCTCTGAACATCTTCTGATGGTCCCCACAGGGTAGCCTACAGTATAGTTGGCTCTTAACAGCCAGAGGAGAGTACAGATGCAGTATGGGTTATTACTTAGCTGTGCCTCTACTGGTCTCAGGAACACATGGAGTAGACTAGACTGTGAGCAGAAAAAGCCCAACCAACCAATTATCCCTGCTGTAACACACTTCCAGTCTAGTTCTGATCTGCCTTCTCTGACTTTATGTAAGCAGAAATGTCTAGGGAATACTGGAGGAAATGAACAAATGTGGTGGTCCTGAGGTCACACAAAATTTTAGAATGAGAGATAGATGCACTAATATACGTAATTTTTTTCTGGAATTTTACTGATGCTATGTCCTGCGTGGAAGGGTTCACCCATATCTATAGCAGATGTACTGGTGGTATTCACATATGTGGACATGACAGAGCAGAAAGATTCCCAAATCTCATTTATAGCAGGACTAGACATCAAGCTGATTTTAAAAAAAGGTTCTGTTGAAACTATTGAAAAATCTGTTGAAGACCTTCTGACAGAAAACTGGGATTTTAACCAAAAGGATTTTGTTCCCCTGGGTAATTTCTGCTTTTCATCAGCCTCTGATCATATAGTTTAGCTCTCTGTGTATTGCTATCATTCATTAAAACTGGTCAAACATGCAATACTTTTTGCCCCAGTACCTTTTGCCAGAATGTCTTCTTATACATATATATATATGTATTTAAAAAAAAGAAAGCTGATTATTATCTTTACCAGCTCTCCCTGTTCTCCATTTGTGTGCATAAAGCTTCTATAACACATCTTTTTTAGCTAGAGTATTTCAATGTAGGCTCATTCCCATGCTAAATAAGTATGACAAGGCAAGAAACACAATATTTTCTCTTGCCCACTGTAACTTTGGACTCCTCCAAGGCTTTTGAGAACAGTTAAGAAACAATCAGCTGTGGGAGAAAAAAGGCCAGGAGAAATGAGAATTGTGGAAAGTGTGTGGCAAGTGCCTAGAGCAGCAAAGCAATGTCTTGTCAGACCTGTTTTGGGTGCCCTGTTTGTGCCTGCTGTTGGTGTGCACATCTGTATGGTGCATCCCAGGATGCTCTGCAGAGACAAGGCATCAAGTTTGTCCCACCTGGCTTCAGTGTAGCCTCAGCTGGAGTAAGTCCAGCTGGCAGAAGGCAGCAAGATGCCAACCTTGCTTTCAGCACTGTGGGTTTGTAGGATGACAGTAGCAAAGGCTGCGTTGCTGGCTGCTGGTGCCCTAGGAGTGAAAGAATGAGGAGCACTGCTAGCCAGCAAGCTGCTGCTGCTGGGTAAAGATAAAGTAGAATGGAACTCCCTACGGGTAGCAGAGCTGCTGTCCTCAGGCATGAAGACTGGGGCACTACAATGCAGAGATTCTGCTTGCTTGTGTTTGGGTCACGCTTGTTGGGACTAGGAGGCTTCTGAGTAGTTTGTGTCCCACTTCCCCTGTGATGGTGGGGAATATCTTCTGCTCAGTCTGAACCTGGGGGTAGGACGGACCCAGAAGATAACGCTTGTGGTTTTGGTTAGTTTTTTTAAGGTGTAGCTCCTCATTTGTAATCTGCTCCACATACATCTATTGCAGGTTGTTTTCAGGCAAAGATTCTGCCAAGAGTTTGTGGTGCAGGTCGTTTCCAACCCAGTGATGTTACCCTTACCCCTTGCCCCTCGTTTGGCAAATGTTTTTTTCACTTGTTTCATGGTGACTTTTGAACTGCCCCCATTTTAAGGCTAAAAAGAGAGAGATAAAATGTTCTTAATTTTAATTAAAACAAACTTTATTTTGTTATTTCATTAGCTAGCTGTGTTATTTCAGGGCTTGACAGTAAAGTTATATGTTACCCTGTGGGTACTTCTAATTGTATTACAGGATTTCTCATTTTCTCTGTCCAGAACAGTTCAACTCCTGTGCTGAGCTCCATCCTCCTGCAGCCTGGAACCAGCACAGCTAATGAAAAGCACTCCAGTAATAACAGGGGACTCTCAAGGGCTCCAGATAATTGGGAAAATGTACTATTAACTTTACTGGAAGGCAAGCTGGCTAAGCTTTAAGAGCCTACTGCTAAAGATACCAAGAAATAGAGCCTGATCAGTTTTGGAGGTCAGATAAGAATGTGGAAGCTGGTCAAAGTAAACCAGCAGATCTAGGGAAAATTTTCTCCATCAGTAAATGTCAGGGTAGGGACTTATCGCACAGGGGCAGCCCTGAGTCTAGCAAATTCCTCTGAGGGAGACAGAAGGCAAGGTCCTCTCCTGCCAGACTGTCAGAGAGAAGCATTCCCACACATCTTGTAAGAGACCAGTGGGAAAAATCTAATGCTCCAGGTAAAAACCTGGGGCTGTTAAGGCTTTTTTTTTTTTTTTTTTTTTTTCTGGAGGGAGGAATAGTTCCTGCTCTATTGTGGGACTATTTAGGTTAGTCCTGGACACCTGGACCCTCTGCTGCCTCTGGCAGCATCAGCACAGTACACTTTGAAAAGAGAGATAGGAAACCAAGAGGCGGCTGGTGGGGTCATACTCCCCGCACACAAAGCATTTTCCCATTCATTAGGAGTTACAGATTTGCTTAAATCCCAATCATAAATCCTAGTATCTCGTGCAGTGTGAACCCGAGGTGGCTGTAAAATGCTTTTGCAGGGGAACCTGAATAGAGAATTATACCGATTTAGAGGTGTTTTATCCGCTGTCTCTGGTATAACTACAATCGCTGCTGCTGAAGTTTTGGTGTCTGGAATTTATTTGCTCCAGCAGAGAAGGTGCAAAGGGAGACGTATGACAGTTTAATTCTTCTCTTGTGTTTCTTGCACAGTTTTAATGTTCTCAAGAAAATCTTTAGTAGGCATTTAAGATAAAATGAATCGTATGTGGAATGGGAGGGGTTTTTGAGGATAGCAGTAAAGCAGAATGGATAAGATTTAGGTTCAGCTCCCTACTTTGACCAGGGATGAGGCCTAGAGGCAGTAGGTAGGTGCCTTATTTCCAGTGATCCACTCAATTACCTCTGACTTAGTGGGCTGTATCTCTTTATGCCTTCCCAGCTCCCCCTTTTGGTGGTGCATGAAGAGGTGTTACCTCAAAGTTGGGTAGCATATAAGCTGCCTTGCTAATTTTCCTGTTTCTCTTGTCGGTTGGCATTATAAGCTTACATCATTTTGTAAAAATATGAACTTCTAAGTCATTTGATCCAGTGCTTGGATTTCCAACAGGATTGCACTGTACTTAACCTTCAGTATGTTATTGTTTTAGTAGTTTTGTCCAATATGAATAACACCTTATACCATAACATCCTCGGTGAATATAGAAAGATGTTCCAGAAAGAACAGAAATGGGTTCCAGGAAAGTCAGGCTGTATGGCTTCTTTGATTTTTCCGTCAGCCTCTTAAAGTAGCCAGAGAAGGGGGAATAAAAACATGACGAAGGATATGTTGCTGGATAAAAGATATTCTGTTACAATCCCTGTCAACATTAATAACTCGCATCTCTTCAACAGTGCTCTGAGCTGTCAATAAGAAACAGGAATGAACAAAGATAAAAACGATCTGTCAGAAAGCAGATAGTATCAGAAAGATAATACAATCAGATTAATTTATGGTGAGGAGATTTCACAACAGACAATGAAGCAATATTGAAAACCACAGTCCAATGTAATCTCTTTGAAGAAACGTTGTACTTATTACAGCTGTGACGATTACAAATGTTTGGTTTAAAAGGCTGTGTTGCAGTCTGGAGGAAAAAAACAACCAAGCTATATATGGTCTCCAGATTTTAAAGATGGAAGCAAAAGAAAATAAGCCTGGAGATATATGAGCAAAGGCTTAACGTTTCCATCTTCATTTAAGAAGGGATGGTTAGAAAATAGACCTGCCAGCCTGAAGGAAATTTGGATGCATCAACATTTTGTTGGGACTTTGAAGATTTTGGTCCCCAGTTAAGATGAAAAAGTCAAAATAACCTGTTTCCATGGAAAAAAGTAGTTCTGATTCAATAGCACCTAAAGGTTTAACTGTCATTAACCCTCTTAGGGTTAAAGGTCCTCAAAAGAAATTATTCCACTTGCAATGTCCATTTTGACTTGGAAAATCATGATTTTAAACTCAGTTTGGTCTTGAACACTTCACTTCAAAATGGAAACCAAAATTTTGTGTTTGGAAAGATACTTTTGGTTTCCTGGAGGACCTTTTTTGGTCAGTGGGAGGAGGAAGACACGACTTGGTTTAAACAATGTTTCTGTAGGAGAGGAATGAAATGAAAACAACTTGTAGCGCAAAATTAGTACTATGCTTGTGCTCCTAGTTTAACTTTCTTATTAGCTAATGCATGTTAAGCTGTGAATCTTCTGTGGTTTAAGATCTTCCCTCATTATTCCCTGTGATCCTGCTCTTCCTTTCTCAGCCCATGACCCTGGATAGGGCACACAGCTGTGCTGCCTTTGGACTGGGAGCAAGCTGGTGTTGCACACTATGATCTGTGGGGTCTATGCCTCTCCCTCACTGTAGTCCTTGTCTTGCCTTCCTAATCCTGACTTGAGAAGGGATTGTATTACGTGGCTTGTTGAGTGGACGTGGTGATATGGTCCTCTTCTCCATCCCTGAACCAAAGAAAGCAAGGAACAAAGTAGGCTGGTTGTGCCTTCTCTCTTTGCATGTGTTCTAATATGTCCTGTTTGACAGAGGACAAATATTGCCTTTGCTGTATCTGAGTGGGGCCACTGAGCTCTCCAATAGCACGATACTGAAACTTGTGAGACGACTGCAGTGCCCTCCCACAAAGGAGAAAGGGCTGGGTGCTGTTAGGAGTTGTGGCAAAGGCTGTTTCTGCTGCTGCATGCCTGAACGCAGGTGGGAAGCAGGCAGGAGGGAAGGTGAAGACAGGCAGCTGGCTGCAGTGGTAGGATGCTGGTTGTGCTCTGAGTGGTATCATTCTCCAAGGGAGTCCGGTTTAGGGAGCAGGAGGGAGACCTGGAACAGCCCTGTGGTGCTGTCTGAAGCCCAGCCAGCTGTTTTGGAGTGGGTGCTGTGTGCAGGGAAGGTATTGCTCCTTCCTGTTCCTCCTCCACTCTCTTTCACCACCCCCAAAAGGACCTGTGTTCCAGTTGAATGAGACTTCCTCCAGTGGCTCCAGATATGTTTGAGGAGTTTTCTGTCCTTGTCCCTTTTCACCACTATATCCCCTTTTTTTGGGGTTTCTGCATTCCTTGCTGCATGTGGAAGGCCATGGTTGCCATCAAACTGAGGGAGTGGGAATATCCAGCAGAGAAATCAGAAGGGATAAAGGCCCCACAGTCTATCTCCCCTCTCCCCAGTCCTCCCCATTGCTTAAAAATAAATTGTCTGAATCTAAACTATGTGATTTTAAAGGGATGAATCCTTCAGTTCCTTCTTGCTGTCAGGGCTGCCCATGCCTGCCAGCCCTGTGTGTGGGCATAGTCTGCAGCGTGCTTAGCACTGAGTCCCCCCGGCTTAATGACAAGTTCTCACTTTGTTTGTTGTTGTTTGTTTTGTTTTGTTTTTTCCCCTTCCAGCCAGGCTGACATTTAATTCTGCCTAAGCCAGTTAAATATAACCCTGAAACCCGCGGGTGAGAAAATGTGGCTCTCTGTCACGCTCATTTTGGAAGAGCCAATTAGCAATGCTGATCCCTGGGACTTGGCAGCCTCTGCCTGGGCACCCGGCAGCTCTGGCCCTGCCTGTCATTCTTGGGATAACGTGCTAGGAAATGGTCTTGTGGTTTACTAAGAAAAGCAAAGCAAACAAACTCCCTCTCCCTGGCTTTTTGCAGCCCAACAACCTGTGGGCATAATTGATTTACAAGATTTGCAGTCAGGATGTCAGGATGTGGATTTGCAGATGAAGTTGTTCTAGTCTTGTGTCCCCCCACCCTATTCCCACCTCCAGGCCATGGTTTCTCCTCCTGGAGTGGGTAGCTGTTCACCAGGCTGTGGGCTTTATGGGATACCTCCCATCCCTGCTCAAAGGCTGCTTGCTGGTCCTCTTTGTCAGCGACTGCTCTTGCTGGTCCTCTTTGTCAGCGACTGCTGTTGCTGTGGCGGCTTCTGGATGCAAACCTATCACACGCTGTGATGGGTCAGTCAGCAGTGTGTCTAACCCAACCGTTGCTGTGGCTGGGTGTGCTTGCTGATAATTGGGAAAAATGAGATGAGAATAGAGGGATTCTTCCCCTGATGCATCCTCCATGTTTGAAGTTTAGCAACATGGTGGGATGGAGGCTCTGAGTGATGGGTCTGGTGTTGAATTTTTTTTTTTTTTTTAAACACATCCAAGGAGGTTTCTTGGTCCCCCAATGCCCTTGTGAAGGCTTCTGCTGTTAGTGTCCTTCTGAAATCTGTTGCCTGATTTCTTCAGCAGTGACCCCCTTTTACAGTGGTGTGAGAAATGGTGGATACTTTTGTTCCCCAGAGTCCTTTTTGGTTATTTCTGACTTTGCATGGAAAACATCAGAAGCTGTGTCAGTGCAAAGATCACTTTCAGCATTTGCAGGTGGTGTGCTCCAGAAAAGTGATAAACCCAGGATAGTTTAAGCCATTCATGGTGGGTTTATGCAGATCCTTGCTGTCTCTGATCCAGGGTTCCCGCTCTTTCCCAGAAGCATTCCTCCTTGTCTCCTTTGTGATTTTAGAACCTGCATTTTCATTAGCCATGAGGTTCCTCATTCTGGCATGAGTCCTTGTCACTCAAGTCCTTGTGCCAAGCTGGCTGTGATGAAAGGTGAACCTCCAAGGTGAAGAACACTTGCATGTCCATTAGGTACTGGTGAATGGGGCCAGCTGGGGTTGTTGTCAGCCCTCTGACCTGTGTTGCAGATAGCTCCTGGTGATCACAGAGCAGGCAACACAATGCCAATCCAGCAAACAGATGGACATATGATATTCGTAAAAGGACAGGGATGATTTCCTATCCACTGCAGCACGAATCTGGGATTAACTCTGTGCTGTCTGTTATCACCTGATACCTGGCAGTCCCACGTGCTGTCATGTCATGGCAGTTCTTGTAGCACTTTGTACCTTCCCACAGAGCTGTGCCACCTGAAATCACCTGTGGACGGGGGAGATGGATGTGCAGCCCAAACCCTTTCTGGCCACGTGCTGTCTGGTGCCTGTGGGCACGTGTTGGTATGGGGACAAAGTGGTGGCTTTGTGAAGGCTCCGTGAACCTGTTATTAACTCATGTCTAGGGAACGGCCCAGCTTTGATTTGCTGACTTGAACTCAAGCATGATAGGTGCTTGTTTGTGGTGCTCAGACATCATCACTACTTTTGTATATCTAGCCCTAACTTACCTTCAAAACATTTGCAGCAAAATAGCTGTTTGAAACGATGTTTCCTCTTAGTGTAGAGACTTATTTTCATTGTGCTCCTTTGATTTTTATCTCCTCCACATTTTCTGTACATCGTACTTATACAACAAGTCCTAGAGGCTGGACAGTGTCCATATCACATCAATACTAAATTTCATTATATACAAACATCAATCTGGCTCTGGGCTGCCTTTTTAAACTGTCATCCAACCTGGTGGTGTTCAATTTCTGTTTAGGTCTAACAGTGAAAAAGCATTGGTTCAAAGCTTGTTCCCCATAATGTTCAGATCAAACCAGTTCCTCTCTGTGTTTATAATAAAAATATATTTTCACCAGCTCTTGGGAGCATTGACATTTTCATCAAGGCAATTTTCTATGGCCCCAATCCATCATGACACATGAGCTGTTCCATTGGTTCCAGTATGACTACTCATTGCTTAAAGTAAATTGTTTGCTTAAAAGCTTGTTGGATCCAGGCCTATAAGCGAGAAAAGATTGCTGATTAGAAAGTGCATTTGTTCCTGTTGTGGGATTTGATGGCAAATTAAGGACATTAGGAGGATTCCAAGATTAATGCCTCTATATTTTGGGAAAGAAATATTTTAATACTTTCACATTATCAACAGGTCCTATAATAAACAGAGCTTATGCAAATGGGACACTAAACACCAAATCCCAGACATTAATGGGGTTCAACGAGAGTAAACTGAAGGCAGAATTAATCTCCAGGAGAACTACATGGCTATTTTCATGCTTATGAACTTAACATACTTTCAACTCCACCTTAATGAAAGACACACTCAGTTCACTGCTAAAAGAGGCACTTAAAAGGTATTAGAGGCATAAGTCCAGCTGTTACAAACTCCAATAAATTTGGATTAGGTCTCCACTGTTTGAGTTGTGTGTGTGGGTGCCTGACCTCAAAGCCAGTTGTTGGTTTTTTTAACTTATTGATATATAGCATTACATCAGGTTAATTACACATTGCTGTATTTCATGTCATCTCGGTGCAAACCCACATGCATCACAGCCTGGTGTTGGAGAGCAGGGCATCGGGAGCCTTGGGGGGCTGAGCCCTGCAGGCTGCCCACCCAGCCCTCCCCTGAGATGAATGCTCTGAGCAGGGGCGGCTGCTCAGGTTTACAGCACACAACTGGCTGCCTGTCCTCCCCTCTCCACCCCATTCCATCCCATTTTTAGATTCCCTGGGGTAACTTCCCATTCTTCACCTCACTTGATAACAAGGGATATTTTTCAACAGTTTTATTGTTGCGTTGGAGAAAAATGCCCAGCATTGTAGGGCAGAATTAAGAGCCTGAATTGATGGGGCTTTGATGCAAATTTTATCTCACTGTCTCTGGTCAAATATTTAGCTGTTTTGCTATGAATTCTTGGCCACCTGTGGAAGACATTACGCATGGGCAGAGAGAGTTCAGATTTATGGCTGCATCTGTGTAGATGGGTCTAGATAACAGCAAATCTTTTGCTCTGAAAACACTGCAGCCGCTATGACAAAAGAGATGGCTTAAAATTGCATTTCCATTTAAAGTAACACCAAAAACTGCAGCCAACCTACCCATGTGAGGGAAATATAAAGCTCTGCGACAGGGAGCAAAGGAGGAGAAGGGAAAAAAATCTGGGTAGCAAGTAACTAAAATAGATGAAGTGGAACAGTTGGAAATCTCAACTTGAGTGACAAGGGAGAAAGAAGAGATCCAAAGTCAGCAGCAGATGACTCCGGTCTCACGTCCTATCCCTCTCCCCCCTCCCTCCCCACTGCTTTCCCAGCAAGGGCAAGAAAAAAACAGAACATCTTTTCCAGACTGGGGGCTGAGCGGCCTCACATGTTGACACAGCAATAATTTTTAATGAGAAAATTTTAGTATTTGTGTGGGAGAAGTTAGCGTTGTGTACACAGATGCCTCTCCGGCCACCGCACCGTGGTCCAGGCTGGGCTGCATCCCCCTCTGACACAGCCTGCGGGGTCCCAAGGCAGATTCCTTTCAGGCGAAGGGAAACATTTAGGCTTGCTCACCTTTGAACTGCATGCGATGGTGTTTACCTTGGCAAGACAAAGTGGCAGTTTTACAGATATTAAAAACAGTCCTGAGGGGAATCTGGAGGCCTTCCTATATTTTAATCACCCAATTTAGCCAGCCTGAGGAGCCGGCTGGAGGGAAAATGTGTGGCAAAGCGTGTTCGTATTTATTTATTTATTTATTTAAATAAAGATTTAACAGAAAGTAGCCCAATGCTGAAACAAGAATAGATAAAAAGAATGTATGTTTCATTTTTTGATACCCTCCCCTCTGGAAAAAATAATCATAGTGGGAACTCATACATTAATCCATAGCACCTCCACGCTCCATATGGTTTCTTTTTCAGCATTTCCTGCTGAGCTGTGCTCTACCTCAGCTAACCCCACTCCCCTCGCCCTCCTTGGGAGTGTTCCTCTTCAAATTAGATTTCTACCTATTGGGGAAAGAAGGGTGCGAATAGGTTTTGCCCACATCTTGAGGCAAGCCCTCCCCTCCCTGCCAGCACTCCCTCTGGTGTGCACGATTAAAAAGAAATATTTTTTTTTTTGTGGTAGAAGAGATTCAAAGGAATTGTGAGTGATGTCTGAAGTTATGCTGAGGTCAGGACCTTGCTTATTGATTTTCTAACACAGCAGAACCATGTACAAAAGGAAGAGACCTCCTTGCCTCCCCCTGATCCAAGGTACTCCTCCAGCTTGAAGGGGGGGAAAAAAAAAAAAGAAAGACCAGGAAAAAATCTGGCTGCAAGCAGTCGGGCTTCAACCAGCCTGTCAGACGGCTCTCTGCAGGAACACAATCCATGTTGATTTTACAGAGAAGGTTGTTATCCACATTTCACCACTGATTTATTGTTTTTTAACCAGCTCCTTATGCTAGCCTTTTTTTTTTTTTTTTTTTTTTTTTTTTTAGGAAAAAAAAGAGGTCCTTTTGCACTTTGTGAGCAGGGAGACTCACCGGCAGTGGGATGGTGGCAGAGATGCCCGGCTCCTGTTGGGCTAGGGAGGAGCAGAGGTGAGCGTTGCTGTCCTACAGCCCCGGCTCCCAGCCATCTATGATGCTTTTCTTAATATTTGTCAGAATTTATGATGTCTGTGGATAACACACTCGGGCATCCACTCTGCCCAAAGGTTGCAGCAAGGCAGCTCAGCTTCAAGATTGCCGAAACCTCTTTGGTTGCTAAAAGACTATGATGGGTAGGTTGGAGACAGCTCTGATGAAGCCTTGTAGAATTAAAATGACCAAGCGCATACTGTTGCCTACATCTGCAGAATTCATTAGGAGAGCTTGATTGGCCTTTGTTAAACAAAGATGGGATAAGGTTTCATACTTTTTCTGTGGGAGTCGAGCTAAAGTTTCAGGCTGATGATTTAGTCAGGTGTAAGCATGAAGTTTCCAATTTAAAGAAATAAATCTAAAGTGATTTTATTATCCTCTGTTTTACCCTGACACCCTGCTTCACCCCGACTCCCTGTCAGAGCACGCATGATGTGTTTATACAGCCTGCACCATAATCTACTGGCAGGCAATATAACATGAGACACAAAATGCATCTTCTACCTAACACTGGCTTCAGTAGCTTCTATATTTCAACATCTTCCCCTTCCTCTGTTGGCGACTCTTCCTTTCCCTGAATTCCTCATATTCTGCCTGGTAAGGAGCATGTGCCCCTGCTCTGCTGGGGGCTGAGCCAGAGGGAAGAGCTGCCAGCATGCCAAGATGCAGCATTTCAGCTCTTCTCATCCACTGCAGCTTCATTTTGCTTCAAGACGTGTTTTCCAGGGAGATCCCTGGATCCATCTAAGCATCTTTTGGCTGGAGTTGTTTTAACAAACATGTGCCTAAGAACACCTATAAATTCTTTTTGTGGGAATTGGTAAAATTTTAGAAGTGTTTTTTTTTTTAAAAAGAATCTTCTTTATTTTAATAAACAGTTTCTGCTCCAGAAACTGGTAGACTTTGAAAACTCTGTTAGGATTTTGATAATATATTAATGAAAATAATTACATGATTAAATTGGCTGCTAGTGTCTCTTTTCCAAAGCTGCCTAAGGAGAAAGCAATAAGAAAATACAGATAGTGACACTGAAGAGAAGAAAGCAAGCCATTTTGGCCAGGTTTTCAGATTCCGTTGATTAAAAGTCTGTGCAATTTAGTTATTAGTTAGAACATAAGGACACAAAATGCAATAGGTCAGATTTATTTCGTCGTCTCAGATATATCCCTGTTGACTTCAGTGAAGTTCCTTTAATGATGAATTTGTCCCGCTGGCTCAAAGATAAAAAGAGAAGTTATTTTTGTTTAATATTTCAACAAGGGGAAGAGGTTAGCAAGGGAATTCGGTTTGCACAAGTTGTGTTTTTCCATGAAGTTTAAGAAGGGCAGCCACCACCTAGCCAGCTCTGCTGTATATTTGTCTTTTTGAGGGCTGAGTGCTTTCTCTATAGACTCTCCCAAACCCCCTTGCAAGGCAATTTTTGCCAGATGCAACCCAGAAAGACACGATGTAGCCACAGTTTGTTCATGTTCCTGTGAGCAGCGATGGCAGGGGCTCTTGTTTAGGTGCCCACTGAATTGATTTTATTAATTTCAGGGTAAGCTTTTGGAGGTAGAGCTGTGCACTGTGCCACTCTGTTGTCCTTGGCACTGCAGCATCTGAGTGCCACCTGGTGCCCTCAGTAGCCTGCCTAACCCTAGGCACATCATTGTTGTGCTTTTCCTAGGCAAGTCTCTTGTTGCTGGGCTCACATTTGCATTAACGCATAATTTTGCCCCGTGTAATGTCCTTTGCTTCCCTACACCCTTCTCTTGTTGCACATAAGCAGGGTTGAATTTAGGCTTTCTTCCATCTCTATCAAGTCCTTCTGGCTGAGGGCAAAGCAGTGAGAGAGGCCATGAGCCTGCAAAGCCTGGTGATGCATTTGAAGACACTGTGAGGCAAAAGCCAGCTCCATCTAGGCTGTTTCTTTCTGTATCTAGACCGTGTGGAAGAGCAGAATTTGAGGGCTTTGCACATTCCCAGTTGAAGTCAGGTCAGGAGCTGGCACACATGATGTGCGGATGGTCAAGGAGGTTTGGTTTCCTTGTGAGACCAAATCCTGGGTGACCTTGCTGTGGTGAGAATCCCTCCTTTGCCTTCCCTGGAGGGGTTAACTTGTGCTCTGATGTTGAGGAAATGGCCTCTTGCCCAGGCAAGAAGTTGAAACTTTCACTGGTCATTCTCCATGGAAGAGTTCCAGGCGTCTTGCAGGTTTCTATAAGCCTTGGCTAAAAGCAGCCTTTCTACCATGACCAGTATTGCTTTCGAACCTGGGAGTAAAGTGCTTCGATGAAAGAGAAGGAATCCTTTCCCATGCTTTTCTCATCCTTGGATGCTTTCCAGAGTCATTCAGAACTATTGCAGGTGAGCAAAATGATGCAAGAAGAAGTGTAGTGGCAAACTCCTCTTTAACTAGAGTAGCTTTTAAGGAGACCCTTGCTTTCTCAAAGGAAGAAGAGCCTTAAAATAGTAACTTTTCTGAAAAAGAACTGCCATATTTTGAGGCGATAAACTTGCTTGTGGTTAGTGACACTGTGACATAGATTTATTTCCTTCTTGGCCTGCTGTCCCCAGTGTTGGCCATCATGTATCACCCATGCTTTCCTGTGAGAAAGTGGAGAAACGAGAAGAAAGGATGTGGGCTGCTGAAGCCAGGATGCAGGTCCCTAGACACGGGGCTGGCTTATGCCCGGGTGCTGCTCCTGGATGCAAGAGTTAGGAACCACTCCTGAACCTCCTAGTGTGAATGTCGTGTTCTGTGGCTTTCTGCTCAGGATGTGAGAAGTTTGGGACAGAGACAGGGAGAAAGAAAAACTGGAGAAAACAGATGTGAGGGATTGAATGAAAAGTTAGAAGCTGAAACCTTGATGTAGCTACAAAACTGCAAGGAAGAGGGCAGAGGCAGCAGGAGCAGGCAGCAATTTTGTAAGGTGCTCCCCTGCTATTGACCCAGCAACATTACGTTTAGAACCTCCCACTGCCCTGCTTCCTCCTGACTTTAACCAGTAGCCCTTGTGCCAGCACGTCCTTGCTGCCACTCAAGTGGACGAGCATGGGCCTGGGAGACCACACGTGAACTTCTTGTGAGGTACAGATGTTGCAGAGTCAAAGCCTGGCCACCCTCGGTCTAGAAGGGACTTGGATTTCCAGTGCCCCCGAGAAGCAGGAAGTGCAGGAGACACGGATATCATGAGAAAAGAATCGATAGTCCCCCCTCAGCCTGACCAAATATTGATTTTGCCATTCAGTTCGTATCATTTTTCACTACCTTGCCGGCCCTCAGGGTGGAGGCTCCCTCTTACAGCCCTGCAAGGGGTGTTGCGAGGAGGAAGGGAGGCAGAGGGATTGGACCTCTTGCTGGGCAGGATGAGGGCAAGGATCAGTCACCTGCTAAACTAACCCTGGCTGAGGGGATGGCAGCAGTAGGAAGCAGAGCTTTTGGACATCCAGGCCTCCCCAAAGCCTTCTGCACTCTCCCGTTAGCTAATACTAGTGAGAGAGCTTATGTTGGAAGGGGTTTGCTATCTTGCATTCCCTGTCAGTGTCCCCCACTGTGCTATGACTCTGCTCTGTGTTTAAAGTTTGATATAAAGTCCAGGATCTTCATGGCTTTTGTCTGTTATGGAGTAAGTGCTTGATTTTCAGATCTCATCGCTAATAAATACAGCAATCGGCAACCACAATTCAGCCTTTCCTAGCAATTCCTGCTACCACAACTTCACAGGAGCACTGTTATCCAAACACTCAGAAATTATGATTTTTGACTCAAAATTGTATCTCCTACTGCTGGAGGTAAAACTATTAGTATATAAATAAAGGCTAATCCTGTCTGGGTTATTTTTCTTCATGAAGTCACTAGTCCCTGAGGAATTATAAGCAAAACAGCAGAATGCCTCACAAGAAATAGAAAAAAATCATCTCTCATGGCATGAAAAAGAAAGATGTCTGGAATGTTTTTAAAGGATGTTCTCTAGCTTTCTTTGGTTGTAGTTTCTACCACATAGACCATGTTTTTACTGGGATTGCAAACCGTGGTGTTTTCTTCATGACACTGCTGCTAGAAGCTAGACTTAATGGGAATAAAGTGGCCAGTTCATTTTTTCCCAAAGTGTAGCTGATTTATATATTGATATAATAATGCAAAACCATGCTGAATCCCTTTAAAACAATAATTTTCAAAAATTCTGTGATCTGAAGGCAATATTGACCTCCTGTCTTCACAAACCTTTGGCTTTATTATAAGTTATGTTAACTGATGTGAAAATGCTCTTTAAAACAGGAAGAAAATGCATATGGAATTTTTTCAGGCCATTTAGGTCAGTGTTTTTCAGCCTGTGTAAACCAAAGGACTAACCTACTTAAAAAAAAAACCAACTGGCAATAACTAGCATAAAGTCATGTGTGTGCTTGTGTGATGTGCAATGAAAAATTAGTGTGTTCTTCAAATGCTCATTTTTACTTTAATTTCCCTTGTGGTACTTTGCACGTTTGGATGTATTGTCCATTTCTTACCAATATTACATGTAAAGACAAGATGTGGGGTGTTATGATACTGGAGCAGGTACACATGAAAGTTGTGGGATCACCTTCCCCAGAGGCTTTCAAGACTCAGTTGGTGGCTAACATGCTCTGGTGTTGGTAATAATCCTGCTACAAGTGGGAAATTGGGCTGGGCAGCCTCAAGGTGCTCCTCCCAGCAAATGTACCCATGCTTCTATGGTTCTTTTGCAAGTGTTGTATCTTCTGGTGTGTTGTGGGCTACAAGCAGCAGGGCAGCATTGACCTGAAGCATCTGCAAACTGACATGCAACCTCTGGGACAATGAAGCTTCGCAGGCAGAGTGGGGATGTTATGCAGAGAGGCTTAGAAGTCATAGAATCGCTAGGTTGGAAAAGACCCACTGGATCATTGAGTCCAACCAATTACTAAATCTGCCCCTCAGCACCTCATCCACCTGTCCCTTAAACACCTCCAGGGAAGGTGACTCAACCACCTCCCTGGGCAGCCTGTTCCAGTGTCCAATGACCCTTTCCACAAAAAAAAGTTTTCCTAATGTCCAGCCTGAACTAGACAAAGTTGGTGTATTCAACGTACCTAGGTCTAAAATCTTGAGTTTTCCCCATGTAGACATTTTGCTGTGGTGTCTTGACTGGAAGAGTTTGGGTTTCCTCTCTAGACAGCAAAGACAAAGCCCTCCAGAGAGCATCTCAATCCTCCAAAATCAACTTCACCTATGAATGAGAGGCTTGAGCTGCCCTTGGGCATTGCTTCTCATGGCCATAGCTTAGAAAGCAGTTACAGTGGTTATTCCTGTGTTTAATGGGATTACAGATGAAAACTGGCAGAGTAAGCAGAAGTGAAGCCCTAATCTAAACTGTCTTTGGGCAGCAAAGATACTTGTGACCAGGCATATGGGGACAGCCAAACTGCACTAGGTCCTGTATTTACCTGTCTGGGCTTTTAGCCCAATGTAGATAGAGCCCCTGTTTCAGTATAATCCTCAATGTCATAAATTTACCTGTGCAGATGGGACCCAAAGGGAATATTAGAACAATGAAATAAAAAAGCAAGAAGGAAAAATGTACCTATTAGGCAATCTGAACCTTTGTGCAGCCTTCATTAGTACCAGCAGGGTTATAGTTACTTTTAATCATTCAACTAACTGTACTAGTGAAAACTTTCAACTTTCAGCCATTTAAATTGGAAAGGTCTTTAAAATATTTATTATTACTGTAAATCACACCATTTAAGGTCAAAGCAGAAGCATTTGTTGGATTTGAGCATGATCCCAAGTTGTTTTCTTACCTGGAGGTTGAGTCCTGGTGGAAAGGTCTGTGTTTCTAATTTTGCTGTGCTATTTTGTTACTATGAGATGATGGGAACACCATTATGCTGTGCTATTTTCTATTTTTTAATTGGTCATTCATAAGTAGGTCTGGCTGGAGTTGAAAATCTCAAGGAAAAAGCCATTAACACCTGCACGTTTGACCTGCAGTTTGTAAATCAGAACATATGTTTTCATATTTCTAACCCCTCAAAACCAGAAAAATGTGTTAGTGAATATTTGCAGCAAACTCAGATGCACATTGTCTTTCCAGTGTCAGCAGGCCAGAGTGTCAAAAGGTATAAATCATTGCAATTACATGGATTTTGCCTGAGGTCTAACCTTGATGGATGTCACTCCTAAATAAGATATTATTGGAGATGGGGAACATGCACACTACTTAACCTGCTGTACTAAGGTTGCAAAATGCCACTCGCTCTTTTTTTTGTGTGTGTGCATGTGTGTAGGGCATCTAAAAGTCTTGGTGGATTTCTCCATGTTATTTATGTGACAGCTGGCATTTTAGATGGTCTATTTAACTTGCTGTTGTGGAAAATGCTTAAACACATACTTGCATCCTATTGCAATCACTGTCAAAATCAGCAAGCCTGACTTTTGCACTTGTAGTTCATCCCACTTTAGCTGAATAGGATCATTAAGAAAGTGTGTGGAGTGGCTTATACTGGTGCAGTAGTGCAAGTGTGGCTGGAGAAATGCTCTCCTATCTTGATCCCAAAGCAAACCTATCTAAGCACTGCTCTGAGCTGCCAAACTCATCCCATCCTTCCTGCTTTTGATGTGCACACCTTCAGCAATACGCTACCTGCAGCACTTTTATACTCTCCTGTTGCTCACTTGACAGTGTCATTCAGACCTTGCTGGGTGCCCATACAGAGATGTGGCATGGTAAGAAATCCAAACCTCCCATTGTTTTCTGATACTTTTAACACTTATGTTTTACTTTACAAGGTGACACAAGGAAAATGTTCTTGGAAGGCTGGCAAAGTGGGCTGACTTTTTAAAGGTGATATTTAAGATCTCACTGACTTCTATAGGAGAAAAAATTGACCCAATTATATCCCTGAGCTGCAAACTTTCATCTGCAAGAAAGTAGTGATTTGCATTACACCCTGATTTGATTTTGTATTTAGGCTGTACATAAAAAACACCAATAGATAGATTAGTGGGTTGTGATGGAAAAAACTATATACGAAAGCAAAAAACTATATATATGTCTGGGAGCATTACACCTTTAAAAAGTTCCTACTCCTGCTGTCCTGTCATCTTAGGTGACTAAGTTGTATCATTTTTTTTTCTTTGGGGGCAAGGAATTAAACAGAATGAAAAAAAAATAGGAGAAACATTAGGTTTTGGTTCTTTTCTTTCCTATTGTGATGGCACTTACTTGGAAATCGTTTTAATGGTTACCTTACCCTTTAAGACCAAAAGTTCTAACTTGAGTCAATGTACTTAGCTAAAAATCCCTGTAGAGATTCAGATTTCTTGCTCGAGCTGCCTGGAGTGGTAAGTTCAGGCCTCTGCAGTGATTGTCAGCTAAGAGAACATTAATGGAGTATTAGAAAAATGAAGTCCCTGACCCCTCCTCCCTTCTGGCTGGTTGTTTCTACATGGTGGGAAGGAAAACATTTTCCCCGTCAGCCATTTACTGTGCAACAGGGGGAAACTGTCAGTTTGCTATGAGCAAACCCCTGCAAGATAAGTCAGAATGATTTACCCTGTAAATAAAGTGGGCTGTTTTCTTTACTTGGAAGAACTGCCCATGTGGCGAGACTTCCTATGGGAGGGGATGTGGTTGGCCCTTCGCATTTATCCACTGTGTTTGTCTTTTTTGAAAAAGCAACATTGGAAAGATTAACAAGTCTGTCACTGAAGGAACTGATATATCAAAGCTGTGGAGACAAAGCAGACCATTCATTCCTTACGTTTCTGAAATCTCACTTCCAGTGCAAACCAGGTCTTCCCATTTAGGTCCAGATGAAAGGAGGGATTTCCCTCTTCCTCTTTCCCCCAAAACTCTTGGGGATTTATATATATGTGTGTGTACATATATATAAAAATATAAATGTGTGTATATTTGTGACCATATGCACATGCTTACTCTGTGCATTGCAGCTCTCCCAGGCTGGTGAGTTATTTGCCACTTGCGGAGAAACCACGGGGGTGCAAGGATATGAGAGTGATCTGAATGAGTAGTAGACACCAGAAATCACTGTTCCCATGGACTCCTGAAATTTAGGATGGATCTCTCCATTTCTATTTTATTCCATCTTTTACAATGAGGACATAGTTTTGGTAGGGTTTTTTTTCTGATCTCACCATGAGAGGGCTTGGGAGGGAGAAGAGGGAGAAGATAGGGACACTGCTGTAGAGGAGACTGGGGTCTTGAGATCCCTTCCAGGTGTGTGGCTGTGACTTAGTGATTACTAAGGTTTCCCACCATGCAGAAAATCATATGGGAAATACCCATGTGTATAGTATGTGTGACAGGTACTGGCTATGCAGAATTTATAGGGAATAGAACATATGCACATAGATCATATTGATTAGCATGTATGCACTGGAGAGGAAATAAATTCACTTATTTCCTCGGGCTGTGGGATGTTCTCAAATTTTTCATGTGATATTGGATCCACATTACTATTTCTAGGGAGAAAAAAAAGATGTCTGCAAAAGATAACCTAGAGATGTGGCAGTCCCAGTTTACAGTCATTGCTTGGCAGATAGAAATGTTTTCTAGTCACCTGTTTCTCTTTATCTAGGTCTTTTTTGTCTGCTTTAGCTGATCAGCTCCATATATGTGTTCTTCTTTCTAAGGCAAATAAACACGTACTGTATTGTTGCTCTCAATGCCAGAAGTGCTGTTTTAAACCCTCATGTGCATAAACAGCTGGTGTCCAGAAAAGAATTGTAGCATTAAAACAACCACCCTATTTAAAACTGCTGTTTGTGGATGTGCCATATGCTTCTAAGCATATTCAGCAGAGAGGCAAGAAGATGCATGGCATGTTTTCCAGGGTGTCACTTCCATAGCACACTGACTCAAAGGAAGAGCCCCTCGGCTGAGAGGTGTTGCCTTCTCAATGTGCTTGACTCCATCTGGAAAGCAAATATTACTTTCCTGAGACTTCTTTTCAAGCTGGCCTGGAGAGCTTCATCCACCTGCTCCTACAACCTTGTTTATGCCTCAGGCAGGGCAATACATGTGTCCCAGGCAGTGGGGTTATTTGCTTGCTGGCTGTTGCTGCTCAAGGAGCACGTTACCCAAGCAGACACAGTGGGGTGTTGTACCACACCAGGCACTGACCCTCCTCTGTATTGATGGGGTGGAACTGTCCTCCTCTCTGTGAAAGCTTAGCCCAAATGCATGTGGTAGCAGAGATGACTTGCGCTGGCAAATAGCTGAAGTTTTTGGTGAGTATTGGGCTTGTTACATTAGTAAAATCTGCTGCTCTGCCCTTTCTGCTCACACATGTGCTTGGTGAATGCTGGTGATGAGGGTAGGAACAGCATATTCTGCCAGGGTCCTTATTTTCCTTCCCTCTCCAAATCATTTACCGGAGGGCAACAGCCCTAGAGCTGCCATATGAAGGTTTTCAAAAATTGTGTCTTTCTTATTTCTTGCACATTTCTATCCAAAGGACCTTTGAAAAGAAGGAGGTGAAGATGAGATAAATGTATAATTCACCCAGCCAGCAAGAATCCTCTGTGTCTGCACTGGAGGGGCAGTAAGGTGGTTGAGGGCCTTTTCTTGGATGAAGAATATTGAGGCTCTGGAGAGAGTCCAGAGAAGAGAAATGAAGCTGGTGAAGGGCTGGAGAATGGGCCTTATGCGGAATGGCTGAGAGAGCTGGGGGTGTTTAGCGTGGAGGAGAGGAGGCTGAGGGGAGACTTCATTGCTCTCTACAACTACCTGAAAGGAGGTTGTAGAGAGGAGGGAGCTGGCCTCTTCTCCCAAGTGACAGGGGACAGGATGAGAGGGAATGGCCTCAAGCTCCGCCAGGGGAGGTTTAGGCTGAACATTAGGAAAAAACATTTCACGGAAAGGGTCATTGGGCACTGTAACAGGCTGCCCAGGGAGGTGGTTGAGTCACCTTCTCTGCAGGGGTTTAAGGGATGGGTGGATGAGGTGCTGAGGGACATGGTTTAGTGTTTGATAGTAATGGTTGGACTCAATGATCCAATGGGTCTTTTCCAACCTGGTGATTCTATGAAAATTTAAATCCTTGCTGTGAAAAGAGCTGATTCTGGGTTTTTGCATCCCTGGAGGATTCTGGCCTCAGGGCTTTCTACCTTTCCTCTTGTAAAGATTTGGGGTTCAACATGGTACAGAGCACAAAAATATTCAGTGTTGTGTCAAACTGTGTCTTCATTTATTGCGCTAGAGTCAGTGCAAACTTTAGTGACAAGCTTTTATATGACCTTGGGTTATATTCTTACCCGAATAAATGGCAAGTGTTTCTTTCTCTTCTGAACACCTGGGTTGTATTTTGTATAAAATATGTACATTCTGGGGAAAACAGTAAATATGGCCATGAACTCTTGAGCTTGAGTTTCTTCATCAAATATCCACCACTTCCCCAAGGTAAAAAAAAAAAAAAAGGTAAAAAAAAAAAAAGCCCAGAAAATGCTGAAGCTTCCTTGTACAAACGACAATAAAATACGATTGCCAGGCACAATTCCCTCAAGTTTTACAACAATTGCTTTTGAGCTGTTAAGTATGCTGTGCTTTAGTCAAGGATTCTGTGCTTTTGTACACAAGCCTCATGTTTGGTGACATTGAACCTTCGCATGCAGATACCGATTATTCAAAAAGGGGGGAGAAAAGAAAACTTGGGAAAGCTATTTTACATTTATACTGTGGATTGTTCCCTTTAATCTGTAGTCAGAACAAAGACTCACTCAAGTTTTATTATGGTCCTCTTGGAGGCTGTTAGCTACAGTGTGAACCCCTCTGGGGTTAAAGCGTAGAAAAATTGGGAGATGCTTGTGGTTTTGACAGAGAAATGGAAGATTCCAGCGAGAGAAAGGTTGGTGCGTCTGTTGGAGAGTAACAGAAGACAGTGTTAACTGAAAGATGTTAGCTCATTTACAATCACTTTAGTTCAATTTACTCACTGAGGTCACCGTCCTGCAGAGCTATGTGCAGGCTTTACGCTTTCACATATGAATAGTTTCACTGAAGTCCTTAGCTTAATGAAATCATCATCTAGCAAGAAGGAGCCATGGGCAGGATGATGAAGGTGATGCTATTGTTAGCCAGGTATACATAATACTTACCCTGCTTGCATTGTCCAGAGCCATGGCTGAATACCGCGGCATTCACTTAGAAATATTTCTGTTTACTTTCTCAGCTTTTCCATTAGGTCTCTTACAGCTCTTTCCAATGTCAGCATTTTGGCATCTGCCTGTGGGAGCAGGCTTTTTGGACAGGTGACACAGTTATTCAGTCAAACCAGCTGTGGTTCTGGACAAAAACACCTGCTGATGAGTCAGGAAAAAGGATGTAGAACTGATTTTTAATTGCTGGGTTTGCTTTAAATTTTCTGTCCCAGAGAAGTTTTTTCTTAAGAAGAAAATGAGAAGTCATTGCTGGATGCTATTCCTGTCTAGAGAGGCAGCTGAGCTCTGTATTACTCAGCAGAGTGAAAGGACACAAAGCATTTTTGCACCTTCTAATGAACTCTGGCTGTGTGATGGGGAGAGAAGAGCAGCTGTCTTCCAGGTGGTGCTGGTGTGGGATGGAGAAAGGGCAGTACTAATGCCTGCATCCCGCTTCCCAACACGGCTTGTGAGGTGAACAAATAAGTACCATGGGAGTCTGGGTGTCTGAGAGAGTTCAGCGAAAGGTTGGTGTTGACTCAGGAACAAGTGAAGGTACTATGGTCATATGTAAATTCAAGCTGGACATAAAAGAGTGTCTATCCATGATAAATGGGACCTTCCCGACCAGGCTGGCAGCTGAAGAGACCAGGACTAGGAAAGCAAGATCCTCTGCAGTCTAACTTACATGGATTATGCAAGAGTTTAGATGGCAGGGTTATTTTGAACAACAAAGCCAAAGTACTTCTTCAGTTCCCATATTGTAACTTTAGTTGTCTGAATATTAATGAACCAGCCCCATTTGCCTCCCATGAACCATTTTAGTGAGACTGACTGTAAATATTGCTAAAGCAGTGGTGCTTTCAAGCTCTTCTCTACTAAGCTGTAGGACTCATAATGAGGAGAACTGGTAAACGCCTTTACTTAACATTCACAATAGTGAGGGGGTAGAAGATAAGTGATTACTTTTCTTACCATGACTCAGTTTCCCTTGATAATAAGTTTATCACGCATGTACTTTCTCCATCTGATGCTTAGGGTATGATGTTACTATTAATCAGTCCCACATTTTACAGTGCTGCTTTGCATACCATATCTCAGAAGATCATTGCTAGCAATCAGTGGCAGAGCTTTGTTAATGAGCTGCAGGGTGTTGCAAAAAGGGGTTAAAACAATCCAGAAAAAAAAAATCACCTCCTTTGTAACCTTTGTTTCAAAATCTTGACAAACCAGGGATGTTTGCTTTTCTCCCTGAAGGTTAAATTGTCCTAACAGGTGCTAATTTTTTGTTTTCTTATGGAGATCTGTCCATATTAGAAGCAACTGTGAGCAAATAAAAAAGCCAATTAGAGTGCAAGGGTATTCTTCCTCCTTCTTGTTTCCACGTAGTCCCTAGCTATCTCTATCAGTCACCTTAAGCCATAGATTTATCCTTTCAAACCTTCTTGGTATACTTGTATCCTCTTTGGGGAAAAAGCCATCCTTTTAATATAATGGGAAAAATACTGTCGTAGGCAAGTAGATGATCCATTCTAACCGGGGTTTGTCATCAACTTTAGCAATCTGTGTAGCAGGGTTTGAGATTAATGGAGCCAAAGACTTTAAGCAAATATTGTTGGTGTGTAGTTAAACTGTCAAGAGAGCAAGAAAAAGACTTGCTCTGCAGCCACTAAATAAAGATTTGTATTCACCAAACACAGTGAACCTTTTATTAGCAATTATTTGCAGCTCACTACCTTCTAGAAAGGAGACAACTTGGTGTAACTTATTGTCAAGGGTTTATTTGCAGTTTGGGACTTTTTCTTTTTTTCTTCCTCTGTATTTTGAGGGTTTAGTTTGAACAGGAATTAAGCTCTGCCATCTCCGTTTCTTTCAAAATGCTATCGGTCAAATCTTTGTGCCATAAATAGTTTGATTTTAGAGAGATTTGAATCTTTGGCCAGATTTCTATGGGCTTTTAAAACAGTAAAATCCCCCAAAACTAAACCAACAAAAAACCCCAACAAACACAAGCTCTCGCTGAAATTTCCCACATCCAAATGATGTCTATTAATTATTACAATATGTTAATGCAAGGTCCAAAATGTTTTCTACAATGTACTCAACTATCTAGTTTGTGACATGTAATAAACCAGAACAGCACATCAATTATTATATTTTATGATTATTTTATACTCTTGGCAGAATGCATGCGCTGTTATCTCAAACCTTATTAAAGCTCATCTGATTAGAGGTTGAAGTTTTTACATAAGTTATTGATGTTGCTTCTTTTATTCAAACATTTTCATAACAAACTAGCTAGGAAAATATTTTTCTTGGCCAGACTCTTAAGATGAGAAACTTATGTTGTAGGTAAGAGTATGCAACTGTTTGTTTGGATTGAGAACACTGAACAAAAAGCTCTGTGCATCTGTCTTTGTTGTGCTACAGAATTGTTTCCCATTTATGCTTTCTAAAATAAGACCGCTAGCAGAAAATTGGCTATTTGAAAATAAACTGCATAGATTTTTTGCGACTATTGAACTCCTTGGTTATTCAGTGGCTACCTAGCTCTCTAGTTCCCCTTTTATAGAAGTTCTGAATTTATCTATTGCCTTAAAATTCAGCAATGCTGGTCTTTTCTTGAAGAACCAGATTATTCTCACTGATTTAAAAAGAAATTATTTCTTTGGTTACATTGTGGTGCAGGAAGGAGATCCATGCTTGCATATTGGTGCAGCAATGCGTTTAAGTTCCATAGCAGGAGGATGAAACTTCAGAGGTGAGATAAAATCACATAAAAGCATAGGGGTTGCCACTTACTCCACCTCAAGGCATCTTTTCTATTCCTCTCTCCTGGCTCTTTCAACAGCCTGGTGATGAATCTGTGTCTTAATCAGGAGAGTACTGCAGGTAGCTGAGACAACTGGTACTGTAGTCTGGAAGACTAGAATAGTCCAGGTACACCATCTGAGAGCTCTCAGTATACATTAGATGAATCCCATCTCAAGTTGTGCTGCTTACACCACTGCAGGATGGTTTATCTGCTTTTAATCCTCTCTCTACCACATCTTGCACGGCTGCTTCCTTGTGTCCCCCTTAATTGGGGTAAGAGGGCACTTGGACTGCTTTATAGGTGGTGGAGAAATGGGTTTTTAGAGATTTCACGTAACTTTCCTAAAGCCTTAAAAGCGGCTTGTGACAAAAGCGAACTGGACCCAGGTCTCCTGAACAGATGTTCAGTCTAGATAGACCACGCTCAGGAGTGCTTGGGCAGCTGGTAGTGCAGAGAAAAGCAAGGGAAAACTGTTAGAAAACCTCAGTGATTGGAGAGGTACAAGACTTGGCACCAAGGCTTTTGCAAGGAAAGATGTGCTTCTTGCAAACAGAATTTAGAAAACCATGTCCCCCAGAGGCTGTTTTCTTTAGCTCTATCAGCTGATCCAGGAAAAGATTGTTGTCTGGAAACCAAGTCCCTCGATTTTCAGACCATCCTAGCTAGAACAACACTACTCACAGGAAGGAGGTACCCAATGGAGAATTATTTTGGGGTATGTGATTTCTACTTCTACCTTTGAATGTTTCTCCAGACTCTCGGAAGGAAGTCAGAGGCAGTTTATTACAGAAATGCCACTTAATTTTCTTTCGCCCTTTTGACATAGAAAATGCATATCTGATGGAGGTTATTTGTTTTCACTTGCCATGTGCTAAGAAAGTTTATACATTTCAAGTATTACTAATCTAAACAACACAGGCTAATTGGTGTCCTTGTAAAAATAAAACAACATGGTTGTTTGAAGGATTGTCATGTGTTCTGGAGTAGAAATGTTTAAATCTCAAAAAGATTTGGTGTCCGTGATTGAACTTTCATCTATCTTCTAAGTTTATAGCTATAGGGCGCCCTTCATCTCTGTGCCATCTTCAAGTATGACTCAGTGCAAAGGGTTGGATTCTGCATATTTGAAGGATTTGGGGTTTTTTTTCTAATGGACAAAAGATCCTTGTATAGAGGCATTAGTGATCTTGGTTGCACATGTAGTGATCTGTTCTTGACAAAGTGCTGGAGGATATCTGAAAAGTGTTTCTTAACACTTCAAAGGGAAGTCACAACAGCAGAAGTGAAGAAAGATGAATAGCTGTTGGGTAACAGCCTCCTACAACACACTATGTACTGTGTGTTAAACATGTTTTTGTAGGGAGTTGAGTGCTGTGGAAGATACCATGTGTCAGCTTCTCCACCCTAACATGCTTGACAACTAATAGATCTGCTATCAGTACCTCGATGGCACATAGATTAACTTTGAAGTACTCTAAGAGCTTGACTACACCAATACATTATCTCAGCAGCCTAACTGGGTTGTTAAGGTGGGGTAACACCCTGCTTACTGCTGTATTAGTGCTGGGATAAAAGCACTTCTGTTGACATGGGCTGTTGTCAGGCAGCAGAAGTAGCTGCACTGCAATAAGGTGTCACTAAGGTGAATGGTGACATAGACTTGTGCGATATGCTGCTGGGCATGGAAAAGGCATCTGAGAATTAATGCTAAGTGATTTCACTTCCCTCTGTGCTACTGGCCACAGAAATCAGTATAAACAAATCTCATTAGCCGGAGGATGAATCCTTAGCACAGAAAAAAAGAGATTCTTTACCTAGGATGCTTTTCTTGGCATATCATGGGTCCCCTGGAAACCCCTCACAATTAAGGTCCAATGCCATGAGGAAGCATATCCCTGCTGCTCTCTGCAGTGTATCTAGAGACTTTGGTTTAATTAGCAACACATGGAATAAGTCTTTCTGAATGTATGGCACTCCAACTAGAGATGTCAAGTCATTTAGAAGCTCCCAAGCCACTGCACAAAGGCTTGGGCAGCAGCGACAGTAGTAACTGCAGATAGCTTTCTGCTAGATCCTTTTTACTTTATCACATTTTTTTCCTGTTGTCTATAGAAGATGATCATGGTTCTTACCATCATGTTGCTGCCATCTTCCCTAAAGAAGAAGGGAGACCAGAAGCACCAGCAATGTTCTGGAAAATGTCTGAAGGTGCACCTGGATGGCTGGATCATGCAAGAATGCAAGAGGCTGACTGGGATTGGAAAAGTGGTTTAGCTTCCAGGAAAAGATGCTTCTGAGATACTTGGGTCATGACTGATGCTATTAGGGCTGCGAAATGGATTGTGATCTTATAAGCACTGGCCAGGGCTCCTGAAGGACTCAAGCTCAGGTGCTGGACTCATCTTCAAGAGCTCTAGAGACTTTTGTGTGTGCTTATCAGCTATTTCTGAAGCTCTTTTTTGAATTCAAGAGTGTGCGAAGCTACTTGTGAAGATGTCATATTTATTCATATCTTAAGGAGCTGTGATGCAGCTTGCTTTGAGCTGGGAGAAGTTAGGTAACAGTTGTAGCTGTGAATAGACATGAGCTTACCCCCCTCACCAGCTGGATTCTGGATCCCCTATGACAGTGCCTTGCTTTATATGGCAGAAAGGGGTGACTCGGGGTGGTGGGGGAGTGGAGGGAGAAGGCTGTGATGGTTCCCAGCAGAAGCTCACATTGTGTAAGCTATTTCCTCTCCAGCCCATCTCGGGACGCTCCTTGTTGACATACGTGTTTCCATTTACACTGCAGTATGTTTGCCAGAGGGCAATTGCTCCTTTAACCCGAACCCTTCTCTTTATGTCTTCTCTGTTTGCTCATTTTAACCCTGTTCCCTTTACCACTGCCCATCCCTCCCCTTCTCTCTTCTCCACCTCTGATTCCTATTTCTTAATCCTCTTTTTTCATCTTTTCTTTTTTTTTTCTTGTTTATATCTCCTCCCTCCCTCTGAATTTGCCTGCCATCTATACCTTCCATCTTGACTGCTTTCTTCTATCTCCCCCCTCATCCTTTCTCTTGTTCTTTTTTCCTTATCTTACACTGAGCTAAAGGTCATCCTTACATGGAAAAAGATGCCTTCTTTGGGGTCACATCTCTGTCTTTGATTTTATTTCATCGTATTTGAGGTCCTAGGAGACTTGAATCTATTTTTTTTTCTCCATAGCACCGCAAGACTGTTCAGAAGGCTGGTTGGAAAAGTCCCATGGGAGGCGCTCCTTGAGGGCAAAGGTGTCCATGAGGGCTGGGCGCTCTTCAAGAAGGAACTCCTAGCAGCTCAGGAGAAAGCCGTCCCCAAGTTCCGGAAAAGTAGCCGGCGGGGTAAGAAACCAGCATGGTTGAGTAGGGAGGTCCTAAGAGACATCAATAGGAAGAGGAGGGTCTACGACCTCTGGAGGAAGGGGCAGGCATCCTGGGTGGACTATAGTGAGGAAGTGAGAACGTGCAGGGAAAAAGTCAGGAGGGCTAAGGCCCAACTAGAAATGCGATTGGCCAAGACTGTGAAAGACAACAAAAAGTCTTTCTACAAATACATCAACAGCAAAAGGAGGGCTAGGGAGAATCTCCAGTCCCTAGTAGATGCAGAGGGAGCAATAGTAACAGGGGACGAAGACAAGGCTGAAGTGCTCAATGCCTACTTTGCCTCAGTCTTTAACAGTAAGGATAATTGCTCCCTCTGTGCACAACCCCAAGGGTTGGAAGAGAAGTATGAGATTCCCAAGGTCCAAGAGGAGGTGGTTAGAGACTTGCTTGCCCAGCTAGATGCCCACAAGTCTATGGGGCTGGATGGAGTCCACCCAAGAGTTTTGAGGGAACTGGTGGATGTGCTGGCCGAAACCCTTTCCATCATCTTCCAACAGTCCTGGATGATTGGGGAGGTTCCGCTGGACTGGAGGCTGTCTGATGTCGTGCCCATCTATAAGAAGGGGCGCAGGGAGGATCCGGGGAACTACAGGCCTGTCAGTCTGACCTCGGTACCGGGGAAAGTCATGGAGCGGGTGATCTTGAGTGCGATCATGAAGCACTTGCAAGAGAATTGGGTGATCAGGCCCAGTCAACACGGGTACATGAAAGGCAGGTCTTGCCAGAGTAATCTGATCACCTTCTATGACCAAGTGACTAAACTCTTGGATGAGGGAAAGGCTGTGGATGTATCTTCCTGGACTTCAGTAAAGCCTTTGATACAGTTTCTCACAGCATTCTGCTTCGGAAACTGTCGGCCTCTGGCCTGGACGGGTGCACACTCTCCTGGGTGAAAAACTGTTTGAATAAACCGGGCCCAGAGGGTGATGGGAAATGGAGTTAAATCCAGCTGGAGGCCAGTGACAAGTGGGGTTCCCCAGGGCTCAGTCCTGGGTCCAGTCCTGTTTAATGTCTTTATCAACGACCTGGATGAAGGCATTGAGTCCTGCCTTAGCAAGTTTGCAGATGACACCAAGCTGGGTGGAAGTGTGGATCTGCTGGAGGGTAGGGAGGCTCTGCAAAGGGATCTGAACAGGCTGGACTGCTGGGCAGAGACCAATGGCATGAGGTTTAACACGGCCAAATACCAAGTCCTGCACTTGGGGAACAACAACCCTAAGCAGAAGTACAGACTAGGAGAAGCCTGGCTAGAAAGCTGCCAGGAGGAGAAGGACCTGGGGGTGTTGGTTGACAGTGACTGAACATGAGCCAGCAGTGTGCCCAGGTGGCCAAAAAGGCCAATGGCATCTTGGCCTGTATCAGGAACGGCGTGACTAGCAGGTCCAGGGAGGTTATTCTCCCTCTGTACTCGGCACTGGTGAGACTGCACCTCATGTACTGTGTTCAGTTCTGGGCCCCTCACCACAAGAAGGATGTTGTGGCTCTGGAGCGAGTAAAGAGAAGGGCAACAAAGCTGGTGAAGGGGCTGGAGAACAAATCTTATGAGGAGCGACTGGGAGAGCTGGGGTTGTTTAGCCTTGAGAAGAGGAGGCTGAGGGGAGACCTTATTACTCTCTACAACTACCTGAAGGGAGGTTGTGGAGAGGAGGGTGCTGGCCTCTTCTCCCAAGTGACAGGGGACAGGACGAGAGGGAATGGCCTCAAGCTCTGCCAGGGGAGATTTAGGCTTGAGATTAGGAAAAAAAATCTTCACGGAGAGGGTTGTTAGGCATTGGAACGGTCTGCCCAGGGAGGTGGTTGAGTCACCATCCCTGGAGGTGTTTAAGGTTAGGGTGGATGAGGTACTTAGGAGCATGATTTAGGGATTGGTGGGAATGGTTGAACTCGACAATCCAGTGGGTCTCTTCCAACCTGGTTATTCTGTGATTCTGTGTGATTCTGTGAAGAGTGCTCAGAGACAGCAGGTAGTCTCCATCCAAATTTCAGCAAACTCTCCAAGTGGGAATTTTTTGGGGCTGTGTTCATACCAATATACCACAACTCAATTTGGTGGAGGTATGCCAGCCACACCAGCTAAAGACCTAGTTCAGGACTGAGTTACTTCCATTGTTCAAAGTGGTTTGCAACATTTGCAACATTTTCCTGGATTGTGTACATGCTTTGAGTTTGATTTTCAGCATTTCCTATTTTCAATTACTTCTGCGGAGCTTGGAGCCAGTCCCCAGTCTCCTATAATAATGCCTTTTGTATCTCCACTCAGTGCTCCAAGCCAAATGTGTGCAAAGAATCATTGTCAGTTGAACAGCATTGCAGAGAGGCATGGCTTTTCATAAAAATTTTGAAATATATATATATGTTGGCAGATGCTGTGTAAATGTTATAGCTTATCCTGGCAAAACAGCCCTTTTGCAGTTACAGTGGATTTCCTCAGGGAAACTGGTATAAATTATCCCAGCGGAAGCATCCTTTTTGCCAGTTGAGGAAGGTAGGTTCGAGAGCAGTGCCAGTAACCCATTACTAACGCAGCTTCGGCCTTGGAACTGAATCGGCATTGCTTGAACTCGTGCCGAGAAGGTTAGCATGTTTAAAATTTGTGCTGGAGCATCTGTGTAGCTTTATATATATGTGTGTTTTCATAATGGCAATCTGCTATTTTTATTTTTTTTTTAATTTATTTAGAGTCCTTTTCAGGAGAAAAAAACCCCAAACCATCATCACCTATGAGCAAATCTGCCAAGAACTTTGGATTTGGTTTAACAGAGCCACAGCCTCTTTTTCTCCCTTGCCTGGTGACTGAGAATTTAGGGATCCATATCATCCTCTTACCCCAAAAGTCACTTCAATATTGGTTGCACTTGTGACACTAGACAATTACATATAGAAGACTTTGTTGCATCCATGAGTTTTAGAAAATCTTATTTTTAAAAGAGGTAAAAGGGAGATGTCTGTCTTCCCAGGACTCTAGGATCTAATGAATGGTAGAAAAGTCCCTTGTGCTGCAGAGCTGAATGTTTTACTGTGCACGGTTGTCCCAGAGTAAGAATTACTCCCCATTGATTATGACTGCAGAGGTCAAAGTCATTGTCCATTTTGGAAGGTGGGGTTTTAGATTGCATGTGCCCTGGGTTTGCACTTTGGACCCCAATCTTCTTGTTGTTGTATCAGGGTTATGTAAACCTCAAGTGAAAATAATTTGAGCCACGGCATACAAGCTTGTTGTGCCTTAATAAGGAGAAGAACACCACATTCACTCATCACACTTTGAAAATTAAAGTTGTAATGTCATAAAAGGGATTTTTTATTGTTTTCAGAGACCATAAAAGTCCTTAGAGCAAAGTCAGAAGGGTATTTTGATGAATAAGGTCAAAGTCTAGTGTACATAAAGCGAGCATTGTACAGCGTTATAGGTTGTACTGAGTGTCAGCAAGTTACCAGAAGGCCTGATCATGTCAATATTACTATGTGTACACGAGTTTACCCTTGTAAATACCCTCATTCAAATACTACTGTAGTAAAGTTATACTCAGTCTTAAGTGTTGGAAGAACCAACATTTTCATAATAAAATGTTAAGGAATCAACATTTTGAAATTGCATATTGGCCTCAAAGGGCTAAAATGTGGATTTTCCAATGAAGCTAAATTTTCAAAACTGTGAAAGCTTTTGTTTAAACAATTGGAAGCATTTCACTTTGATGTTCATGTTTAGTTTTTTTTTATTGCATCCTATATTCTTTTGAAATAACAAATATTGTAAGCATAATAGCAAAAAATGTAAAGAAAGTACAGAAATGCCTTCTCTGCATTTTTTTGGTCACCTTTCATAAATTTCCGTATAAATCAGTTTGCAGAGTAAGATTTAACTTTGATACAAATGTCCTCCTGCAGTGTTTTTATGATGAGCTCTAATATTGAAGTTACCCAGAAATACATTTTTCTGACAAAAAAACTGAAATGATAAAATGTTTTCAAAAACTTTCTAGAGGGGCTAAAATGACTTTAAATGCTTTTTAAACTGTTTTCTGTAATTTGATAAAAGCACAATACCAGTGCCCACCAGTTTATCTTAAAATTTGGGAGTTTGGAGCGTGTGAAATCTTTCTGCGGCTATCTTTGTATCTTTTCCAAAGGTATTTTGAATTATTTTTTAAAGATAAATTAGCACTTCTGTTGAAGAGGAGGCAATTTGGTTGTGAGAAAATACTGTTTGCTGATGAATGGACGAGAAATACATTTACTTGATCAAATCTCAGAGAGAACTAATCCTTAGATGCTTGAAATGTTCTAGTCTCCTCTGTCACCTTCAGCTGCTGGAGGATAATGTGCTTTTTGTACATCTATTGCACTGCACTGGGTGACCCTCTTCATGCTGGGTGCTGTTGGCTTGGTTTTCCAGCTAAAAAGACTTGATCCTCGGTAAAGATCTTCTCTATCCAGGGGACTTGAAGTTGAGAAGGAGGAGGACCCAGAAGAAGGGGAGAAGCAGTTGGCAGCTCTGCTCCTTGCCAGCCCCATTTTTTCAAGGCTTTAAATAATTTGAATAATGATGCTGAAGGATGGGATACAAAGCAGCAAGGAAAACTTGTGACTTGCCATGAGTGGCGTGACTCACTGTGATAGAAAAAAGCTCATCAAACTGCAGCATGTTTGCTTGTGCAATGGCCGTGCTGGTGCCCTCTTCCATCCCTTCCCTATTTTGCTCCTGAGCGCACATGGTGGATCCTATGCTCATCTAGTCTTAAACTGTTCCTGGTTGCTTTTTGGTACCAGCCATAGTGGAATGGTGTCACACAAGCAAAGGTGGCACATTTTGTGACTCTGCCAGCCATGTCCAGCCTTGAAGTCTGAGCAAACCCAAAGCATATTACGTGCAAACTAGGGAGCAGCCTCATCCACGAGCTTTCTCAGCTCCTCCCAGAATGGATATATGCATTTGTCCTTGGGTGGGGGGTGGAAAAAAGAAAAAGGAAAGAATAAGAAAGGATCAAAGTGTTAATTGTAAAACATCTTGCGATGCCAGGTGGAAATGAAAGCAGAGTGATCAGTGAAATAACCGATGGGGATGTAACTGAAGTGCTTTTTCCAGCAGCTCATTTGAATAATGAGGAAACCATAAAGGATATGGGAGGAGCAAACAAGCTTTGTTGCTCTGTCATTATTTTTAGGAGCAATATGATACCACTGAGGACTGGGTTAATAACAGATAATTGACTGGCTTTACTCTTGCTTTTCTCTCTCTCTCTTCATTCCCCCCCCCCCCGCCCCCTTCCTTGAATGGTTTTATGGGATGTGGACTTAGTAATGTTGTGGCAAAGTGTCATTTCCTTTTTTATTGGAATGACTCAAGTCTGCGCGCTGTGGTGGAGGTCAGGAGCACGTTTATGAAGTTTGCACTGTGGTTAATCAGTACGAGTGTGGAAGTTTCCTTCTTGCTCTCTTTGCTTTTTGTAGGGGGATGGAACAAACTCTCGATAAATTTGCCTGGACCACATTTTTCTGGCACAAGCTTGATCCTGAAATAATGTCCAGTAAATCAGCCTACAAATCCTACCAAGACTACCCCTATGTACCATTGTGCTCAGTTTCTGCATGGGTTGCCATCTGTTTGTGAAGCTTATTAAAGCCCTGAGATTTTGGACTACAGAGGGATCTTGGCTGCCAGTTGCTTTTTCTTCTTTGCCCAGGCCCATTGAGTGGCATTTGGTGAACGACCTTCTACCTGTGGCCAGTGTGTCCCTCCAGCCCCCCATTTTGTCTTTGTCCAGCTGAACTGAACACTGTTGGTCTCAGGTCTCTGGACAACATTAGGACCTTCCTCCTTTTAGTTGTGTCCTGGCTGTTCAGGCTTGATGAATACACAGCAGTTGGGCAAACGCAGGTCCAGGATACAGGGCAAGAGGAAAGGAGAAGTGCTTTTATGGCAGATAGTAATGCAATAAAGCAAATAAAGTTGCTGTTTCTGATTAATTTAGGTCACTGTTTCTATAAAACCTCCATAGTATTATATTAGTTGATATAATTAAATTTTTTTTTATTTATTATCTTAAGGCCAGCTTTTGACTTTGTTTTATGGCCTTGATTTAGCTGTCTGACTTCCTGGGTCTGCAGAGAGACACTTAGCTGTCATCAAAGATCTTCCACTTGCTCGTGGTTTGCACTTGCTGACATGATGTGCGAGGCTCAGGGACTGTGTTTGCAAGGAACTATAGTCATGGTCATTTGGCCAATCCACCCTCAAGTCCATCATTCCCCTTCTGAACTGACAGAGCAAGGTGAAGGACTCCATGAGAACAGTTGTAGCCATGCGTGGCTGTCATGTAGACCTGCTAACAGGGAGTTGGTGAAGGAATTAACAACACTGTCAATTGAGTGTGAAGCTGCTTGGAAAAGAACTAAAAATTCTTAACTTTGGTAGATTTGAGCAGAGGAAACATCAGCAGAATGATCAAGGAGAAACAGAGTTCCACAAAGGAAAGAAGGAGACTCATTAGATCAGAAAGACTTTCATTTTTGACTTGGAGATTTTCAAGACACTTATATGTAGGAAAGCTGAGTTAGAGTGTTTTGTATGCTTTTAAAGTGTTATGACTTAGCCTGAACCCCTAGAAGTTAAAGCTGAAAAAGAAGTATAATTTTTTGTTATACCTCAATGCCCTCCCTTTTTCAGAGAAATTCAATGTGCACATAAACAAAAAGTTGGAAATGTAGTTCAAATCTGATCTGGGTTACGCCAGTGGAAAATCTAGAATACAGCCATAAAAAGGGTTAATGCCCATCAAAAGCATATTAGTAAACAGATTTGCTCTTTCTAGTAAAATATATCAAGTAGAAAATTTTACAGTGAAGAGGAAGTCAGCACCCAGTTTAACTTGATAGTGATCTGTCTATGTGGGTAAAGAATTTATAGCTGTAAGGTGGGATAGCAAAATCTCTAACTTAGGACAGGAGCTGATCTTTTCAGCTTGTTGCATAGTCTGGTGGTGTCAGATGCTAGATCTTCATTCAGGCAACATGGTCAGAAATGTGGACACTGCATGTTTCAAGGAGTGGCTGAAGGGTTCTCCAGCCCTGCGTTAGGCTTTCATGCTCTTCAGAGCAATGCAGCAGATAATGAAGATACTGGGAGAGGAACTGATTGTCTGAGACTGCATATTTGGGAAGCAGCAGAGAGGGGTCATGGAAGAAATGCAGGTCGGAAGAGTGATGTGGAAAAGGCAAGGAGGTATTTGGCCCAGCATCTGTGTTCAGGATCCTTTGAGATAAACTGTTGGTAGAGCAAAGACAGCATTTGCCTGCTGCAAAACTACAGCTTTCCTCATCCTTTTATGCCATATTTCATTTATAGAGGCATTTAGTGGCCAGATGTGAGGGTATAAGTGGCAGTCAGGGGTATGTTAATGTATCCTCTTCTCGATCTGTTTCTAATGAATGCTCAACCATTTAGTCACACTTTCTTAGCTGTATATTGTGAATGTAGGTTAAATAAATCGGTAACTGATCAGCAGAGATGTTCAGAGGAAGCCTAAAAACCAAAAAAACTCTCATGTTCAAGTCATGTTAAGAGTGGGATGAAACCATCAAAAGAAAGGAAATTAAAATTGAAAGCAATCCAAACTCATGCAATTAGAGATGGGGGAGGACCTGGGAATATAATATATCTGAAAGTGACCTTAAGGTGATGGTGAACAGCAGATGAAATCCAAGTTCTTTAACACAGTGCCAAAGGCAGGGAACAAAACAGCCAATTGAAGACCTCCCATCACTGAGCTTAGAGTGGCAGCCTTCTTCATGCTTGAGTACAGCAACACCTTGGTGTTGTACAAAGACACCAAGAAGTCAAGTTTTGGAGAAGAGCAGACCATGCTTAAAACTTGAAGGTCTGGACCACAGGGAAAGCTGAGAGGCAGTGCTTATGAAGAGAATTAATATCACATGGACTGTTATTGAAAAACACTGGATGAATAACAAACAAAGGAAGAAAAGGAGTCATTAAAGGTGAATTTGGTGCAGGTTTAAGGGATAAAACTCCTATGGAAGAAGCTACATAAAAGGAGAAAGAGAAATCTTTTTGAGCAGGGAACAGCATAAACAGAAGATGAATTTGAACTGAGAAATAGTGCCAAAACCACTGGCGGCACTCTCTGGGGCTCAAGCTTGCATCAAGTGTCTAATTCGGGTACTGTTCTCTGGTTATTCTGTACAATAGATCTGAAATGAGATGCCAGACTTTAGGGAAAAATCCAGATAGTTTCCAGATTTGGGTATGAATATTATAACTCTAGGATTATCTCTGTTTTTGAAAACATGGAATGTTTGCACAGAGCTACATTGGGGATGCAGATGGGCACCAGAATGGGAGCACTAGCATGGGAAGAGAACACAGGGTATGGACTACGTGCAATATTCTTTGACTACCCAGCTTATGGTAGGTGGTCCAGGTTTCTTCACTCCCCCGGGCATAGTCGAGTCTCCCAGAAAAAAAGTTTAAAAAATTGTTTATGCCTTTAACTGAGCCACCCTTGGTGGTACACGAGGGAGAGCATGCATTTTAAATTACAGAGGAGAAAAAATAAAAAGAGTGGTTCACAATCTTATACCAGTTTGCAAACCCACCAAAATGTCTGAGAGCCTTGAAAAGCCTCCAGCACCACAAGGTTTGTCTATCCCAACTTTGTCTCATTATTATCCTTTTCCTGCACCTCTGTGCGTCTGGAGCCCAGCTGAGAATGGAATGAACAGCGCCAAAGGACTGTGAGAAAGACGATTTGTGTGGTAAACCCAGCTCAGCCAGAAGCAGGAAGTACCAGATTTATCATGGGAAATCCTCTTGTTGTTAGATGTTTCCAGCCTACTTCTCCAGGCTTAAGCCCTTATCTTGATGCTGTGCGTAGGCCCTAGTTTGACAAGGATGCTCAGCATTTGCCTGACTCAAAATGCATGGAGTTAATTAGCATCTTGTTAAATCAGGGCTCTATTACTGTGTCAGAAAATCTCCTTTGACCCGGATCTGCTTGAAAATTTCTGGTGTCTCCTGGGACAGTGCAATAAAGCCATAGAGCGAGTTTAAGTTACTTAAGGTAGGGTTGGATTCTCCACACTCTCCGTTGGAAATGCCTGTCCCAGTCTTGCTCTGGTCCTATGTCATACATGTGGCTTTGGGGCTGGAGGCCACTTCTTGAGGAGCATGCCCTGTTCCTGCCCTCGCTGTGGCAGCTCTACGGTCAACCATATCCTCCCTGAGGCTGGTCCTATTGTTTTCCATCACATCCAGACTTGGGAGCCAATTTGCTTTCTGCCCTTATGCAGAGGAGTAGTGCAGCATCAGTGATGCCTTCAGGCACAGAGCCAGGCTGTGGATGATACCTGTGTGTATTCATTTTCTCTGCTGTTGTGGAGAAACAGAAGCCCAGCCCTCCATCTCCATTTTCTACTCCAGCTTCCCTTGGCCCTGGCGATGAACCCAAAGCCCTTAGAAACTTTCTTTATGTGCAGCCCCTGGAAATAGGGTTACTACACACCACATACAGAATGATGTTTGCCTGATTTGCTTTTGTTCTGCTTCCTGCTGACTCCCTTTGATGTTTGAGTAGGAAAAGTTGGTTCAATCGTTCCCTGTGTGTTTTCTCTCTGGATTTATGCACCTCTCCTTCCTCTGTGGCATTTCTCCCCTTGTAGCCTGGCCACCTGCCTTTGTATTTCCTTTCTCTGGAGGAGCCTCCATCACTGCTGCACTGGTCTGAGCTGTATGCAAATTAGCACTAATCAGGAGAAATGAGCCAACCAACAGCTAGGACATAGCAGGGTGTCATGAATGATTTATAGTTACTTCCTCCTGAAACCACTTGACATTTGCCATTACTTGAAATCTGTTTGCTGTGCTTGAATCAGGCAGAAACATATCTCCCATTGAACATAATGGGGGTCATTCCAGTAAGCAAAACTGTATGTACTGTTGATGGCTACAGTATAATTTCATTGATTTAAAGTGTTTGAAGTAAAGGCATGATTTCAAGCCTGGAGATAAAGGTGGCTCGTTGGTATAATTGCACAGTAATCTTGTTCAGTGCCCCAAATAACACTGTGATGTCTCCTAATTTATGGACAGTGTGCACATCAAGTGATTAGGGGTCTTGGATGATGAGGCTGCAGTATGGAGGGCATGAATGAGTGGGAGGAGATGACAGAGTCCTAGGCAGAGGCACTTCATGAGGGCAGCCAGCTCTGCTTCTCACTTAGCTGATGTTCTGCTCATGTCCCTGACTCATCACAGAGGAGCAGAGGTGAAAAATGAGGACTGTAAGGTGTGTAGCATGGATGTCAGTCTCTGAGGAGGTTTTGTATAAATTTTGGGAGTGCCTAGAACTAGACTTTTTGAGTCAGGCTCATCTCCAGGCCCTGTGTAGTAGGCTGTTTTAATTGTGGATGGTGCATATTTTCTTTGCTGTAGCTGCTCTTCATGCCAAAATAAAACCAAAGGGAGGTAGAAGGCTATTGCAAACATTAAGCTAACACTTAGATTTCTTAAGCTTTGATAACTGTTCAAATGAAGAACTTCTGCAGCATTGCTTCTCAAAGTATCCACCTGTTCTGAGCCTCAGAGAAAGGACTTTATCTTTTAGGAGCCAAGTAACTCATCACATGGGGCTGTAGGAGTCTCATGGCTATGAGATCCCAGCTCTGCGGGAGAGCAACAGAGGAGAAGTACTGAAGGTCATGATTACAGTCTTGTTAGGCCAAGAAATTTCCAGCCACGTGAGCTGAGCATAAGGAGACCCAGCACAGCAGGTTGAGGATGCTGAGCAGGAGCAAACTGGCCTATGACCTTGAGTTTCCATACCGTTGGGTTTTGCTTTGGTACTACAGTGACTATAAAAAAAAAAAGTGAGAAGTGATAGATTACAGCAGAATGCATGTAAACCTTCCCTGTTATTTTAGCAAGTTAATATGTGCCTAGCACATCCCAGTGGGATGCCAGTGGCTTCCATGGAATTTTACTGGAAATGAACTGGATATATTTGGTCAGAGGGAAGCCTCAGGCTGCCAGCAAACTTGCTCCCTCTCCGATTATTTTATTTAGATGCATATATGTATGTATGTATATATAGTAATTTAAGGCTAAGACTGTTGTATTGACTATCATTTTCAAAAGGTTTTGAAAGAAAACAGGAGCTTTGTTGTCTCTGAACTAGGGAAGCCTAACCGAGATGAATCTTCTGTAACATGACTGCAATGCTGGCTTGAGATAATACTTAGGGACTGATTATCATATTATTGCTGCCAAACTTTCTCACTACAGGTTGGGGGATATTGAGGGCTCTGTCCTGGACTCATTGCTCTGTAATTCTTTCCTTGCTACTTGGGATGATGGAAGGAGAATATATCTATTAATTTTGAAGATTATCTTCATGCAGTGAAAGTCTTTAAGCAGGTCCAGGTAACACCACTGTTTGGAGGCCAACACTGTGGGGCTTGTGTGGAAAGGTTGAAGGAAGCAGGTTGTTCAGTTTTAGAGAGAGAGAAAGAAAAAATGATGTAAGATATGTTACAATCGTTCTTAGATGTTAATGTTGGTATAGTGGCAAGAAATAATCTGTTGGCCACATCCACTTGGGTTCACACAGAGGATTATGCATTTAAATACGTTCATGGGAAGCTACTGGAGCAGTTCATCAAGTTTTAATTGGTCATATTTCCTGTTCAGCAAAGAACCTCTTGGCTTCTGGGGTAGGAGATTTCAAGGTATCTGTTTGTAAAGGTCTGCTTGCTACCTGCCAAGCCATGAGTAGGAAAACAAGGATTGTCTCTTTGCCAGGGGACTGGCATGTAGGTGGTGGGACACCTTTTGCCAGATTTCTGATATTCAGTTTTCAGGGCTGAAGAGTCAGTGTGGTAGAACTGAAGTGAAAGTAAGGTCTCATCTACTTGGTGCTTTAAAGACAGATGTCAGAGTTGGCTGAATGAAGGCGTCTTGTGCAGTATTGCTGACTCGGCACCGTATTGCAGAGCATCTGCTCAGTACAAAGCATGGGCAGAACATGCTTCCAGTTGCCTGGAAATGACTGTGAAGATACCATCTGAGAATGGCATTGGCTTGCGTGCACCACCCATAGAAAAAGGATGACATGCCTTGGTGCAATCTGCCCTGCCATGGGATTAGAGACCAGCTTTACGGGTTGATCAAGGCCACAGGGCTACAATCCTCTCCCAATGATAACATACTTGCTATGAATGACTAGAACCGCTGTGGCCTTCTCCCTCTCATTTTCTGTGACAGTGATGAGGCAGTAAAAGCAGTCCCCTCGTAGGGATTTGGTTTTATAATGTTTTGGTTTTGGAAGGTTTTTGGGATCTGACTAATAGAAAGAGAAGCTTTTAGAGTGGCATGTTGGGCATGTGAAAATGTCCATCAATTCCTCTCTATTTGGGTGTGTGCTTCAAGGGCAAGGATGGTTGTGGTAAAAGCACAATCAATTATGAGGGCTTAATTGCTTTTGAAATGACCATGATCATCTTATTACCATAGAAGAACGTGCTTTGGACTCCACCATGGCCAGTGTTTAGATTGAGACAGACCACAGGAGGAAGAGAGCACAACCCTACTGCTCAGTTCTCCACACTGTCTAAAAACGGATAAAGAAAAAACACATTTTCCACATACTCTAGTCTTCAGAGCTGTGTAAGCTACATCCAGTTGTAGGCTGCAGTGTTTGGAGTTCTGTGCTATTAACTTTGTAGAGAAGGGGATCTGCATTTTTCCTTGCTCATTCATGCAGACTGGAGGCTCTTGCTTGTCATTCTCTGCCCTCAGAGAATTTTCTTGGCTATGTCTTCAAGATGAGGGAGCTCTTTGGCCTATTTTGGGAAGAGGCAAGACCAAAGTAAAGTCTTCACAGGAAACGATTGAGGTTGCAGAGGACCTTGGAGATCATCTAGTCCAACTCTGCACAAAGCAGTGTAAACTTAGAGCAAGTTTCTCAGGATGTTGCCCAGATGGGTGTTGAGTATCCCCAGGGATAGAGACTGCAGTTTTTCTGGTCAACCTGTTTCAGTGCTTGACAACCCTCAACATGAAAAGGTTTTGAGTTTCTCTTTAGACTTAGTTGAAGACTGTGAAACGTGGATTGTGTTTTTGGCTTGTGCAGCTCTGCGTGCTGTTCACATTGCATATTTGGCTTCTTTTTGTGGAGGCCAAATTGGAACTGACAGTCTCAGGCTGCTGTGGCTGATGTTAATGGCTGAAATCTGGCTCCCTGGGGTCCAAGTTTTGACTTACCACTTGCATTTCAGATATCTAGTGTTCCTTATTCTCCAAGTGCTTCTAGCCTCAGCTGGGCCAGTTTCACAGTCGGCTACTTTGCAGCAAAGAGGAATTGTTCCCATTTCACTTCACCTGTAGGGTGGCCTAGTTGTTTTATAAGATCACAACAAATCTGTATGTGGTAGAGAGTGTTTGCAGACCCTACCCAAGCCTTTCATTTTGCCTAGGAGTTTTCTCCTTCACTCCCTTTTTCTCTATCATGCTCCAGGGAATTCAGTGAGACTTGTGGAAAGGGAATGGTGAGTGGAGCTTGGCTACAGAGGGTTGCACTTGTGAAATATCTTCATTTTAATTCACGTTTGTTCCAGCTGGACTATTTTCACAGCTGCCTAAGCGGGGAAAAAAAAGGGACACTAACAAATCTTGTGAGAGACCTCTCCAGTGCTTCAGTTTCTCATTTCCAGACATCCTTGAAAAAGAAATCACATCCACTTACTTACACAAATGCCCCAAATAGATTGTTCTGTAAACTGAGGGAGAAAAAAAAATATTCAGCCTCTAGTTGGAATTTAATTCAACAAACGGCTGAATCCTCCCAGCACTGGAGCTGTTCCATACTTGTATCCGTTGAGGATGTGACCCCAGCCCTCAGCCCTAACTGAACTTTCTCAGTAGTTTTATACAGCAATAGGACACAAAAGCTAGAAAATAAATGTAGGTTTTAATGGGAAGCATTTACAAGCCTGTATTGTTTCTGTAGTTTCACTGCAAGTATAATTCTAACTCTAATGATAAAAGCTATAGTATTAATAAGATATATAAGGCTTATTTTTTTTTTCTGTCCTTTTCTGGTCTTGGGTGGTCCACAACGTGCAGTAATTCATGTTCTCAGCTGGGTTTCCGCCACATTTCTGATTGACCTGATTACTTTCCCAATGACAAGATCCAAAATTGAAACCACATCAGAACTGACTGGAGCTGGTTCTGTTTTTGATGTTCCTAGAGCTTCTTCTCTGGTGGCTCAGTGGGATATATGTCTTCATGAGCTTTCCCCCTCCCCAGCTTTTTTTTTTTTTCCCCTTGTTTTTTCTTCTCATGGTGGGCTTGCATTTGGGACATTATTAACAGGCTTTGGACTTCTACCTCCACAGCCTGAACGGGTTAGGGAAGCGGAGGGAGGGCAGCAAGGGAGGAGGGAATTCAGTAGAGATGTTACATTTCAGGGCCTAATTTTGGACATTAGCATGTATGGCTCGAGGTGGTTGTTTAGAGGAAAAGACTTTTTCTGCAGGAAGAAAATATGTCTCATGACAGTTTATATTATTGCACTGATCATCTAACTTCCTTCTCCTAGTCCTCTGGAAAGATAGGCAAGTGTTGTGGGAGTCAAGAACTTAATTTTTCATCACCTTTGCTTGAAAGGGAGAGACTGGGACAAGCTGAGGTGAATTTATTATAGGAAAGGGTCCACTGGAAGCTGCAGTGCCTCGCTGGAAGTCGTGAATCTGAATGCAGGTGACTAGGGCGGTTTGTCGTTGTCTTTCCCCCACCTCCCCCCCCCCACCTCACCTTCTTACAGTTACGCCCCAAAAGAACTAAGGAAAGAATGAGGTCTTCCCTCACACCGTGACTAGGTCCACTTCTCTTTCACTCTCCTAATTAGACATAAAATCATTAAGGCAGTATGTGATTTGGGGTTGGACCTAGTCCGACTTCCACATGCCCCTGCACCCACATCATTGAATAGTTAATATCCACATTTGCATGACTCAGGTAAGGTTGAAAATAAGGGAATATGTCCATATTAGGTAGTGTTAATGGCAGTGCCACCTTCTCCTGTTACCTCTGCTCCTTAAAAGAATTTAGAGGTGGCAGAGCAAAGCTGCAGGCACTGTATTTCCATGCAGTCATAGACATTAGTGATCCAGAGAGGACATCTAGTTTGTGCTCAGCTCAGTAGCTCCTCCTAGCAGAAAAATTTTCAGTCTCAGAGGTGTATTGTTTTCAGAGTCCTTTTAAGAAGGTGGAAAAAGCATTTTGCAAAACAATAGGAAGTGGAGAGTGTCGTGAAAACACACTCCAGCTGAGTTTTGGCACTAGCAACAGAGAGCTTAAAGAATCTCATCCAACTCTTCACGGCTTTCAAAATGAACATTGTGATGCTGTAAGTCAAATAACATTGTCCAACCCTTTTCATCCTGTTTGTAATTCCACTAGGGACATCATTACAGTAACCAACTGCTCTGGGATTCTATAATGAAAACTTTGTTTCTGAATAGAATAATTAAAGCTTCATATTCAATCGTCAAACAGCTCTATCTTTGCTTAGTACATGGATGTGATTAGCCACAGCAAACTGTTCTGCAGCTTAAACACACAATTGCATCTAGTATAAAAATGATTAATTAGGCGACGTGCTGTTTGGGAAGTTTACAAGCAGATCAATGAATAATGTTTAAGTGAAAATTTTATAGAGATGTTACGGGCACTGCAGGTTGTGTGAAAGCCTTGTTGACGGTTTACGAATGCATGTGCTTGTCCCATAAAAAAATTCTACATCATGAAGACAGGTTCAACAGTTATACATGGGAAGGGAAAGCCTGAGGTTTTTGAGGTTTTCTGTGGTATAAATGTTTTTGACAGAAAATCATTTCTTTCTTGTGCTCAAAACAAAGTTCATTGGATAGTTTCTACTTTGAGCAATGTTTTCCCAATTCTGTTAAAAATGACGTTTCTTTTCTTGTTTCTTTTCCTTTTCATTTCTGTTCAGAATGATGGAAAAAAAGGGAAAGATTGTGTATATTTGAGAAAATTACTGGTAAACTGGAAAAAAAAATCCACTATCTGTAACTGACATATTCTGAAAGATTAAGAATCAACTCAAATGAAATTATCCCTACCCTTAATTTTCATTTTTTTTGGCATATGCAGAGAAAAGAGTAGCTGTATTTTGGTGTTCTCACAATTAATTTTATTACATAATCCAGAAAATTCTCTAGTCTCTCTTGAAACAGGTGTCCTGTGCTCACAGTCCTTGTGGCTTACTGATTTTTGGTGTCTGAGGTGAATCAGGGCTTTTAACAGAATCTTATAGGCTAACTATCATCCTGAATTGTTCTTTAGAGCTGTTCTGGGTAATTTCTTTAGAAAAAGTGTTAATGTCTTTAATTCAATAGAGTAGTCTGTTGTGGTGTAGAGGTATCTTAGTGAAGCAACTCTTAAGATGTCTTTGTCACCCTTCATTTCTGGTTCCTATCACAGGATCACGGTTGTCTTCTGCTCCTTGCACCATGACCCACACCTTGAGCTCTGGTCATGGAGATTTTTGCTTTGATATTAGGTTTCCTGAGCGCTTTTGTTAGGAGAAGCTCAGAAAGAACATAGTATGGAGGCAAAAATGAATTCTCAATGGAAGATTAATTCTGTCTTGCAATATGTGGCCCACATGGACCTAGGTGAAGGCTTTTGATTTGCACCTGAGCTGTCTTTACATTGACAGTTGTGAGCTTTCTCAGAAGTTACTTCGAATACATCTTTCTCTCTTTTTTTTTTTTTTTTTTTTTTTTTTTGCAGTCTTGGGGATGAAGACAAATAAATAAATGCGAGCAGGCACATTTCTATCCTGTACTGTATGTCGCTAAAAATAGTAGTCAGATGGAAAAGATTTTTCCAGAAGTCTTCTGCTGCATAATCTGTTTCAAATAAAGATAATAAAATAAACAACTGTTTATGAAGAGAATGCAAACGAGCAGGGCTCCCCTGCTGCCTGTTGCGAGGGCGCTCTGTGCAGGCGTCTGCAAGAATTCCTGATCTGGCATATAAAGTTCTGGTTTTTTCTCTAAGCCCCCCACTCTGAAGCACTAGGGAAAGATTTCAGGAAACCTATGTTCATCCCAGGAAACTCTCAGACTCTGGTGTGAACAGGGAAGGTTTGAGACCCAAACCCCTGGGTCCTCATCTCCATCAGTAGCAGGCAAGGTATTTGAGCGGTCTCTGTCTTTCTGTCTGGCTCAGCAGTGGGAAAAAGTTGCATGAACTAGGAGACTTATCAGCTAGCACTGTTAAAATGCATTGCAGAGCATAACATGATCTGTGTAAATACTGATCCAGCCAGAGAGGTGTCACTTTGATGGAGCTGCTACTCTGTTCTCCTTTATCATGAATGCTCACGGGCTCCCGGGGATGCGAGTATGGCTGTTTTCCAGAGTTCTTTATTTCCCCTCTAGCATTGCTGTGGAAGTCTTTGAGAATCAGCTCTGTTTGGAGATTTCCAACTCATCTTGCACTGAGAGTGTTGGCCAGAAATCCTTCTAGAGCAGCCTTTCACACTACAATATGTTTAAGAAAGTCTGCCTCTGATCCTGGCCAGATAGCTTGAAATGCAGAAGAGCAACAAATGAACAAGAGCCAGGAAATGCGGGAAAGGAAAAAGTGACCCAAACTTGGGGTTGGTTTTTCTTTCTTTGGTTATTATTTTTTTTTTCTGGAAAGATTTGATTCAAATTTTGGCCTTTGCTTTGGACTGATTCTCCTATTAAAAAGAAAGCAAACTAAATCCCAAACCTAAATACACAGAGAAATAGATTTCCCGTCACAGGAAAAAAGGAGCGGACCTACATGGCAAGCGTGAGATAGAAGATTGCCAGAGGTGGAAATTTTCTGGGATCTGTGAGTTAGGTTCAGCTGGTTACAAATAAGAGGGGCTAGATGTGAATACTGGATCTTTCTCTAATTTGATTCTTATGGCAGTGATTATGTTTATATACAGCCTTCATACTCCAAGCAAGTGTGGTGTCTCCAGGGATGGAACAGCCACACGCAAAAGTGTTCCTATCCTAAATTGTCTGTAGTCTAAGCCAACAACAACTGAGAAGGGAAATGGAAGAAGAGAAAAAGGGGTGATCACCAGGGAAGTTTGGACGTGAGGTTTAGATTCAGACTCCCCTCCTGCCAGAGAATCTGCCTCGATCTCCACAAAACTCATCCCTTTTTCACCTTTCTCTTGGCTCCACTGCCTCCAAGCTGATCCTGCTGCCTGGCCTCCAGCCTCCAAGCTCTCGCCGTGATTTGGACTGGCTGGTTCTTGGTACCAAATTACAATGTCATGGGGTGGGGATGGTGTGTGAGCAGAGGGACAGACAGCTGTCTTTCCACCTGGAAACCCACAACCTAGGCCCCTTGCCTGGTTTAGGGCCTGAAAATGTGAATCTCTTTATAAACTTGGGTTATCCAGTTTATAGTATGACTCCTTGGCAATGTGTCTTTCAATGAGCTTTGTTTTTTTTCCCCTCTGTTTATCACAACCTTTTTATTTTTTGTTGTACAACTCTGTTTCATTGCTGTAAGTTTATGTGTTATGGGCAGCATAAGGTTGGATGAAGCATATAAAAAAGGTTTGGTGTTAGTTTAGAGTACTTAAAAAAATTACTGCCTGAACACACTGATCTGGTCAGACTGCTATTTGCAGCTCGTACCTACTACTTGAGTCCTTTAAACAGTTAATTTCGGAATTAAGATAGGATTTCTTCTCTCTCCTCCCTCCCAGCCCTCTCACCAGCACACACTGTGTGCTCCTAAGCATTTTATTTATCTGCAGAGCAGCTCAGCAAACTGGTTCCCATCTCACCCGTCCACTTTAATTGCAGCCAAGGTTTCCTTTTAGGAATGAGGAGGGGAAGCAGGCTTGGCTTTTCCTTTCTCATCCAGCCATTTCTGGGCTTTATTTAATTTTTGACCTTTTTATTTAAATGTTCATAAACTTGGGGCCTAAGCCGGGCTTAAGACTGCACCGGGAAAGCGTTAAAAACCTATGTCTCGAGCAAGTCTGAGAAGAATAGGTTGATGCCAGGGCAATGTGTGTTTCATAAACATATGGATTTAAAGGCAGATAGGAGCAAGGAGGCACTTCGCCTGCATATAGATGTATTATTTATGGATGACTTTGCTGTGCAGTGAGAACCAGGTTCTGTTTAGCAGCTCTCTCTTTGGGTGGTCTGCAAGAAATTCTGAGTAGCCTTCAGTAGCCTTCAGGCATAATTGCCAGGCATGCTCTTGTATCTGAGATAGCTTAATAAAGCATTACATATCTTACTGCTTCTATATTTTATTACCTAACCCAGTGCATGCGGTCAGTGGGTAATTAAATTCAGCTGTGTTTTTACTCTCTGTTTTAAGGTCGAAGTATGAATTTCTCTGTGAATTCTTTGAAACGGACTAATACGATGCATGCATGATAAAGGCAAGGCTAATCAGAGCCAGACTGTTAGTGCAATATAAGGTTGCCCCAGGTGTAATTTATTTTCATATTATTGGTGGTTTTACTGTTGAACATATTAGAAGACGAAGAAGAAATAATAATTCTTTTCCATGTATGGCCAGAAAGCTACAGGCTGGGTTGAGAAGCTGGGTTTTCTTTTCATTTCTATTTTATGCCACGTTTCAGCTCAATCATTTGTGCTTCATACTGAAATCAATTTCAGTTAACCTGTTCCTTCATTAACTCACTCTCTAAGTGCATGAGGATATTACTAGATTGCTTGGTGCCATTATGAAAAGGATTGTGGTGCAGCCCTTATTAAAAACAAAGGCTGCAGTAAAACATATGCTGGAAAAAGCTTAAACAAATCTTTTTCTTGGACTTGACCAGCTGAGGCTGGAGTGACCGCGTGGGCTGCAGAAGGTGGAGTGTTTTCGGTGGAGGTGAGAGTCAGTTGGGATCTTGGGATGGCTGTGGGGTGGGGAGGAGGAAGGAGGCTGTAGACCCTCCTGTCTTCTGCCTCACACCAGTGAGTTTGGGTAAGGCCATTTGGTTTTGGGGCTCCCTGTGGTCGTCATGTCATGAATGAGAGCTGTCTGTCTCAAACAGAGTGGTAACAAGATCATAAATACAGCACCCAGCACTGCTGCTGTCAGGGGATCATCTTCGGCACTCATTGCAAGGAGGAAAATGGACATTTGTACAGCTCTGGGAGTATCCAGAGTTACGATGAAGCTGCTGTGTTTTTCCTCCCAGTCAAGCCTATTTTACAAATGATATTCCCTTTCCTTTCAAAACTGGCCTTGCTTATCTCCTTAGACCACCATCTGAGCAATTTGGCTGTTCCTATGATATACCAGTTGTCATTGCGAGCAATTTTTTCATGAGCAGCAAACCCAGTGGGACTTAAATTCCTAGACACTGGTGCCCCAGGGCCAGCACGTGAGAAGCATCTCTTGTGCATGCTGGGGGCTGAGCCTTAAACTTGCTGGGGCTCTCTCTGTCCTGCAAGAAGACTTTTAGAAAACTTACAGGAACTTAATGTGTGATCTATCTGTGATCTGAGTTGATTACAAGACAATATTATCTGTAGAGTGAGTCAACACCACCTTTTTAGGTGGGGAGAGATGGGCACCTTCAGGATGCAATTCATCTGACTCAGTTCAGCATTTCTTTAAAATACACCCAATAATAATTGTTTACATAAACCGATTAAAAACAAATGAGGAGAAGATACTGGGTTAGTCCTGGTGAACCTTTATGGTCTCCTTTCCTGGGTAAAGAGACATATGATATCAGCCACAGGATCAAAATCCACTGGTCACCACTGTGTGCATGCACATATGGCCACACAGACCCCATCAAAGAAGACTCAAAAACCTGGATGGCAAAAACCTTTGATGTTGAGCTGGAGGTCTCCAGTCAATCATTACCCAATATGACAAAGATGTGTCAAATTTGCTGGATGAAGTGTTGCAACTGATTGCAATGATGCTTTTCTTCACATCTGCCTTATGGCCCAACGCATTAGATTAAGTGCTGCTTTGCTGAAGTCCTGTTCCAGAGCACTGAGAGAACCATCCTGCAGGCAAATGATCCCCATCCTCCCCTTCTTCCAGGGCATCTCTTTTGCATCATCCTTTCAGACAGGTGGCTCTTGATGTTGGTCATGGGCAGGGGCATATGCAGCTGCTTGGTGAATCCACACTTGCAAATAGCCCTGATCACTTGGGCAAAGTTCTGTGAGCTGTAAATCCAGCATTGCCCAGCTGAGGTCTAGCAGCAGCAGCAAACGTGGTTTAGGACCCGTGAAATCTGGTGTTTGTTTCACCCTTGCTTCTGCTTCTCCAGCTGTGAAAGACGTTCTCCCTCTCATGGTTGACTTTTGCCTCTGTATTAATATTTGCAGAATATTCAGAGCTCCCTAGTTGATGGTGCTACAAACCACACAGCTTGACTCTGCTGTCACCAATTGGAAAGAGCCATGCTGGTCTTGGGATTTAGTCCTGTTGAACTAAGAATATTTTACTGTTCTAGGAACGATAGGGTGGTCTGGCTGCTAAATTACAGCACTCCCTGGGCTGGTCCAGTGCTTTCCCTGCCTGTTTGGGGTCAGGATTTGGCCCTTTCTGGTTTCATGTTTTCCTAATGAACTCATGAACCTGTATCAAATGTCGAAGCAACAGGAATTTGATGGTGATGCTCTGCCAGCGAGAAAAGGCTTCTCAAAAATCAGAGTTCTCCTTCCACTGAACTCTATCCCTTTCTCCACCCTTTCTCCACTCTCCCCCCTGCTGTTCCTCCCCTGTCGCCCCAGTAGAAAACCACCCCTTGAAGCTGGTGAGACCAAGTGTTGCCTGAGATTCAGGAAAAGTTGATAGCGCACAGATGCTGTTCTGTCTGTAATATTTACTTTTCGGATGGGTCTTAAGAAAGTGTGAGACCAGGAGATGTTGGAGTATTTCTTGATGTGATGAAATGGCTGTCACCTCCTCCAGCTGGAGGTGGGAAGCCCTTCCCTAACTTTTCCCACCCTCCTTGGCCTTGCCTGGGGAGCGGGTGGAGCTGGACCAGCACCCCACCATTCCCTAACCCCTGACTCACTCTGAGACCTGGGTGTGGAGAAGGAAAAAAGGCTACTTCTCTCCTCCACCCCTTGCTTCCCAAGCACAAGCTGGGACTAGTCATGCTTTGTGATACTGGGATTAACTTTGCTCCATCTTCATTTTTGTCTGTGTCCCTCAGACAGTGCTGGGGGCAGGGAAATGCCAACCCTACTGCTGGACTGAGCAGAGAGGGATGCCCTCTTTCTCCAGGGGGAATCAAGTGGGTAGATTTGAGGGGGTGGTCAACTGAAGGGCTGTCTGAGTCCCTGCATATCCCAGGCACCGCTCTGGGGATGCACACAGCCTTCACCACGCTAAGGCATGCCCTGGAGCCCTGGCAGGCTCTTCAGGGATTTGAGGTTTTCTCCAAGCCCATCTCTGATGTTGAGATCTGACTCAAACACATGCAGCAAGCTAATCGTGTGCATCTGTGCCTTTTAAAAATGCGGTCGCCTGCTGATTGGGTTTAATTCTTTATCTTATTCCTGCTAATCCGTTTTCCAATCTGGTTCCCATTTGTAGACAAATTCCCCCAAACCCCAGCCACTAGTAGGATGGATGGATGGATGGCAGTGGGGGCAAAGAGGGGGTGCAAAGAGAGCAGTGCTTTCTGTGGGACAGTTAGAGACCAAGAAGAGGACGTGCCTACCCTGTTAAATGCCGGATAACAAAACCCCCACCCTGGCTTGTGCCACAAATGTATAACAGTCTCATAACTGTCTCCATTTGGGATCCCACCTCCTGCAGGCTGCTATTGCCATGAAAACGTGACAGCAGCACGCTGCCAAGCATCCGAGGAATAATGGCCTGAGGGTTTTATTACGTGGAAAGATTCCCTTCAAACACACCATGGAGCTGGCCTGGTGGTCCAGCAATAGCCTAACAACCTGGGCTGCTTTGAATTTCACGGCCAGCATTGGCTGAAAGGCTGCAGTAAGCACAAGTTTGCTATAGGGCTGGCCAGTCCTCGTCAGCTGCACTGGCCTCTCAGTGGTATCCAGCACATCCCAGCCAGGGAAAAAAAGTAATGGGTGCATAAACTCTCCTCCTTCCTCCTCTTGCTCTCTCTCCTTGCCCTTTTCACACTCAGAAGCTGCCAACAAAGGTGAAAATGTACCTCCGTGCTGTGCATTGTCTGCATCTCTGCTGCAAGGGCGCTTTTCCTTTGCCAAGGGAGAGAGGGCAGGTGTGTGGTTTGAGGTCTGTGAAACCCTCACTTCTGGCTTTTAGGCAATCATTAACTGTTGTGCCTCTGATTCCCCTGTTTTTCCCCTTGGTTATCCTCTGTCCCACTTCAAATCCACTCCCATATTGCTGCAGATTTTGGTTTTCCTCAGTTGCAGTTTTTTGTGGGCTGTGGAGATGGAGCAGAAGCCCTTGTGATGTGCTTCTGTTGTGGAGTGTTTCTCAGGACTTGTTTTCCCTTGGGAGAAGTGTGTGTTGTTAATGTGACTGACTTAGCACCCGGTGAAATCTGGGAGAAGTCCAGGCATGTTTTAGTATGAGCTGATGATGTGCCTCCATGCCTCTAGATCTTTAGCTCATCCTGCTACCTTGGATCACAACTCAGTTTCCTATCTTTATAGTAGGCTTTTAACCCAGGTGTGTAACCTTCTAGGATGTTCTGTAGTAGAGGGCAAACCCACCTCTAGCAAAAGATTCAACCAACAGATGAAGGCCTTCCAATTTCTGGGTGGTAAAATTCCTGGCAGCAATAATTTAGATCTACTTAAGACCCCAAATTAGTCGTGTTGTGCAAACAAGGAATCGATGCTTGGTTTAGAGTCATTTAGGACCTGTGTTTTTCCAGATACATACTTTGGCCCTGGTTTCATACTGAGTGTCCAAAGGATGGGCTTTGTCCTCCCAGCTCCCTTGACCACTCGTGGGTCAAAAAGCAGAATATTTGCCTTGAACAAAACAACTTTCTGTAACAATATCTTGCAATTTACTGAAAGAATCACGAGTTATGGGCAGGAAGTAACAAGCAGGTATCGAAGGCATGTCAGAAACAGCTGATTTATTCCGATGTGATAAACATCCAGAAGATATGACTCCTCTTCCCAGATTTATCGCTGGTTTGCTCTGTGGCTTTGAATGAGACATTTCACTTCCTTCTGTCTCCACTTCTCCTCCTGCTTTTTGGCCTTACCCATTAGCTCTCCAAGGTGAGTAGTCTCTACCTTGTGCCTATGCAGCAGGATCTGCTCCTACAGACCCAGGCGCTGGTTTGTACGCAGGTGTGACCTACGTTTTGGCACAACACCTCACGTTACAGGGAGCTGGGATCCTCAAGTGCTGGATAAAAAAATAATAGATTTTTTAAAAAATGCAGAAACATAACTAAAATGAAGAAATTAAAGTAAATAACCATTTCTAAATTCTCAGAGGACTATCAGGAAAAACTAGCAAGCTTGTATTTCTTTCTTGATCCTGCAATACTAGCAAATCATGGTAGTGAAGGACAGTGAGTTTGAAAGAACTGAGTATTTTTAATCTGCTTCCAAGCATGTGTGTGTGCATTTTATAGGCTGTCCAAAAGGCATGCGAGTGAAACAGCATGTGATGCAGTCATTGAAAGAACCCATCACCAAGCCCAGGAAAAAATTATGACTGTAGTTGTAACCATTTTTTATCATTTCCATCTCTATTGAGTGACATGTATTTTCTTCCTTCCCTGACCCAGAACACCAGGACTCTGAAACTACTGAAATGTTTGCACAATCTTGAAGCATTTATTTAAAAGTTGCTTTTCCCTGAAGGGTAGGTACTACAGCCAGATTCAAAGTCAGATCAAAAAAACCAAACAAATACTATCTTTACAAGCCCTTCATATCGGTATGTACCAAAGGACCTATCAGCTTCCTTTTCCTTTTGGCATGCTGACAACAGCCCAGTGCCTCAGGCACAGAGCTGGAGTACGTGTTTACAACCCTTTCAAATTCACAGGCCAAACAGGAAAAGAAGGAAAATGTCAAAAATTACAAATAAAACAGTTGATCTTCAAAAGCAACGAGGCCTGCAAATGAATAATTTTTAGGCATGCTGTATCAGATTTCTTAAATATTTGTCACAGCTGTGAGTTGTATAGGGCAGTGTTTGTTAACCTTAGAACTTGTCTTAAGTGCTCTCATGAATAAATTTATTTATACTAAAAAATCCAAGTGTCTTAATAACTAAAACAGTTTTCTGAGGAGGTTTTTCCTCTTTTTTAATACTACTGCAAAGAATTCTTTCCCATATGCTCAACATATTGGAGCTTTGCTTCAGCACCGAGCAGAAGTTATAATAGAGATAGTAAGAAGAGAAAAAAAAGAACAGGAGAGCAAGACATGGAGAAATGATGGGACTTGTCTATGTCTTGGGTTTTTGGCATGGACCAAGCATTATGTGATGCCCTTTTGATTATGGGCTCATCACTGCATTGGATTTTTTGCTTTTCTGGTCTTCATGGAGGTCTTGTCCAAGCAACTGAGGCACAGAGGGATTGCAGCAAGAATGGTCTTGTGAACATTTAGAGACTTCTTAGGTGGGGCATCTGGTCCTGTTTAGTCTGGATTTCTCCTGTAGTCAATGGGGAGGGACTGCACCTCCACAGAGTGATCCTTCTTATCCTAAGGCAAGTACTTGAAGTTGCTGTGAGGGACAAATTTCTCTCCACTGGCTGTTGCAATATCCTGAATTACTAGTTTGGGTTAGACACCTCTGCTTTGGATGGCTGGAGTCAGTTGAGATGAATCCCAATTTTCTTGCTTTCTTGGGGAAAATGATGGAAAGCAGATGGATCTGAGCCCAAATGCTTCGTCAAGCACAGTGCCTCTGAAGGCAGTGTGTGAGAGCTCTTTGGGATCTATGCTAGACTTCCTTTAAGACAGTTTGCACAGATCAGTCTACAATTTAGCTATCTGCTCTGGGTGAAGGAAAGCACCGATTCTTTCTTCATCGCTCAGGCAGGTAGATGCAATTTGAACAAGTCACTTCTTAGCTTCATGCATCTTTGTCCATTTGAAGGGAAAAAGAAACATTTCCAGTCTGTGCAGCATGTCAGATATAACTTTGTAAACCAACATAGCTTATTTACCCAAGGAAGTGCTGAAAGAGGCTGAAAGCTTTCTACTAGTAGTACCTGTCAGAGTACCTTGCCTGCAGAGGAGATGAAAGAGCCATCAGTGGAGGTCTTCAAGAATGAAATACCATTTCCCCCATCCTACTTTTTGGTAATGAGATATATCCTAGTACTTCTTCCCATTTATATGCTGTATAGAACTCAGCGTACCCAACAGATATGAATTTCTGCTCCAAGTAAAGGATGCAATCGCTATGAGGGATCACCATCAGTCGTGTGCTGCCACGGTGCTGCTCCTTTTGCCTTGCCTAGCTCACAGCATAGCTGCATGAGCCAGCATGATACTGATTAAGAAATCCCTACTGTGATGGACAGAGTAAAAAGAGATGTATTTAAAACCGCAGTTTTGGCAGTACTTGTGAACTTTTCTGTTTTGTTTTGTTGAGAAAAGCAATTGAATGTGAATAATCTTTTCCTGTAAATGGATAGAAAACCTTTAATCAAATACAAATTACTTCTAGGCATGAGAAATAAATGTTTGATGAAAATGTATCTTAGTTATGGCACATAAATAGCTCTTCACAGTCAATATATAATCTTGCATCATTATGAAGGGAAGTGATCATTAAAAATATAATTTGGAGAGCAATATTTTACCTCCCAGTTGTCACAAGACCCCCCTTTCTGCACACAATTCTGGACAGGGTTAATCCCCAAATGACTTGCACCATTGTAAATCAGGAGTAACAAACCCTGACTTCAAGCAAAGGCTCCTGGTGTAAATCACAGGAGGATCTAATCCTGTTGCCTGAGAAAAAAAATGAAAATGTCTTAGGAAAATATAACTGCTTTGGCACTGCGGAGAGAAAAAATAAAGCAAAATACTTTAAACTTCTAAAGTAATATTTCTTTTCAGCTTCACCTGTGCTTTTAGTCCTCTAAATCAGTAAGCTGTTATAAAGGAAAATTATGTGTTCCAATCTCCTGATGAATTGTATAGTGAGATTTTGCATTAGTAACCATGAGTATTTACACTTTCCTAAGATTAAAGGCAGTTTTACAAAGCTGTGTCTGCTTATTAATTAGTGTCTGATGAAGATAGATTGCAGGCAGAAATAGTGGTAAGAAAATGGAGCTAACCTTTAAGACTAAATTAATCTCAGGCTTAATGGGTTTTAGTATGATTTACGGGTTTTATACATTTTCTGGTAAATTTCCCATAGAAATGAAAGTGAGTATAAGCACAAAAAAGAAGGCTGAGTAAACATGGTAAGAGCAGATCCTTAAGAACTGCAGATCCACAGTAATTTGCTAGAATGGGCTTGTAAATCTTTGCAAGTGCACAATGAGGCAAGGGGCTTTAAGGGACCAGATGCTCAGCCCAGTACTACCTGGAGAAGGGTCTGTTGCAACCTTGGAGCAATCCCAGGTGGTAGCAGTATGAATCAAGCTCTCTCATTGCAATTCCCTCCAAGAAGATGGGAACAGGAGCAAGGCTGAATGATGTGCAGCCTTAGGGGTATCCTCAGAGTAGATCTTCAAAAGGGGAAGTTTCTTCCAAACCACCAACCTTATTTTGGGTGTCGTTGCTGCCTTACCCCTTGGAGATGTACCTGGAGTAATTGGGTAGGTCTCCTGGGGCCGAGAGAAAGTGAGAGACAAGTTAACTGGGAAGTGACCCCACTGCTGTATTTTAAACAGAGGCCATGGATTATTTTTTAGTGATCTCCTAAGATTAGCAGTTGCTTTATTTTCTGGCATTTAATTTGTGTATTGTGCTGTTGGGTACCGTGTGATGTTAAAAGCAATGACAACAAAGCATGTGGGAGACTTGTCTTGGGAGGGGGAACCTAGTATTGTACAACTAGTTAACATGTGTTTCCATAAATCTGCTAATCTGCTTCAGTGTGCTTTGAACATAATCCGGGTCTAGTAAAATACAGTTAATTATATATCCATTTTAATTGTAAACTGGGTTTCAGAATGCTTGTATTGTTACGTAAGTGCTTATAATTCTCCTATTTCTATCATATTTCCCTGACACCTCATTTGAATTTACATGTATCTGAGGTCATAAGTGAAGTGGAGGTTCTGCTTTTGGTTAACTCTGGAGCATAGATCAGCTATCATGAGTTTAATGAAAACATTGTCATTTTAGTGGCTTGCTAAAAAAAGAAAGGCTAGAGAAGCAATGCCATGTTCAGTGGCTGTTCCCTCCTGTCAGCGCAGGACTGCTGTGTCTTAACATACCACAGAGCGATCACCAGTGCAGCTAAGTGTCCTCACTGGAGTTTGCTCTGAGGTGCAAGAAAAAAGGTGGTATTGCAGTGAGAAGCGAGGTTAGAAATGTGTACCAGCTTTGGGGTGCCCAGCTTTATGGGACCATTTACACTTACAATTTTGACACTTTTTGTAGTTCCGTCGGCGTGGGTTATTTCTGACTTAAGGTGAGGTTGATCTGGAGAAGGGGTGAAGTCAACTCCAAATGTCCCCATAGGTGATGGGTGGAAGCCTTATTTTCAGTCCATGCTTTCCCAGCCTCTGGCACCTCTGGTGATTATGTACACCGCATAAACTGCAAACAAGGGCTCCAAATCGCACTCTATTTCCAAGCACTAAAAGACAGACAGCTCTGGTCTTTTGATACGCCTCACTTGATTTGATGTTGCTGGCAGAGAAAAAAAGGCCATTTTTTCATTCATTAAAATAAAATCTCCTTTAAATAATTTTAGATTTTTGAGATAACAAACAGCAAGACAAAGATCACAGCTGAAGACTTCTATACCATCAAAATAGTTAGTCATTGTCTTTGAGCTTTGTATAAATACATGATCAATGCCTCAAAACAAGACCCTTGAAGGTGTTTTTATAAGGCCACAAATGTGTCAAGCAGACTTATTAGATGTGAAGGGAATGATTATTTGTACAAAGTGAAATGAACATGTGCAATAATATTGTAAAATGTTTATTAGTCTAGAGTGTGCTGAATTTTCCTAAAATATATCAGGTTCTCAGTTTGCATTTAATGTAGTGTTAGGTATGACGCTATATCCTTCCTAGGCTATTTTCAGTTAGCGTTATGCTTTTTGCAGAGTAAATCATGGGTTTGTGTCCTTTATAACAAGGGTATTATCAAACGTGAGGCAAAGCTACCTGTCTAGAAATCCAACGTGAAAGAAAACATGTACTGAATCTTGGTTCAGAGGGTGGTTGACTGGATTATCTCTGTTGAGCAAGTAGGATGTGAAGCTCTGGGAATGCTTGAGAATCTCTGCTCTCCAGTGTCTGTTGATGTACCCCATGCATCAAGGTATGACCTCCCTTGCCAGTAACTCAGATGGTTTTAGCATCAGATGTTACGTGTCCAGCCAAAAGACTGCCTAGAGTGATGGTTTCGGGGTGGGCAGAGGTGTAAAGGGGAATATAATTACACACCTCCCATGTGAGTTGCCTCCTTCATGCTGGTGCTCTAACATCAGGGCTTGCTCTGTTAGGAAGGCAAGAGCAGAAGTGCAGTGGCTTTGTTCAGCCTGCTCCTCACCAACCTATGGCCTCTCTTCCTCTGTGATTGCAGGGAGAATGGGGCACCTGTGTGGATTGTGGAGGTTCAAAATTAAACTCTAATGACCTGGACTTAGACACTTACTGATGCTCTAAGACACTCTGTATGCCCCATCTGAGCTAGAAGTCTACTGGGGAGATTGAACATGGGGCCTCAGTGGTCTGTTGTGCCTATTCTTAGGTTTGGTGAATTTTGTAGTTTTATTCTTCTCCCTCCTCAATCAGGATATTGCTTCAGTAGCTGAGTTTTCCCTTGGTTCAGTGCTGTGTATCCCGACTCGTGTTGTGGTGTGGCAAGTTAATTCATGTTAGATCTGTGCAGACCCATTTTGCGTTCTTTTCAGACATGTAATGGTCTTCAACTAGGATGGACTTTTGAGTCCTTCTGAAAGGACCTTTAGAAAGCCTTTGCTGGTAGACAATCTGAAATAGAGCTGTCCTCATTGATGGCACACAACCTACTTCAAATGATGCTTTTCCTATGGTGTGGAAGCTCTTCTGTAGACCAAAGCTATACTGGTGGGACTAGCTTTTATCATGGCTGCTCTAACTACTGTTGTCTTCCCTTGTAGTTCCCTGCCCAGGGATACAACTCAGAGGTGCTATTGGCTGTGGAAACCTTTACATACAGATCTAGCATAGGTTTTATCCTTTAAAATTTTTGAGGCACGTAGGATCTCCACGAAAGGTATCCACTGTAAACTCATGTACATACACAAAATTTAATGCATTTCAGGTAAGTGTCACCAGGTTACTCTTTAGCTCTCCCAATTCAAAGAACCGGTTGAACTTCACAAAGTTAAGGGATCACACCTAGGGAATAAAGCTTGCTGTGAAATGTCTTCTGTGAAAGCCAGAACCAGGTGAAAATCACTTAGTTTCAGGTTTCATTACAAATTTGAAAACCATATCTCAGGTTCACTGAAAGGTTGGTTAAGGGTCATGCTGCAGGGCCTGATTTGGAATAAATGTGGCTGATTTATGTTGTTTGCAGCAGAACTGGGTATCATTCATTGCTTTGACCCAGGTTCAGGGGTCTGCTCGTCTAAGCTCTCCTTGTGTGTCGAAGTCAGTGAGAATTCCCTTTCACAGAGACCTTGAAGGGTTCATCTCCATGAGAAACTCAGGCTTTTGATTGCTTTAAATGCTGGTCTTATTTCAATCCCTCACCACCTCCTCTGGTGTAAGTTAGCCTGATTCCTTGTTAGCCAGCTGAACTGCTCTGTTGCCCCCAGGTGAGGATCCAACCTGAATTGGAGAACCCAGGGGTCAAGTAATCTAATAAGAAGTTCACACAAATCCATCTGTGCTGAAATGAGTAACTCCCCCACAGCCCTGCTAGAGGGTCCTATTGCCATTTTGCAAGCAGCCAAACCCACAGGTGAAAAGCTAGGCCAGAATGCTATTGGCTGAACATTAGCCACATCTTTGACTGATGAGCATCTGGTTCCCTTTACCGTTAAGAAGATCCATGTGACTCGCAGGCAAGGTCTTGCAGACCTGCCTGTTGATACAGAAGGATCAGTCACCTCATCTCCCCTCCTCAGGGCTTCTGTTTTTTTCCCAATCATGCCTTCAGTTTGTTCTTATCCATATCATGGAAAAGCAGGCAGATGGTGATAAGAAGACTTAGTGTCATCTTAACACTTCTGACACCCCAGGAGAAGAGCATCCATTAGAGCCTCATCACCAACTGGAAACTTTTCATGTTGCTCTTTCCCCATTATTAATTACTTGCAGATACTCTTGCAGCAGCATTCCTGTGGGAGACTATCGACGTCAGCATAGATTCTTTGCAGCAGCGTTACCAGAGCAAGAAAAAAAGCTGCCCTGAAGTTCTGGAGAGGATTTGATTAATCCCTCAAAAGCAAGAACATTTGCTTATGTAGCAAACCTGGAAAGCTGGGCTAGCAATATGCCTGTAGAAGTGACTGCAGCAACACGGAGCATTCATCTTGAAACCAGAGGTTATGCTTCAGTGTGAACTTGGTGTCTGAGCTGGAATTCAGAAACATTAAAGTGGAAATTAACCTGGAAAGCTGCTGGGTTTACCTAGCCAACAAGGCAAAACTGAATTGCTTTTACTACCATGGAAAATTATTTCCAAACCAGTGGTATGGCCAAGACTTGAACCAGTCAGAACCCTGTCAGCGTTGATTGAGATATCTCTGATCTCTTGGCTGGAAGGTACACACCAAAAATCAGTTTGTGACTGAAATGTTGTTGGTTTGATGGGATGTGTGTGAGGCTCAAACAGACAAGCAAGTCTAGAGACAGATTTATTTTCCAAGACTAGAGTGAACTCATGGCTTAGACAGGTGTAGTCTTTGCTGGGTAAAAACTGTCTGGATGGCTGAGCCCAGAAAGTTAATGGAGCTAAATCCAGTTGTCAGCCAGTCACAAGTGGTGTTCCCCAGGGCTGTGTTGAGGCCCTGTTTATTATCTTTATCAATGATCTGGATGTGAAGGGATTGAGTGCTCCCTCGGTTAAGTATGCATATGACAAAAAATTGGGCAGAAACATTGAACGGCTCAAGGACAGGAAGGCTCTACAGAGGGAGCTGGACAGGCTGAATTGATGGGCTGAGGCCAGCTGTCTAAGGTTCAACAAGGCCAGCTGCTGGGTCCCCATGCAACACTATAGGCTTGAGGAAGGGTGGCTCAGAAGCTGCCTGAGGAAAAGGACTGGGAGTGTTGGTCAGTGGCTGACTGAACACGAGACAGCAGTGTGCACAGGTGGCCAAGAGGGTCAACAGTATCCTGGCTTATCTCAGAAATGGTCTTGGGCAGCAGGACTAGGGCAGTGATTGTGCCTCTGTACTCGGTGCTGGTGAGGCCAAACCCCGAATCCTACTTTGTTTGGTTTTGGACTCCTTAGTACAAAAGGATTACAAAAGGAGTTACTGGATTGTGTCCAGAGGAGGGTGGTAAAACTGATGTAGAGTCTGGAGAACAAGTCTTATAAGGAGCAGCTGAGGGAACCGGGATTTAGTCTGGAGAAGAGAAGGCCAAAGGGAGACCTTATTGCTCTCTACAACTACCTGAAAGGAGGTTGTAGCGAGGTGGGTGCTGGTCTCATCTCCCAAGTAACAAGTGATAGGACAGGAGGAAATGGCCTCAGGTTGTGTCAAGGAGCTTTAGATTGGATATTAGAAAAAAATTCGTTACCGAAAGAATGGTCAAGCACTGGAAGAGGCTGCCCGGGGAAGTGGTTGTGTCTCCATCCCTGGAGGTGATCAAAAAGCATGTAGGTGCGGCACTTTGCGACATGGTTTAATAGGCATGGTGGTGTTGGGTTGATGGTTGGACTCAATGATCTTGGAGGTCTTTTCCAACCTTGGTGGTTCTATGATTTTAGATTCTATTACTCTGTAACTTGCAGAGTCAATGCAGTGCCTTGGCTCCTGGTGACTGGCTTGAGTTAACTTTATGCACTGTGAGATGATTCAGCCTAGCTTAAGCTTCGTTCTGGGTGGGTTAAATTAATTCAAATTACTTCATGTTTGCTGCAGGCTAGGAACAGCACACACAGACATTTGCTGTGGTAGTTCACATAATGTAAGATCAGTTACACCAGGTCATGCTAATGATATTTCTAAGCCGATACTCTGCCATTGATGGTGGTCAACAGGGTACACCAATGAAAAATTAAAAGAGGGCAAGCATCTAGTGACGTTTATCCAGTATTGCTCTTCTAACCTTCTGCATTTTATGGCTCAAATACACATCAAAGATGAAGTTTTGTATTTAAGGAGGGTTTTTTTCCCAATTAATTTGGCTGATCGCTTTTTGAAGTCATATACATTTCATAGCATCTCAAGTAAGAAGTTTCATAGATTCACCACATTCTGTAGGAAGGCCTGTTTGCCTTCATTTCTTCTCTTGCTGTTTTCTTTGTTTCCTTGTGCTGGAAAGGAGGGTAAACCACTTGGCACTAGTCACTGTAACCAAGGTCCCACTGATTTTTTCTACATCCTATCTCAGCCATCTCTTCCAATTTGAGAAGTCCTTTTCTAGTGAATCATGTACCATGTAGCAGCCATTCAAGACCTTGGATCACTCTTGTCATGCTGCTCATCCAAATGTGGGTGTATACAAAGACTGTTTGAATCAGAGCTTGGTTATTCAGATCTTTTTTGTCTCATAACTCTGAAGAACAAATCACATGAAAAATAGAGTAGGAGGCATCTAAGACCAATGAAATGCTTGGTTTCACACTGATGCCCTTTCCATCCCTTCCTTTTCTCTTAAGTCCTGGCACAGTCAGCAATATTCCTTGTTACTGCTCCCCTCTACTCCTCCTGTGTGCGAGCCCTGGGAATTAAAGATACAGCAAGAAAATGCAGTATTCAAAAGCTCTTTACAAGGCTAACAGAGGAGGTGGGATAATTTGTGCTTTTGAGAAAGGTGGTTGGATTTTGCCTTTTAACAAAGATTATCCATGTCCATTTGTTTAAAAGGCTTGGATTGCTTGGCTCTTGAAGCTTTCAAGGTGGGGTAGGGGAGATGTTCAGTATGTATGTACTACATTATTAAGACACACTAAGCAGTAACCCGACGCCCAGCCTCTGTGTGGCCTTTCTGTTTTACATGCTATGGACAAGTACATTACTGTTTTAACAGTCGACTTCCTGTGAAAGGGAAATCTGGATTTTTATTGATCTTATGCAGTTTCAAATCCACCTACTCTCAGCTGTGTGGTGTTCACTTGGAAAGCATCTTAGGGGATGTTCCTGGAAAAACCTCACTGCACAGAACAATACAATACTTCTTTGTTTGTCGTCTTTTCGCTGAGGCCAGTCAGTCCTATTGAATGAACCTCAGATGTTTTGATTTCTTCTTTGGTGAAAGTTTATATGACTTAAGCTGTCTTTTTACCCTTCCTGCCTTTCCCTTTAGGTTTCTTCTAAAGAACAAAGCCAGTTGAATTAAATTGCTCTGTATTGTCATTTCAAACATTAATGAATGTTGTTTCAAAATGTTATCTTATTTAGAGCCTGAAATGACTAAGGGCTACCATTCTTGTGCCAATAGAAGAGTCTCTGTGGCTTTGGGATTGTTTGCTATTTCTTTTAACAGATCGGTGCTTTGAAAAGGTCATTTGCTTCCATACATTTCTTATTATAAAAACAAAAATAATGAACAGTTAGAAGGCCAACATATAAAGCAGCTGGATTATACTTGTGGGAAGATGCAGTGTGTAGTCTAGCTGTTGAAATAGTGGACTGAGGATTATAAAAAAAAAGAGCCCATACTACTATTTTTGAGCCCTACAGGCACTGAAACTGTTTATTTTATGTAGGTAAGAATTCTTATCAGTGCAGCACCTCCACTTCCCTGGAATCACAGAGATGAAGATGGCCTCTGACATGGTGTATTAAAGATCTTCATTTAAATGATGTGTCCCCAGATAACAACCTTGGACTGAGCCTTTCAGACTTCCTCTGAAATCACAGCACAAAGGCTGTGTGTAAAAGCAGATGTTTGCAGTACATGGATTTCCAGTGGCAACAAATATTGCATTTAAAAAGAATTTCTTTTTTTTTTTTTTTAAATAGAAGAAGCTGTTGAGTAGCATTCATGGTAATGGATGACTATGATCAAGTCAGGTTCTTTATTGATAAAAATCCCTGGTCCCTGTGTCATTGAGAACAGTTTCTATAGGTACAAATGAACCAGTATAAAGGAAGCCAGTATAATACATCAGGGCTGGGTGGGAGGTTACTTCATTTAACTTCCGCCTTCCTTTCTTTGAGTTCCTATTAAGCTAAATAATGGTAGTCTATAAAATGAAGGAGACATTGAAGTGTGCCTACAAACCAATTATATCATTCTGGACATGGTCTCCAGGACTCATTGTATATGTACGTGTATGTGTGTCTTGTCTCTCTTGGCTGGGATTCTGAGTCTCTTGAAACTACTGGTTTATGGACATTGTGAGAGCCTTTGGTTTTCAGAATTGTTGCTTTTCTTCTTTCCCTCCTCCTTAGCTGCTGGTTGCATTTTGTGTGACAAAAGATTTTGTGAAGGACTGTGCCCCAAGTATGGAGTTTAGAACCTGATCTTGCATTTTGGTCCTCCAGCAAAATCCCTATTAGCTCTGTCTAAAAAGGGGAAAAAGAAAAGATGAAAAAAGAAATTTTGATAAAAGTGAGTAAAACAGATCTTACATCAATTGCCTCTCTAGGAATGTCCTTGGAGAAAGGAATATCTGGGGTCGGGCCTGGGAGGGAAAACATGAAAAGACACTTCAAGCCAAAGCCGAATACTGATTTCCTGCATGAGAGAGGGTAGGTTGGTGGGAGTCACAATATCAGATCATGACCCATTTAGTCCTTTCTTTGACTGAGACCAATAATAGAGGTAAAGTTCAAAAATGTGTAGCAGATAATTTCATATCAAGATATAAGAGAAATAAATTTCTTGCTCACATACATTTGATATTGCTTTAAAGAAGACTGAAGGATTGCCTTTGCTACATCATGGAGGAGTTTCTTATAATTTCCATCAGAATGCTGTCATTTTTCGTATGCAGTAGGACTCTTAGACCTGGCAATGTCATGGGAGAGGAAGTTCCTTGGGTTAGTGGAGTAAGGAGTCAAGAAATCAAGCAGACTTGCTAGCTAATTAGCTGCCCTTCTTTTAAGGTGCAATGGAAAAGAGCAAAGGCAAAGCCAATGTTTCTCTTCCTTATTTAACAAAGTCCCTCTCTGTTGGTCTAGGTGAGAAGTTCAGGCTGGCTGTGCAAGTTTGAGATGAGTGAAGTTAGGGGAGATAACACCCCCACCAAATGACTTGGAAACTTTCTTACCATGTCTGTATTTCATTCTGATGAAATTTAGATGAAAGCAGTATCTCTGAACTTTCATGAAACATGACATAATCACAGGTTTGTGCCTTAGTAGACCATTTCTAGCCATCTAAATGCAAGCAATGTGTATAATGCATTAAGTGAGATAAACAGGGCTGCATAAATCATTAGAAGTTTAGCACAATAAGACCAAACTGAGAATAAACCGTGCAAGTAGGTGCACCATGGCACCCATGATGAAATGTGATCAAATATAAAACTCAAATGAGACTGCACTACATGAAACTTGTCTCCTTGTTTGCTTTGCAGTACCATCAATGGCAGTCTCATGCAAAATCCCAAGGTTATACATATGTTGCTTTTTATGAAAAATCCACATCCAATTGTCTGCTAAGGATTAGCAGGTGTTGAATAGGTATTTTATAAAAGATTATAAACTGTAATGGAAGCCAACAGGTTGTGCAGAATTGTGCCTCAGAGCTACCTTTTACAAAGGGCTTTGTAATGGTTTGTACCTCACAGTGCTCATGTTCACCACCACATTAGTACATCTATTAATAATCTCTTGGCTCCTTTAAAAAAGCTTGTTAAGTGTAACCTTTGCAGGAAGTGAGATAGACACGTCTATGTATCTGTCTGTTTTACAATGGTAATGTTGCTGTAGCTGTGATGATAAAAAATATATTACAGTTAAAACCACCCTGTTGTATTTTATAGTACTATATTATGGGAGTAGTTAGATTGTAGCTGGGATGAAGTGGGAACTTGCATTTATACCTCTGTTTCAGTTCAATTAAAAATTGAGTTCAAAATGGTCTTTAGAGGCCAAATTTCTCTCCCCCCAAATATATATATATAGATACATGTTTTAACATCTAAGATGATTCCATGTCCAGACGTTCCTTTGGGTGCATTGAGGTTTAGGTCATTTTTTGGTGGTCTTGTCATTTGGGAGATGTCTAGCAGCTGAATGGTCTTGGAGGTCTCTGCCAATCTTTATGATTCTATGCTGAACACACACTGATTAAAAGTAATTGCTGTTAGGAGTTATAGATGCTGTCACTCTGGGTTGAGGCACACAGATCTTTCTTCCTTACTTACATCTCCTTCTCTGTTACAGGTTATTTTCCCCTTGTATATAGAAAGATGCACTTTACATATTGTTCCGGTTCTTTAATTAATACCAAAGCATTTTCCACTTGTCAGTTGATCTGAACTTGGAAATTAAGGAATAGAGTATTCCTATTACCAAAATAAATAAAAAAAAAGAAAAATATTTTCTTTTCCTTTCATTTATCTCCAGGACTTCATAATTAGTGGTAACAGCTTTCAGCAAAGTGTTCATGTGTATGCATGCAAGAAAGCAGACATTAAAACTTACTCAGGAACTTATGACCATGGAAGTGTTGCCAGAAATCTCCCCAGCAAGATCCTTGCCTTGATTGCCTTCAACTTTCCTGAACTTATTAATTTCAGCCTGAAGTTTTCCATGCTGATTGGAGTTGTCTCCTAAGAATATTGCATCCTTAAATGATGCTATCATTTGACAGAGAACGCAAAATGCTCCTCCAGGGCACATTACTGCTTCCTATGCAGCACTCCAAACTGTTCCAGGCTTTTGAGAAGCTGGGAAGTTTTTTTTTCTGCTGTATCTGCAAGAGACCATGTGGACATGGCCAGGAAAAAAAAAAACCACACTGAAAAGAACAGATCAAAATTTGCATGAGCTTAGTAGGAATTTAATCATTTTTTGCCCTATGTGCCTCCATTAGTGAAAATTGGTCCCCAAGCGGAATATTCCTTCCTGATGTCCAAGCTGGACCTTTTCTGCTGTTACTTGACTTCTGGGCTTGGGGAGTGTGTGACCAGTGGGTCTCCCCTGAGTGTCGTTACCCTTACACCAGACTGATAGTTGTTCCATTTTCCTGAGCACCTGCAGCCAACTGCTCAGAGAAACAGCCTGGTGGGCCTTTGGTTCCTGCAGCACCCAGTATTAATAGATTGCTTTTATAATTTATTTTTAACTGTCTAAACTTGTTGAAAAATTATAGTGACAGTAATGTATCTCTCCTTTTGGGACAGTTTAGCAGGTGATGGAGAAATTACAGTATTTCCCTGTTTATACCTACATGGTTGTCTTTAAAACATTCTGCTATTCATTGCTCTCAGCAATTTATGTGTGCCTGAGACATTTTCCTGCAGCCCTGTACCTACCTTGCTTTCTTCCCATATGGCATATAGTGTTGCTTCTTGGTCATCTCGTGCTTCTGTACTTTGTTTGCCATTTGCTGAATCACAGAATCATAGAATAATTTGGGTTGGAAGGGACCTTGAAGGTCATCCAGTTCCAGCCCCTCCTGCCATGGGCAGGGGCACCTCTCACTGGATCAGGCTGCTCAAAGTCTCATCCAACTTGTTCTTGAACACCCCAGGGATGAGGCATCCACGACTTCTCTGGGCAACTTGGGCCAGTGCCTTACCACCTTCACAGTAATAAATGTCTTCCTAGTATTTAATCTACATCTACCCTCTTTCAGCTTAAAACTATTACCCCTTGTCCTATCACTGCGCTTTCTGATAAAGGCTTCTTCCCTAGCTTTCCTGTAGGCTGCCTTTAAGTAATGGAAGGCTGCTACAAGGTCTCCCCAGAGCATTCTCTTCTCTGGGTTGATCAACCCCAACTCTTTAGAGGTGCTCCAGCCCTCTGATCATCTTTGTGGCCCTCCTCTGGACTTGCTGTAACTTCTTGTGCTGAGTACTCCAGAACTCAATGTAGGACTCCAGGTGAAGTCTCATGAGAGCAGAGAAGAGGCGCAAAATCACCTCCCTCCTCCTGCTGGCCATACCACTGGGGATATAGCCCAGGATATGGTTTGCTTTCTGGGCTGCAAGCGTGCTTTGCCAGCTCATGTTGATCTTGTCATTCATCAGTACCCTCAAGTCCTTCTCTCCAAGGCTTCTATCAATCCACCCTCTGCACAGCTTGTAATTGTGCTTGGGTTTTTTTTTAAGCTAAAACATTATCCTCATTTAGTGGTATTTTAAGGTTTTCTGAAGTGAGTGTGAAAAGCAGGCTTGCCTCCCCTCTTGGATGTGGGGTCTGAGAAGTACATTCTATAGGAGACTTGGACTGAGCATCCATTCTAGAAAATTTCATGGAGACATTGAGCAATACTGTATCCAGCAAACAGTATCGATCCTGGTTAGTGACCAAAGCAGGGGTTGTGTGAAAAAAGTAGTGGTGTATTTAAAGACTCCTGCATAATAATAGCCAAGAAGCTGTGCAAAAGTTACTCACTTCTGGCATTTCCTGATTTTTAGATCGCTTGACCTGTGCAGGTCTAATTTTTTTTTTATACATGTTAGTTATTTTTGAGTGTGATAGGTGCTTATATTGTTGATTGATGCATAACTCATAAAATTTTCCATGCTGGTATCTGTATTTATACACAGTGATAGCTGTTGCTATGGTTATGTGGTGTCCTGAGAATGTTTCAAACAGGGTTTGGTCAGGTAAAGTAAATATCTTGCCCTAATTTAGGTTTTATGTTTGCTGTACAGCTCGTTAGAAAAAAAAAGAGAGAAACATTAAACATTTCACAGTAGAAACACAAAATATTTTACATTACCAGGCAAGTCAACTTTGGCATTTTTCCTTTCAGTCAGTTTGTTTTTCTAATATAAAACTAATATGACATAATGTATAATCTAATTTGGAAATTACAATTTACTTGGAAGGATTATGCTGCCAGCCAATACCAACAAAGAAAGAAATTATTTGAGAATGTTTCTTTCCTTCTTAACGTGGTCGATAATTTATTTTTCCTTCAGAAGATTACTTTTTTCTTTACAACATTTCCTGCTGGTGTGATTTGCATTAGGATTAAATAATATGTTCCATACTTAACTTATGCACTGAAGAAAGTAAAGTTTTCCTCAATTTTTTTTTAAAAAAGGTGCAAATTACTATCTTATTATGGACTTTGCTTACTTCCCAGTGACGCGTGTTGATCATTTTCAGATGATTTGACAGTAATTACTTTATTTGTACTGACAGTATTTACATGAAGGGGCAATTTGAAATGGATAGATCTGTGTCTTTTATGAATCAAGGCCATTAAGATGGCTTAGAACAGGAGAAGCTGAAAAACGGGTAATCCAACCATGGTAATTCTGACTAACACCAAATTATCATGTTGACTCTCGTTAACCGCATAAATTTAAGCATTCATCCAACGCGTTGCATTACAGGGCTGTGGCATTTATTCAGTAGGTTCCCTTTCACAGCAGCATGCCAGGAAGCGTGTTAGTTGTGCTAAATGTTCCCGCATTTCATGCAGATGCAGTGAAGGGAGCAGGAGTGGAACAGGTTTTTTTAGCCTTGAGCATGTAAAGGAACATTTGGGAGAAGGGGGTGCCCAGTCACTGGAACAAGTGTGTGTCTAGCACAGCACCTAAAAATGCAGCCTCTGGTTTAAGTGGAGAAAATTAAACACAAAGAACCTATTTTATGAAGAATTTACAGTCCTGAGCAAAATGTGGCGTGGGCTAAATAAGAGTGACCTTAAAAAAAAAAAAAAAGAAATCTGTATCCACTTCTGATTTCTCCAGTCAGACTATAAGTGGGATCCAACTGTAATGTTATTAGGGGTGATTTAAAGGCAAGTCTGCTACTGTATTTCTGTGGTATTGGAGTTGGATTTGGAAAATCTAGGTTCAGGTATGGCTCTCCTACAGACATCTTATTGCAGCCTCTGGCAAGTCACTTATCCTTTGCATTCCTCAGTTTCCCATCTGTAAAAGCAGGGGTCATTTCATTTTCACTCTTCTTTCTCTCTTGCCTATTCAGTCTTGAGTTTCTTTAGGGGGCAGTTTCTTAGAGGGTATTTCTTGCTGGTTTTTACAAGTGTCCAGCACAATGAGACCTTAGTCTCAGTTAGGATCTCTGCTATAATACAGATAATATTATTGTTGACAACTGTCGTTGTATTGGTGTAATGTAGTAGCATAAAGCAATAAAGCTTCCTCCCCTCCTGGTGTTTAAAACTTAGAGAACAGTTTTGTTGACTCTTCTTGTTGTTTGTTCTTTAATAAAGTTAGCTCAAAGCTGCTTTCTGCAGGGCTGATTGAGTACTCCTGGTAGTAAACCAGGACTTTGAATGAAATCAGGGTGCTACCATCCTGCTGTAAAGATCTACCATGTGTTGCATTTCCTTATCTTGAAACCCTGAAGATACGCCGATATCATAGTAGGTCATCCACAGAGTAGGTAATTGGGATCATCATTTTAAGTTTGTTTGAGTTTTTAATATGTCTTTTCCTGCTTTAAGTAACTCTGTTCTTGCAAAGTTGAAAATTAAGCTGTCTGAATTTTTAATTTGTTTTCCTTACGGAAGTATACAGTTTGTCAGTTTCTTCTCATTTCCACTGACATTTTAGACTTGGTAGAAAAACTGGCACAGAGTTGGAGGTCTTAGAAAGACTAACTGCTTACCAGAGTTTTGGAAATCTGAAGCTGACTGTAGCAAAGAGACTCTTATCTTCCCTGGAAGAGCTTTGGCTTGACCTCAGCCTGAGTATTAGACACCAGAGAATCGGAACATGAGCCAGCAGTGGCCCAAGTGGCCAAGAAGGCAAATGGCATCTTGGCTTGTGTCAGAAATGGTGTGACCAGCAGGTCCAGGGAGGTTATTCTCCCTCTGTACTCGGCACTGGTGAGACCGCACCTTGAATCTTGTGTTCAGTTCTGGGCCCCTCACCACAAGAAGGATGTTGAGGCTCTGGAGCGAGTCCAGAGAAGAGCAACGAGGCTGGTGAAGGGGCTGGAGAACAGGCCTTATGAGGAGCGGCTGAGAGAGCTGGGGGTGTTTAGCCTGGAGAAGAGGAGGCTGAGGGGAGACCTCATTGCTCTCTACAACTACCTGAGGGGAGGTTGTGGAGAGGAGGGAGCTGGGCTTTTCTCCCAAGTGACGGGGGACAGGACAAGGGGGAATGGCCTCAAGCTCCGCCAGGGCAGATTTAGGCTGGACATTAGGAAAAAATTTTTCACAGAAAGGGTCACTGGGGACTGGAACAGGCTACCCAGGGAGGTGGTTGAGTCACCTTCCCTGGAGGTGTTTAAGGGATGGGTGGATGAGGTGCTGAGGGACATGGTTTAGTGTTTGATAGGAATGGTTGGACTTGATGATCCAGTGGGTCTTTTCCAACCTGATGATTCTATGATTCTATGATAAATGGTTCCTGGAACCCCAAATCATCTTGGAATAACCTGAATTACAGCCACAGTAAGCACACAAACAAACTTTTGTTTGGACATAAATGGTATTGTCCTTCTACTGTGTCAAGTTGGTGTCCAAGAGCAGCCATCAGTTTATATGGCAGCAGCAGACAGTGGAGTTCAGTTGCAGACTATAAAGATCATCCTGTCATTGCTGCCATTTCCAGCCTTAATTGCCAGACTTTAAGACAGAAAACAACGTGGAGATAAGGCAAGTGATCTCACTTTTATTGAGTGAGTTTGGCCTTGAGAATTGTCCCCTCTATGGCGTCACCTAAAAGCTGATCTCTGAGAGATTCAGGAAGGTTTAATGAAGCTGTGCAATGTATTTGGGAAATGAGTATAGACGTGCTGAAACACCCTCCATTATATCCCACCAAAAAAGATACATATCAGGTTCCTTGTGTGGCATTTGAGGACTATAAACATGTTGCCGTGATTTGCTATGTTTCCTGAGGGTTTACAGAAAAAGCGGCTTTTTTTAGAGGACTTCCATATTGAGATTGACAATTTGATGTAAACCACGGCTCAGCATCCAATGTTCTGTTTAATGCAATTCTGTGTTTGTCAGCTGTAACCAATTACACTTTTCATTGTTAAGTGACGCCAACATGGCTCCTTTCTACTAAGTTGTTGCTAATACCATTTTATTTGCCTTCCAAAGCTGAGCCCTATCGGAAGCTGTGTCATATACATACACTGCTGCTCCTCTCCCTCTGTGCTGGCAAAGTGTGGGATATCCGCACTGAATTCAGGATGTTAGGAGGTCTTTCATGAGGCTTGGGGAATGGGATCTTAAGGACAGCACTGGGACCTGAAGCTGAGTAGAAATGGGATAATCATCTGTAGATAAAAATGGCATCTGAGATGCTTCTGGAGAATTGTGCTGATCTTCTGTGTAATAAGGCTGCTAATCCCAGTTTTTAATTGCAGTAGGAAACCTTAAACTGGAAACAGATCAAAGCTTTTTTCTCATCTGCTTCTCCCTTCAAACCATACATAGAAATGCATGAAAACCTTAAGCCTTATGATGCCCAGTGTGGTCTTGCATGGTTTTTGAAGAAGTCTAGGGTTTGAAACAACCTTGGAGAGGCAGGGAGCTGTATGCCCGTGGAGAGAGATCCTGTGTGATGGGTGTCACCTTTGCATCCAGAGCTGTTTTCTTGCTGCCTTTCCCCCACAAAAGTGCCCCTTCTACTATGGGGAAAGTTCACTAGTTGGCTTGGTTCATTTTAAATAGCTTGTTGCTTGTGAAGCTGTCAGTTAGGAAATTGGTGGCTGGCTTTGTGCAGGTCCGCGCCGGCCAGAGAAGTAGGTCACGGCAGCTGTATGTTTTGAACACATAGGCTCCCACCGCCACTTGTTTGGAGTTGAGCAGTTTCTCTGGATTTGGCAGGCGGATCTCCAGGCATGAGGGCAGCTGAGGTCTGGGAATGCCCCCATGGAGCATTTCAGGACTTTGATCTCGCAACATAGAAGTGGCTACCTTGAGGGCCCATCTAATCCAGGATCATGTTCTCTGACTCAGGCTGCATGCTCAAGTCCCTGAGGCTCAGAGGCTTTGCATGAAGCATCTGGAATTTCCTCACCTAGACAAAAGCTGGGAATGTCTCAGGTTTCTCCTCTTCATTTTGTTTTTCCAGTATCAACCGGCAGCCGTGGTAGACTCTAGATTACATTACAAGTGGGAGATGTGGTTACTCAGGTTTTAGGAGGTCTTGTTGCAGCCTTATTTGTTCATAGTCTGCTCCCAAAGTTTATGTGGCAGTGGGTCTGGACATTAGGGTCCAGGAGTGCTGCAGCCAGGAATGGGGTGCAGACTGGAAAATGCTTTTTCTTTTTGGCCTTCAGATCTACCCTGACACTGAGTGTGGATTTCCCCAGGGTGGTTGGGTGGATGTCTTCACCCTTCTATTGCTGCAGAGAGCCTGGGTCTTTGGAACAAAACTTCTTCCAGTCTATCCAAGTGATCCTTGGGAGAACTAGGAAGAAACCAGTTTACCTTCACTCTGCAGGCAGGACTTTGTTCGTCGTTAGAACAAGTGAAAATACTTCACTCCTTTATATCATAAATAAACCATTAAATCCAAACTCAGAGGGAGGAAGCAAAACAGCACTTTACACAAGTGGTGTTGTTTCCTCCAAGGTCGTCTGTTGGCTAGCTTCAAACCCAGGATTTAGCTGCCTCTTGTTTAAAAACAAAGCCGGCCATGCCGGGGTGCCATAGATGTTCAGAAAAGATGGAAAGGTCTGTCATGGCATGAATGAGGTTTGTAGTTCTGCTGTGTTTCTAGCAAATCTATGAAAAGTTTGGATGTGACTGCACAATGATTTTTTCATTTTTATCACTTTCCCAGCAGAATGTTATTTTCTAGCAAAGTAAAGAAAAGGGAATATATTCTCAGACTTTGGTTTAAAAAGCTGAAAAAACCCACTGCTTACTTCCATTTATTTTGGAAACCAAAATCTTAAAATGACTGGCTTCTAGAAACATGAACATAACATTTTTGGCAGTATGGCATAAAATGAGAAAAAATATTAAAATGAAGAGCAATATTTTTTTCATTCAGACACCCATCTCCATTTTTCTGATTTTATCCATATTTTTCACCAAGAAAGAAGAAATATTCCTTAACTGAGTCCTTGACCTACGTGTCCATGGTGAGGAGATTCCTTCTTTCTGAGCCATTCATTGGTGGCTGTGAGATGATCTTTCAAAGATTTGGCGCTTTCACCTGGGAAAGCATGATCCCTAGAAACATGCGCAGCAAATGCATTGAGGATGCCAAGGGGATCAGCCTGGCTAAATGGGGTTTCATCCCCACCTCTAGGCACTTTGGCTTGGTATCTTTTTTGCATAATATGGTTCTCCAGGGAGTCTCAAGTGAAAGAAATCCATTTAGGAGAATGCCATACCCCTTCTGCTTTTTGCTGCCCGACTTTCATAGAATCATAGAATCACCAGGTTGGAAAAGACCCATTGGATCATCGTTTCCTTGTAAGGAGGTGTCTGAGAGAGACCTCATCTCCAACAAGAGCCCTAATAAGAGTATATGGCCCCAAACCGGCCCCAAACCAGCCCCACAGACTGAGGGAGATGTGGCTGGGTGAAATCTCCACCCCATGGAGACATGTCCAGTCCTTTATGGCGTTGTGGTTGGAGCTTTGCCTGATGTGCTGAGGGCACACGCTCCTCCTCTTCTTTCCACGCCACTATGTGCTGGTGGACAGCTGGGCTCTGTTGTTCCCCTCAGGCAGCTGTTGCAGGATTTCCAAGTGCTACTAGGAAAAGAAGGAAGAAAATAAGCATGGAGTTTTACCAAGTGTGACTTGTAACAGACCATTAGCTGAAAGCTGATTTTCTGGATAATGGACATTGCTTTAAAGATTACTGCTGGAAGCTGATGTGTGCCCATTACACCCATCAAGATTACATTTTATGATGATAATGCTTTGTCCCTCTGAAAGCACTCTTCACCCCATTTCTCCTTGAGCTTTGCAAGTGTTAATTTAGTCTTTGAACAATCCTGTGAAGTAGATTTTTTTTTTTTATTTTTAAGCAGGAGATTGACCCAAACTGAGACATACTGAAGTACAGACACTGCTTTTCAAGACCTGCAAGAAAGCTTCCGGCAGACCTGGTAGCTGAAATACCCCTTTTTTCCACCCTCAGCTCTTAATAGCACTAGGACTACCTTTGAAGGTGTCACTTGTAGTAGGAAGGTGATTGGGTGTCACCCATAAATGCAATCTGTGTTTCTGTCCTGCCATATTTTCCACTTCTCTTCGTTCCATTCCCTTCTACTTCTTTATTCCTCTCTCAGAAAGGAAAATAAAGAAAACCGTGCTTTGGTTGCTTTCTGGAGCTCGGCTGCACAGCAGAGAGGATGAGGAGCTTGGCTCATTACTGGGGAAACTCAGGTGAGAAAAAATTTCTGTTGGGAAAGCAAGTGAAGCTGTGGCTTGTGTTGCCTTGGAGTTTCCAGTCAGGGCTCTGAAAGCAGACCAGGCAAATGTCTGTCAAGTGTTGTTTGCCTGCTTTTAAAGGGCAGACAATCTTGTAAAATCCTGTGGTTTTGTGATGCTATTTGCACACATACAGACGTTGTCAGGCACAAACACGTGGGGGGAAGTGGAGGTATGTAGAGTGTAAAATGTTGCCCCTCATCTGCCAGCAGGGGATGTGTTTTAAGGCTGCTACTTTCTGTTTCAAGTAAAGGGGGAAAAAAAGCATGAAGTTTCTAGGAGAACTTTGCTTATTTAATGTACTGCAAAACAAGTGTTAGACAGAAGTGATTGAAATGGCTAGGGAGAAACATCACCAATAAAGAACAGCTTTCATTCTGAATCTTAGTTTGGCTTGAACTTCTGGTTCCTGGGAATCAGTTCTGCTCTTGCAAGGGATGGTAGGATTTCATTGACCTCCAGCTTGCTAGGTCTGTACCCAGAACTACAGCAGCCTGGTGTGTGTTTTTTGCAAGCTCCACATGGCTCACCTCTGCGTGTCACACTTCTGTTAGCTCATGGTACTGCTCTTACCCACAAGTGTCCAACCTCTGCCCACCCTACATGGGGTAAACGTCTCTCCAGGAGTTAAATATCCAGCCCTGGTTTTCTGTTTGCCTAATTGGAATTGTTCTAAATCACCACATTCAAGTGGCTGGGTTAGATGGGCATGAATTCATGTTTCCTCTGGAAGTGGTGGTCCTACTCTATCCTCACCTTGCTCCAGTTCCCTGTCTTTTATGTGGAAACGTCTGTGCTTATCCAGGTCAGGAAGCTGACCCAGCTGAAAACAAACCTTACAGAAAAGGAAAGCTAGTTTGAAGTGACTGCAGAGCCTGTATTATTCCATTTTCTGTCTTGGCTGGGCTGCTATGCTCAGTGCTAGATGTTTGAGCAAAACACAGCTCTGATGATCTCAAGGAGAGCCCCAAAACGGGAGCAGCAAAATATCATCCCTTTCACCTGCCTGCCACCCTTCTCAGCGCTGTGGATCTTGCACAATTGGTAAAAGAATTTAAGCGACATGATCTCTGCCCAGAACTTAGATGGTTGGGCTAAAATGTCCATATTGACCTAATAAGCTGAGCTTTCTGATCCCTATTCCAACAAATTAATCACTAAGCTACACTTCATGTGGTTTTGGCCCAGTATCGTATGGTTGAAATCCCACCTGAATCCTTCTGCCAGTTGGTGAAGGATTCTTCCTCTGAAAAGCCAGGAGCAGCCTGCGAGAAACCTTGAGGCATAGGGATATTGGTAGAATTTAGGCTGTATCAATACAGGTCTTTTACTGAGGGAAAAAAAAAGACTGATTGCACCTACAACTCCTCAGTGACTCATAAGGGGAAATGGAAAAGCTCCAGCTACACTTTCAGCAGCAGCTTCACCCTGCTCCTTCCCTGCCCTGGGAGAGCACTTGGCTCCAGGAGTAAAGGGGTAACATTGTTCTCTGAGCAGTTTCCAACACCTTTGGGGCCTGGGTTGGGATACTTGTACCCTTGGCACGTTCCAGGCTATGCTTCTACTTGATGCAAATGGAAATGTCCCAGGCTTGCCATCAGTAATTTGAGCTGAGGGCCTGGAAAAATCCACTGCAAATAACTGGATGTGACCATAATGCAAAGACTCAGGTGACCAGATTGGCTGTGGCAATCCAGCCATCAGCATCTTGTCCTTGCCATCCCACTTGATCCAGGGTTTTCTTCTGTTTTCCTTCTCAAAGCAGCCTTGGAAAGGGCTGTGCTGTGCTGTAGAACTGTCCTTGTACATCTTTGGCAACTGCTGTGTGGGTTTGAATTCTGCCTTAGTTTTGCAGAGCCTCACAGTGAATGAGTAAATGTTTAGCAGTGCAGTTTTTGGGACTAATGAAGTAATGTGACACTTCATCCTAACTCTCTGCTGTTAAACTTTGTACAGCAGGAGGCAGAGAGTGTATGTGCTCGTAATATGCTCTTATGAGCATGAATAATAGTTGTGCAGGAGTGTCTGCTACATTTTTGTTGTATTTTGTTGTATTTGGTTTCCCTTTTCCTTGTTTTCTGTTCTGTCTTCTAGTAGTGACTATATTCTTGGGAAAGGGTTTTCCATTTCCTTGGTGTCTTTTATCACCCACATTGCACATGGAAGCAAAATAGGACTAACCAGAGGATAGCTTAAGTCAGGCAATTGAGAAAAAACTCCACTTATTTGTTAAAAGAGTTGCTTCTGTGCCTGCAAAGATGGAGCATTGTTGGAACCATCTGAAAATAATACCTGTTAACGAAGCACAGAAATGCATGGCAAAATACATGCTTTTCTGCAGCACCTGTGATCTATAGAGTGCATAGAAAAATCTTTGTTAGTCTCTTAAAACAAACTCCTTATTTGAGAGAAGCTCTTCTTTGTTTTTAGTAAGTGAGATAAATGCTTTTCTTGTTCAGACACATGGTAGAAATGATTCTTAGCAATCTTTTTTCCTTTTTTTTTTTTTTCTAAAAATAAGCTGTGACTCTCAAATCATCTGCCCTCAATTTACTCCTGTGTGACCCTAAGACCCTGATCTGTCAGATCTGTCCACATCTGTGCCCACCACTGAAGAATGTGGCAGATTCAACACAACATATGGCTGGAGCTGTGCATATGATATTCATGGGAAATGGAAGAAGCATCACCATTTCCTTCGTGCCAAACACCTCCTTGAGCTATTTGTACCCCACGCTTACAGAGATTCCAGGGTTTCACTGTGCCGTGAATTATGTTCAGCAGCAATTGAAGTTTCAGTGCAACTGTTTGCAGATGCTTTTCTAGGGATTTCTTTAAGACATACTTTAGTTACTTAGTTTTTCTAGCAAATAAATGAGCTTAGAAAACAAGGCATGTTTTCAAGCCGTGACACCATACTGAGGATGTGGCAAGACCCTTCTACTTAGGGAATTCATTTTGCATGCTATGAGGTTTAACTTATTTCCCTTTAAATCCCCACTTTCTCTTCTCTACTCCTCTGGATGAGGGGTGGGAAATCCTAGACACATATACTTTTGCAAGGCTGTAGTTCAGGCCAAGATTGAAAAGCAACTTAGTTTTGCAAGTTTCAAGCTCAGGGGTACCTGACCATTGACACTAGCTGTGATTTTCTGAGTTTGGCATCACAGAAACGTCAACAGGCTTTAAAAGTTGTAGGGGCTTCTGAGCTCCCCAGAGCAGACTCCTTTGGGGTATCTGAGCATACTTTCAGCTGTGATGGCCTTTCTTAGGCTAGCATGGTTTTGGGTGAGCTCCGAGGCAGGTCAGTGCACATCTTCCCACCCTGAGCCCAGGTAATTGCCTGTGGGGTTTTAGCATTGTTTCAGATGCAAGCCAGACCACAGCTCCTGCCTCAGTAAAAAGATCTAACAATTGAGAGCAAGTAATTTTGGCTCATGCATGTCTCATTTGAAGAACACCTCCCCTGCTGTTTATTGTCATTCACTTGACATGTGGTAGCCTGTTAAAATGTGGGAGTTCAAATTTATTTCTTAACTTGGGGTGCAAGGGAAGCATTTTACCAATATCCCAAGAAGAATTGTCGTGGTATAGTGTAACTGTATCCACGCTAAGGGTTGTCATGAGTAGAAAGGGTATTGGCTAAATAAAACCCGTATCTCTAATGGAAATAGGTTCAATGCTAGAAAAATTTTGTAGCCTAAACTCTACAATGAAAGGGTCAGGAGTGTGCAACTCTGTAATCCCAGGACAGAGAATTGTCTTCCACTTTGCTTAGTTAAGTTTAGTGCTATTCATGATTCTCATTTATTCTCCCTGTGGGGAAAAAAACCCCACCTTGTATAGTTACAAGTACCTTAAAATAGAAAAGCATGACTTAACAATTTTTTTCAGCTTTCTTTTTTTTAGTAAGTGATAACAAAGGTAGTGTTGCCAGGAGAAATGGAATGAAATGGTGTCAAACCATTTTTCATTTCTGCAGTCTGCCTCTTACCCAGGAAGAATGCAAATTGCTGCTTAATTGTTGACAAAACAAATGGGTTTGTGGATTTTAGGTGGGAGGTTGTCTGCCAATGTAACTCTTATGGTCTCTCTTGGAGTATAAAGAGGTTATGGTCACCCTGTTGTCCTTCGAAGCATGTTGGTGTACTCGTGGAGTTTCCATATGCACAATTTTAATTTGCATCTAAATCTGAAGGTTCAGTATAGCCAATACTGACCCCAAGCAGAGAAATCTGGATGTCAGTGCCTGACCAGAGCATCTCTACCCAGGAGTGAGGGCTGATAGATGTGATTACATGCAGTTCCTGAGGCTCGCCTTCTCGCAGGAGGGCTCTGGACTCATGTTTTAAGGAAGGCTCAAATGTGTGTCTCTGCTTCTCTGTTCCCCAGATGAGATGGGCCTCCAGGCACAGGCTTACCATGCCCCAGCCCTCATGAGCTTTGTTTGTACACTGCTTTCCAAGCGGAGATAATGGGACTGATCCGAAGCCAGCTCCGAGGCAATCACAAGCCTTTCCTTTGTCTTCAGTGGGATTTGGATCAGGCCCAGAGCTCATAAGCAGTTTTCCACCAAGAGTTCCCGGCACTTATGTCAGTCACTGGCAAAAAGGGAAGGGATAATTTCAGCATCGGCTGCTTCAGATGCCAGGCACATTCTGTGCGTGTGTGTGTCACAGGGGTATATATACTCACAGAGTCTGTCCTGGTTCTTCCTAAACTACATGACAGCTTGCAAAGGGCAGGCTGCTACCAGTCTGCTTCTAGGACCAACCTCTAAAGATTTCTCCCTGAAAGGAGCTGGGAGGTTCTCCACGGTGCCTTAGAAAGCCTGTTTTGGGAGCAGCTGCCTGAGTGTGAGGAATGAGCTAGGGTGGCTGCCTGGTTGGGCTACGGTGAGGACTTCAGCAGCGAACCAGAATGCAGGGCAGTGGGAAGGTAAGCCCAGACTAGATGCTTCTCCTCCCACAGGGATCCCTGTGTTTCTCCAAACCCATTTGCTTTCTCTGCAGGGCACTAGATCTGCTTTTGATCTCGGGGCAGGTGGTCTGTTGGGGGGCAACCGTGCTCACCCACATCAGTAGGAGCCTCTCGACAACCTCTGGAAGCCTTTGGGCAGCTTCCCCGGGTGTGTTGTAGGACTGGGTGTTCATTTAACACCAGCTTTAGCCATCCCCAACTGTGTGCACGGGGGGATGAGGAGGGAGGGGGGAAGGTGTTTTTCTTAGGAAAAAGCCAAGCAGAAATAGACACCTCTTGTCATTTTTTTTGGCAGGCGAGGGGAGTTTTGGGAGGGCTAGAGGTCAGGGGAGCTAGTTCTTTGCCTGGGTCTTTGTGTTTTTGTCAACCCAATTGTTTTAATCCCCCCTTTCCTGGGGGGAGAGGGGAGCCCTCCTGCCCCCTCACTGCGCTGGGAATGGGGCAGGAGCTCTGCTGTCACCTGCAGAGCCATTTTCTGAGCAAGGTGCTGGCAGCTGGGATTTCCTGATGCAAAATGCAGCAGGAAAGCTAGGGTCCCCAGGCCAAGGAATTAATGACACTGTTAGGGGGGAATTTGAGTTTCCACATCAGTAAGAAAAGGAACTGGATACCCGAGGCAGTAGACCAAAGTCAAGCTATAAAGTAATTATGTTTCTCCCTGCGTTTCATGTGTTTGTTTAATTTTAGTGTTTAAAGGGAAAGGTTTCCTGAGAGCACTGTGCCAGCAACTCTAAAAAATAATTGTGTGCCTTTCTTTAATATATATTCTGGCAGGGACATCCTGCCTATGTTTTCAGCAGAGGCTTTTGCTTTATCATTAGTCTTTAGAATATGGTTTTAAGTCTGACTTGAGGTTGTTAGGATGGCAAAACTTCCGTTTCTGGGATGCCACCTCCATCTCTTGCCCATCACCTGCAGGGACCTGGGGCAGTTTGGTAGCCTGTGCTGATGCCAGTTCCTCCATACAGCAGGCAAGAGGATTTCACACAGCTGTCTTTTGGCATTGCTGCTTGCCTGGCTAGATTGAAGTGCAAAAAACTGCAAACCTTTAAACTGAAATTTGTGAAGATGCTGGGCCAGCACTTTGCTCTCTGCTCTGACCCCGTTTCTGGGTTGAACCAGGGCTGCACCTGCCTCTGGCTTGGGGTGTTGGGGGATGGTCCCTCCTGCAAACAAACCTTGTGCTTGAAACGTTGATGCTGGATGTGAAGTGAGGGTACCCCGATCCCACACATGGTAGGAGCTACTTTCAACACCTCCACTGCTGACGGTGAGGGAAGAGAAAATGGAGAGCTGGTGCTTCCAAGCACTTTGCAGTTTCATGAGGCCTGGAAGCTGCACCTTAAAACTGTTTAGTTCCTCTCTTACATTATTTACCAGCCAGATAAGCCATGCATTGCCCATGCTCTAGGTCCATGCTGCAACGTGAACCCATTATGTGCCTTGAAGGCACAGTGAACTTCTTCCTAAGTTTTGCATGGCTTGTGTGTTCTTTTCTATGAATCTTTTTTTTTTTTTTTTTCCTAGTGCTCTGTGAGGAGCTGTGGCACCAGCAGAGCTACCCACTGCAGGACCTTGTCTTGCTAAAGTGACACCGTTGTGAGGACACTTTGCAGTGACAGCCCTTTCTCCCTTACCTGACTGGAGCCGACCTGTCTGTGCTGTGTGCGCTGGTTCTGGTTGACTTTTCTACTAAATACTTTATAAATCCTGTCACTCTGCCTTTTAGCAAAGGTCCTCTTGACTGCCTTTTCATGGGGTTTTGATGGCTGCAGTGTGATGCTAGGTTTGGGGACATCAGGGGAACCACACCAAATTGCCATTTGGCATCTGTGAAAGAGGAATCAGCCCCTGACAGAAGGAAGGAAATATGTGCTGGGAGCTGTGTTCAGCTGGGGACAGGGCAGGTCATCTCTCACCCTGTCATAATGAGAACCCTGTTGTCTGCATAACTTGCAAGGCGAGCAATTCCTACTCTTATATGCAAAACCATGCATAAATCCCAACACATTGTTGATATGCTGACATGCTGCATGTGTTAACACATCTTCAGTGAATGGGGTAGCACAGAGAAGAGGAGAGGTCAATAAATGGGGAAAATAAAAGGAATATGGTAGAAAGTGCTCATACTTTAGTGCAGATGTCATTTGTGTTGTTCTTTTTTAGATTAAATGTATCTTTTATTTGGTGTAACAGCTAGCAAAACAGGAGAAAAGGTATGCAGGATTATAATGAAATGGAACCATTGCAAAAGCACATGAAATTACAGCAAAAAATGGCAAAGTTGTTATCACATTCACTGCTAGTGTTTGCAAAGTAAGTTAATTATATGAGTTACTGTGCAGAACCCTGTGCAGATATAGATCCAGCCCATGCCTTATTTACAGTAGTCTAAAATCTTTGTGCCTTGGGAAGGAGCAAGCATTTTTATTTCATGGTCAATTCGGTATAGGTGGAAAGGCTTATCCAGCACCTCTGAAGACTGAAATCCTATACTCATAGAGCTGCATGGTTAATTGGGGATATTTGGGGGGTAAAAAGAAGCCATGTAATCCACACAATTGAAATAATTTGATAATATTTACAGCCAATCACTTCTCGCAGCTAAATTCATGCACCAACAGCTCTGTGGGACCTTTGTGCAGGTGGGAGATGCATAAAGTGCCTGTTGAAAGGGAGATGTGCTCAGCTAAGACAGAGATGCTGTGTAATGCTACACTGGCTGTCACACCTGCTTTTGCATTGAAGTGCAGATCATCTCGAAGTGTTATTGAGATAATTGGGGTGGACTGTACCAGAAAGTATCATTAAAGGTCTGTCTTCCTACTTCTGGAGTAGCTGAAAATACCATTGCTGGGCAGATCTGGAAACAGAGAGCACCCTGCAAGATTTCCAGTCTTTGACACGGGCACTCAATATTAATTCATGCAGGCTTGTCCTGAAAAATCTGTAGAACTGAAACTAGGTATGTTAAGCGATTATAGTATATCGCTTTGGGAATTACTGTAAAATTGTACTATCGTGCAGGTTTTGGATGTTAAAGCTTATCATTCAAGAATTTGGTATTCAGTAATGTGCTAGGTTTTTTCCTACAAAGATACTGTGTCCATTCTCTTGGAAAGTCCAGGTTGCAGTTGTTTTTGTGTGATTATCGTATAGAACTTGGCTTCACCATCTTCCCTTGTTTGATAAGCACAGAGAAAAAGAGTTTTCTGAAGCTATTGAAAGGATGTAATAACATTTTAATGCCTGTCATGTTTTAAGAAGAGGTGCAGTTCCTTTAAATCATATTTTCAGTCATGGCTGATGCAAAGATACAAAGCAGGTGTCTCATGCAGCGACAAGCCTGTCTCCTCTGAAAGTTTTTGCAGTATGACTGTATATGATAAAATGCATGGATTTTCCATGACAGAAGAAGTGCAGAGCTAGGAAGAAAACCTGCTGCAATAATCCTTTAGCAGCATTGTGACAGTGAAATTGTATAGTTACCTATTATTGATATGGCATATCCCCAAAGAATCCTCCTCTTTATTAATAAAGCCTTTCTCTTTTTTATCTTCCCCTTCCCTTGGGTCAATTATCACTGCCTGGAATTTAAGATGATTCCTGATCTCTTGTCTAGACAGTGGGTTTTAATTTTCTGACGTAAAAATTTTCTGGCCTTTCTGCATGATATTTTGCCTGCAGTCACAAGCTTTGCTGTACGTGTAGGGGACGTGCCCTGAGTTTGCAGCTGAATTCTCGGAGGCTGTATCTGTGCTCTGTGTTGCTATAGGGGATATGGGATATCCAGCCTAAAACTGTTTTGAGTGAAATACATTGTCCAACCAGAGCAGCTGAGGGGTGGATGTTTCAGGGAATTAGTGGCTGTTCTTCCTTTACAGGCAGCATGGTTCTTGCAGGTGATGGCACATGTGAGTTGTGATTCCCAAGAACCAAGGGTAGGTCACCCTAGATCTCAGCTGTGATTTGGAGCTCTGCTGTGGATAGCACCTGTAGAGAGAAGGAAGACTGCCCTGATGGAGATATCCATGTAGCCAGGACCTAGTTGCCAGTCTTTGCACCCCCAGGAATAGGGCAAATACATCACAAGGACTTCCTGAAGCATCTTCCAGCAATTGCTCATGAAGCAATTTGTGCTTGGCTCTCTATATTTACTAGCCAGAGACAGAGCTATCCTCTCTGAATGTGTTCTATCAAGTCTTGAACCCATTTATACCCCCTGCCTCTACCGCATGCTTAGGAGTGAGTACTGCCAGTTTACAAAGTGTTGATGATGCCCATGATTCTACTTGGAGTTTCTCTAGGTTGGGTTTCTTCTCTAAAAGCTGCAGCCTCTGAGGTGTGCAATCCAAAGGGCAAGGACATGTTTCAAATCAAGAAAAGTACGATTTCTTCTGCTCAATCTTGCAAGGGACAGGGCTAAAAATTTCCTAGATTAAAATCACTTAACTGTTTATGTCACACTTATTTTGTGGGGGACTGATTTCCAGCCGGAGGGATTCTGGATAACAGTCGAGTCAGAGTTTTGAGAGCAGACTTTGATTTGCTACTGCAGTTCACCACATCCCGTATGTATCATCAGTATACTCAAAATCATTCCATTTTCTATTCCAATTATCTCTGTCCTCTAATTACATCTTGCGGCTATATCTCTTTAGCTCAGCAGCTGTTTCAGTGGGTGGTTGGGGTAGCAGTGAGAAGCTTTACTGCTTAGTGTCCTGGTCTGGTGGAGAGCTTTGGGTCCTCCAGAAATGATAATAGGCACAGACTGTTATGTTTGAGAACTTTTGAGTCTGGAAATTGGAAGCCTTGAAACGTGAGAATTAAGACCATATCTGTGGCCTTTATCTGCTTCCTTTTGTGTATGTTTTATCTGTACTTTTATTATATATCTGTCTGGATTGTGACAATATCATTGCTAGACTATCCTGCCTTATTTTTCTGCCTGGTCCAAATTCCTTGATGTCATAGCAACTGTCCCCCCAGGCTCAGTCTCTCCTTAGGTATTTGTTCCTGGCTTGTCCCTAGTCCTTCCTCTATTTCTTCTGCTTTGCAGTTCCTTTTTGTGTGATTTGTATGGTGGAGGGGAAGATCTCTGAGATGACAGAGATGGTTTTCTGGCTCTCTATTCTAGTGCCTGGAGCCACAGCCGCATCCAGCAGCCAAGACTGGAGTCATAGCAAGGAAAGTCCTGAGGAATCCTAGAAGCCCTCAAATGGTGCGAGATCAAGGCAGAGAGACTCTGTAGAGGTTTTTCTCCCACAGGCTAATAAATCTTCAGTGGGATGTTTTCAAAGGCTTTTCACTTCACCAAATTTGGATGCAGAAGGCACATCCTTGTTCCCAGGGTGACACCAAATTTCCAGTCCCCTTTCCAGAGGATGGAGGCGTGAGAGAGTCTCCAAAAAGAATTGTTAGAATTTTTTTTTACATCAGCTAAGCACTTTTCTCTAATCTTGTGTTGGAAAACTACCAGGCCTTCTCCTCTCTCACCCTCCTTGTAATTTCCTAGAAAATTCTGCTGGAGGCAGACACCTGGCAAAGGAGAATTTCAACCGAAATAGTTTTAATGTGGTGAATATAACTGGGAACAGGGTCTCCTGATGGCATATGGTAGGATATCTCTACTGAGTGCTAACAGCCTTCTGGCATCCCAGTACTGTGCTGCACCACATCTCCCACCAGCCTGAATTTAGGATACTGTACTAGAAAATTAATTACTTCTTTCTTTGAGCAGAACAAATGGGAGATATAAAACCACTTTGCAATATTCAAGGGACATCAGGCGTGAGCGCAAATGGAAGGACCGTGGCAAGTTATTCCTGCTTGTGTTTCAAGGTAACCCCAGCCAGTGTGCGCCGCCTTCTTGCAAATGCCATACAATATTTTTCACTCTCTGCTGGAAGAAAAAGCGGCCCTAAGAAAAGCAGAATGAGGGCTGATGTTTTGAAAGGTGTCCAAGAGTAACAAAACTCAACTCTCCAGGGCTGAGTTTTGCCTCTTGTGTTTCTCAACCAGGGTGGTTGAATGTGTTACAGACCTATCAGAAAATTTGCTACAAATGCACAAATATTAATCTACAGCCATTTCCTTTGCTTTCTTAAACATGAATGAGGATTTTTGTCTCTTTCTCCCTCCATAAATTGTTCATGGTCAGAGGGGGCATGTTCCGTGTCAAAGTCTTGACCGCCAGGATCAAACAAAAAACCCTTGTGAACTCGAAAGTGGAGACAAATAAATGACTATTACTTTTTTTTTTCCTTTTGCCTGGAGTTAAACCTTTTCTCTGTCAACAATATTGACTTTGTTCACTTGGAAGGAAACAGAGAGGGAGATTTCTCTAGATGCTGCACAGAAAAAAACATTTTGGAAGGAGGAATGAAAAAAGACAGAGGTTACAGGAAATGGTAGACATTTTTTGTTGAATTAAACCATTAGGAGTGACCCAAAAACCAACGGGAAAGAAAGGAAACAACTGGATACATTTAGGTCACAAGAACCAGCCAAACGAGGAGCTGAAACCAATTATCATAAATGAATGTTTCTCTTTTATTCATGACCACCGTGTATGCTCCCATGATGCTCTTTGTTTTATTATAAAAACAGATGAAACTATTTCGTTTTGTTCTTATACTTATTAGCTAATGCAACTTTTGGGCAATTTATCAAACACTAACACATGTTGTGATTAATAAGCTCAGAGAATTAATCACAGCTAAAGCCCCTTATAAAACAGAGGATGTTGGGTCCTTCTTAAATATATATTTGTGCAGGATTATGTAACTTAAGCGGTGACATCTAGTTATGATGCATATTCATGCGTTTTACATGCTGAAAGATCCTTGAAACCATATGTTCAGGCAAGCTATAATTACAGTAACTTCCATTTCTATGGGATGTTGCCCTGTAGCATGGGCAGAGCAAGCCCTTCTTGTCCTATAAGTGGGTGCTAGGGAGTGGGAGGTGATGCACAGAGCCTGCTGCCCCGCCAGCAGTGGTGTAGAGAGGCAGCGTTTGGGGTTTGGACTATCACCGCTAGGTTTCAAAGGGGAGGTGTCACAGTTGCTGTGGACCAGGGTATAAACACCTGGCTACTCCTTTTTTGGCTCCTTCTCGGGCATCTTGCTGCCCCCTTAAATCCAGATAGCATCAACGGGGAGGAAAACGCCACTAAATCTGGCCATAGCTGCTCTCAGCATCTTCCTTGCTCCCACCAACCCAGCATGGCCTCTAATGAGCCATAACTGGCTCTTAAGTGCCCCTAACCACTTCACTGAGATTAGAATAAATTTCTAAATGGGGAGGAGGAAAGGCAGAGGCCACAAGCTTGTCTTGCAGCCTCACTGAGGCACAAGAGCAGCTGGCTGCATGTGGTGGGAGGCAACTGAGGAGCTGGGGGAGCCTCCACAGGGGTGGCGAGGTGAAGGGCTGGATCTTTAGGGTGGTCTGCTTGATAGGAAGACAACCGCAGTTTGACACAGAGGGGACCAGGGAGAATTTTTTCCACTGAATCAGTTTAATGTTGTGGAAGCAGATGTCGGGGGAGTTTGGATGCCCTTTGCCATGGGCAGTTCTGTGTGTCTGGGGAGGGGAGGGGTGGGGGAAAGTGGTCACTTAGGTGCTGGCATAGTCTGCATTGTATGTAAATGTCTCCACGTGCAAGCTGAACAGGAGCATTGAAAAGGCTTGCTCTGGCCTGGCTGAAGCATATTGTTAAAAGTGCAATGTGAAATACTTGTGCTTTGTGAAAAAAGTATGTATATATGTACTTTTGACTTTGCACCCCAGCTCTGTGTGAGACCAAATATTAACATCCTTGAATACCACTGAGGATGGCAAATCTTTTGTTTGATTGTTATAAAAAGGAAGAAACGCATCTCCAATTCAAAAGTCCAGAGCAGTAATGTAGTTCACTGAGGCTCCCTCTTAGCAGCCTGTTCTGCTCAGCAAGCTACTTGTTGTGTTAACATCATGTTGACTTCAGCAGGAACAAAGTATGTGTTTAAGTACTTTTATTGACTAGGGAGGGACTTAAGCATGTGTTTAAATGCTTTCTAGAACTAAGGCATAAATGCTTGATTCTCAAAGCCCAGCAAAATAATGGGGCTGGTCTTCAGTCAAGCATAAATTCTAGGGCGCGCTATAGGAGCAGCCAAGTGAAATTCTATAGTATGTGTCAGACTAGATTTTCATGATGATCCTAGACCCTCTGCATCTCTCCACAGACTTCAATGAGATTTAGATCTCACCCTTTAAAAAAAAGAAAAGCAAAGCTATTATCCTTTCTGGTCAAAGCGTCTGAATAAACTGCTGCTTGCTTATGAATAGCTAGGGAATGGAATTCATGCAAGTTTACGCAGCTAATTTGTCAACCGTTCAACAAAATATGCCAAAGAGTGTTGCCAGGCCTGCATGTATGGGAATATTATGGCATTTAAAAAGAAAAAAGCATCCCTAGATAACACCTGCTGACATTTTCCACAAGAGCAAGATATTTTGCTATGCCTCTCATGTCAGCAGATTAACATTTTTTTCTTCCAACCTAATCCCAGTGAAGTGTATTCATTTGTTTTTGGTTTTTTTTTAAATAGATGCATGCCACCAAAATGTCTTTGGTGTGTGTTAACAACACATTGACCCTATGGGCTACATTTCTTCTCAGGAAGGTAGATTGCCTTCTTTTACTCTGAGTTTCTAACAGAGATCACCAGAAAAAGAAAACTAAAAAAGCAAGCTTTTAGTTTTCATCTTTTGGCAACCCTGATGTGGTTGCCGAGGCATTGCTTAGAAACACAAACGTTACAGCACATATGGAAGTCTACTGTAGAGTGGAACTGAGTCCTAAAGCAACATGTTAAGTTGGAAAAATTTATGTTCATGCTGAAGCAGCAGTGTAGTAATCGGTTTCAATGAAAGTAGGAGGAATGCATCAAAGATGGAAATTACTTACTCCCTTGGATGCAAGTGCAGGAATTCAGACCTACAATCTGGGATGACTGCAAGAAGAGGAAATTGCTGTTATCAGTAAGAGCAAATTGCGTTTGTGGAGACTGTACCTTTCTGTGTGCACGTGCATCTGTTTGTGTAGAAACTGCTTTATTTAATGTGCTCATTTATGCACACTCAAAATATCCATTTTTACTCTTGGTTCATAGAATCATAGAATAAGCAGATTGGAAGAGACCCACTGGATCATCGAGTCCAACCATTCCTATCAAACACTAAACCATGCCCCTCAGCACCTCATCCACCCGTGCCTTAAACACCTCCCTGGGCAGCCTGTTCTAGTGCCCAATGACCCTTTCTGTGAAAAATGTTTTCTTAATGTCCAGTTTAAATCTCCCGTGGAGGAGCATGAGGCCATTCCCTCTTGTCCTGACCCCTGTCACTTGGGAGAAGAGCCCAGCTCCCTCCTCTCTACAACCTCCTTTCAGGTAGTTGCAGAGAGCAATAAGGTCTCCCCTCAGCCTCCTCTTCTCCAGGCTAAACACCCCCAGCTCTCTCAGCTGTTCCTCATAAGGCCTGTTCTCCAACCCCTTCACCAGCTTCGTTGCTCTTCTCTGGACTCGCTCCAGAGCCTCAACATCCTTCTTGTGGTGAGGGGCCCAGAACTGATTGGATGTATACGAGGCAGTTTCAAGCTTGCCTGGGACGATGGAGGTGCAATTCTTGCTGTGCCAAGACAAGCCATTTGACTCACTTCAGGGGACTTATTTAGCTTGCTTGTTTAGTTTTCCTCCATAACCAGAAAAGAGAGACAAGTATGTCCAGACAGTGATTCATCTGGTTTTAGGATGGTCTGCAACATTTCATGAAGGTGCTTTCTTAAACTGATTAACAAGCGAGCCAGGTAAACTCAATTAAAAAAGATGTTACCTTAATGCAAATAAATTCACATTATGTGGTTTCTTCCTTTGCACTCCACTTCACAAAAAGCTCTTGGCATCTCATTTACATGTCCAGTTCAATATCTGAATAATTTCAAAAAGCCTGAAAAAACCTTAGTTCCTCATAATTTATGTGCCTCAATTTCCCATCTGTGAATTTGAACCTCCTTATCTGTGAGAGCAATGTAAGGCTAAGTAGTGATAAACATGGATTTTTCAGGTATTGGGAAAATTCTTGGTTTAAAAATATCTCAGAGACACAGAGGTTCTAACAGCACCTGAGGAAATAAAGAATTTTTATTGCTGCTTGGATTGATATAACTGCTGTCTCAGCACCCGCTGATTAGTGGACTGAAGTACTTTTGCAGATATAATTGCCTTGAAAATTAGTATTTGCGTTTCTTCATCTCCAGAGAGGTTGCCTATCTAAAGATACCCATGTCTGGGAATCCAGGGGGACACTTCATTGTTTGTGGGTTCACGTTCCAACATCATGGTCAAACACAGGTTTGAGGGTGGAAGGTGTTGGGAGAAGGAAACTGTCCTGCCCCTCACCCATCCCTGGAGCATCCATCACACCGCTGTGATACTGGGGGCAGGAGAAAATGCACAGCTCCATCTGCTCCTTGTCCCTATGGCACCTTGTCCCTGGCCTCAGCAGAGCTTGAAGGGTGGGCTACCTAGGTGAGACTTGCCAGGTATCCTGAGCTGGGGATAAGCCCAAGATAGGGCAGTGGTGGGGAGCTGGCCAGGGCAAAGCCAGTGAGTGTCTTGCGGGAAAGGGAGGTTTTGGGGAACTAGCATGCAAATTCTCTGAATCCCAGTTTTATCAGCTCGCCTGCTCAGGGAATAGATTGCTTTTTAAGTTGCTTATTGTTTCAGGCCTTCAGCTAATCCTCTAAGAAGGTAATTTCTGTTGATTGTGGCTAATACCCCATCCTGCACTGGGAGTTAGAGCAGAATTGCTGCTTAGTCAGTGGTTGCTTTTCAGCCAAAGAAATGTGATTGATGGGTTCTGGATTATTATGAATTTTTTCTTTTCTTCTTCTTTTCTTCTTCTTTTTTTTTTTTTTTTTTTTTTTTTTTTTTAAATCTAGATGAATATTTAGATGTCATTTTTGATGCTCAATTCCTTGGTTTTGCCCAATTGAAAAAAAGCCATCTATTTATTTGAAAAATATTTTTGGAAGCCTGTAGATAACCACGTGGCTCCCGTGGTTAAAATGTTTTATATAAGACTTGTTATTACCATAGATCAATGGGATATGTACAGAATATGTTACAATGGGGCCTGTGTTAAGGATTTGTCAAGATTTCCATTATAAACCACTATTTTCGAGGGTTTATAACTCAGTCATAAAAACTCATTCCAAGCTAAAACTTGGCAAACAAAATGTCAACCCAGGAGAGATTTTCTTTTACCAGATTTGCTTTAATGCTTTAAACTGATTTGTCTATTTTAAAATTATACGAGTGCCCTGTTTTATAGACTTTCTGTGTATACAGGGTGCGCATGTGTATGTGTGCTAACATGCATACCAGGGAAGAAACAATGTTAAAAGCACATTAGCACTGGAAAGGAGAACTCTAAAAACTCCAGAAGGTTAACACTTAGACTTGGATTTGCAGTCTGTGGAATCTTAAAACATTAGGATGCCGGCTTTGGGACAAGTCTTCAAATGGTGATTTTAGCTGGTTGGAGCTGATCTATGCCAGCTCAGCTTCTGTCCCTTCATGACATCTCCAGGATTCCGAAAAGGCTGCTGTTGAAAATGGGTGCAAAGCTTGACACTATTGTGTGGGGTGGCTACAAAGGGTCCAGGACCATCTTGGGGCACCTCATGGGACAGGCAACAGATGTTCAGCTGATGTCTCATCCGGTGATCGTGATCCAACTTCTCTTGGTGGTCAAGGGAGAGAAGTAGGTGTGACAATTACATGCTGCTGTTAGATGACTGAAACACAGTTCTGTCTTTTCCCTATGGTTAAGGAACCAGGATCTGGCATCACTGCACGGTAGGTGGCCTGAGCTTATTGCCACTTTTGAACACAGATGTTATCACCAATACCTACATTTATCCAAGGTACCATGGTAGGTGGTCTAAATATTCCTTCCCTGGTTTTGCTGTGATAGGTGAAGTCTGGCCTTGCAATTGCTGCAGGGCCTGTGGGAGAGGAGGACGTGCAGATGGGCTTGCAAACAGCCAGCATGAGCCCAGGCAGTTGGATTGGGAGGAGAGAGGCAGAAATACCTCCAATAGATGTTTTGGGCATGGTCTAAGGCCTTAAGCCTGCCTTTGATGGAGCTGATTTCTGTCTTTTGACCACAGAGGCAATCTCAGGTGACCATGCTCCCAGCTTGTGTATCTCAGCTGGCTACCCAAAAAGGAGGAGATGAATCCAAGCCTTGGCTCTTTGCAGGACTGTGTTTTAGACACAGAGGGCCAGACTGGCTTCTCTTTCTCTGGAGGGTGATGCACGAGTCTTGAGTCTGGCATCCTTCCCTGATGCACTGGCTCCCTTTCTCCTGAAATCCTGGGATGTGAGCTCCTTCTGCTGATAAGACTAGGGTGTTTATCATCTCTAAGTGTAACTAGACTGAGTTACATGCTCCTTTAGGAGCTCCCTCCTGGCTCTTGTGTGGAGTTTGATGTCGAGTCTGCTTGCTTACAGGTTTCCTTAACTGAGGGCAGAAGTATGTTCCCCTTTCTGCCATAAATCCAGCATACACACAAACACACTTGTAAGATATTTAGAAAAGCTCTACTCTGTATGTTAAATGTGTGTGTGTATGGAGTAAAGAAAAGCAATAAAGAGCCTGCATTATACCACATGTGTGAGCAAAGGGCTGTGGTTAACTCCCTTCAGATAGATTTCAACCAGGGCCCCTTCATAACAGCCCCCAGAAGACTACTGAAAAGTCGATATCCATAGCTTTAAATAGGTTCATTTAAAAAATAAATCGTATTAGGCCTTTTTCCCTCCTCTGAAAACCAAATACACGAGTGTCACAAATAAGGAAAACTGCATCTCCTTGTGGCTTAGGCTGAGTAGCCGGCTTCTCCTGGCATGCTGGGGACATCAACACAAGAGCAAGTCTCCTGCAATTAAGGTGCTTGCAGAAAGATCACCGTGGGTGTCTGTCTGCCCCGTGGTCCCGCTGTGCTGGGAGAAACAAACAGTAATTTTGTGGTCAGCGCACTGGAAGGGGATGATGTTGAGTAGATTGGTGAATGTGTCATGGCCAGGTAATGGATAAGTAAAGCCTTGACCTAAACAGAGGACCAACTCCTGTACCCTTTTTCCTCCCTCCCCCTGCCTCATGTTCCCTTCAGTTAGGAGGGATGACAAGCTCTTGCCTTCTCTGCCCCTCATGTCAACAAGGATGCAGGGATCCTCTGGGCAAGGGCCTTGGCTGCCTCTCCTGCTGTGCTGTTGCTGCATCCAGCTCTGTTTGTGCCTGCACGATGCTGTGGTGCAGCTACTCACATTTCTGCAGTGTGACCAGCTCTGAGCACACAGGAGATAAAAAGACATTAATAAGAAATAGATTGTGAATAAAGTGAGTTAACAATTGGGCTTTGATTTTCTAAAGTGCTTTTTGGATGAAAAATGGCTTCTCCTTTCGTTTGTTTTTTTTTGGATAAAGTTTGCTCAAAGGATGGCAATATTTGCATTGACACCTTTTCTAGATCAGCCTCTAAAATACTTCAAATTTAGGATTATCAGTTTTTCACTTGTCAAAACAACAAAACAAACCAGAGTAGAAACAAGGAATTTGACTTTCATCTTGCGTGTTATGAAAAACAAACAAATAAAGTAAATATTTTTCTAAGTTTTTAATGGATAGTCAAATTCTCATCGTACTACTGTTGCTAATTAAGCAAGCTAAGTGGAGGATGCTACACCCAGAAGCATGCAGCCTTTTCTTGTAGCCAATCAGATTGTTTATGAGTATAAGCAACGTATTGTGAATATGTCTCCATGTTGTTTTATTCTTTGTTGATGCCTAAGAACTAAACTATTTGATCAGTGGAAGCTAGATCTCACTTTTCTGTTGAACTAAGTCAGAAATAAAATGGCTTTGCAGAGAGCAATATAGCAACAGTGGAAAGAGCTGGGTCACCTCTTGGTGAATTTAAATGAGTTCTTCATGGAAAAGGGAATAAACTTTTCACACATTCCTCTGCATTAAAGAGGGGTCAGAGACTAGCATCAAGGTGAGCCTAAACTCAAGAAAGACACAAAGGGAATTCCTGAGCTGCCGACAGAAATATCTCTCCAGTCTGCCAGGAGCCAAAATGCTACTGCTGGAAAAACAGCAGGCAGGGTAGAAATCTGGGTCCAATGAAGGACCAGCAAGGGAAGCTCTGGAGTGGGGTTGCGTAGGGGGAAAGAAAAACAGCTTCCCCCTGATGGAGCGGTCAAGCTTATTACAGAGATGGGGCTGGTGGTGGGTGTGAAGAGGTTTAGCCAGATGGCAGGGACCAGCAATCCTGTTCCCCATCACTGAAATGTTGCACTATCCAGTCATTACTGTAAAGATGTGGTTCTTTTGAATGCTGGCTGTTAGGATTTAGAATAATTATGTGACTTCAGGCAAATTACCAAGACTTCCATGTCTCAGCTTTGCCGTCTGTAAAATGTGCTGTTAGTCAAAGACAATTGCTCTGAGGAGTAGAGATGAGGTGGACAGGGCAACTTGTTTTATTTGAGAGCTAATTTTTATTTGTCTGGTGGAAACTTTAAATAACAACACAATGGATTTATTTTAATATATTTGTCATTGCAGAAGGGATAACACAGACCTGTTATATATACTAGTGCTCTTCTGATCTGTAAAGTTCCTCAGAGATGTTCCCAGGCAGATCTAAGCAATGATCTTGCAAAAATGAACTTCATTTATGTGGCTTTGCTCTGGAGGTAGAGCTGCATGCTCAGCTGTGCTGCTTGCTGAATTGCCCAAATTCTCTATTATGGGAGCAATGCCCTTCTCGGGTGATCCTGGGGTCTTTCTGCTCCTCTCCATGAGTGAAGCATTGAATTGCAGTTCCATGAGTGGCCAAGACCTGAAGCACTGCTCTTGGTGGCCCCATGTAGACCTGGGTTAGACTGGAGGCATGATGATGTCCTTTTTGTGCAGCCGTGATGCTGCGTGGTTGGACCCGCGGTACCTCTGACACTGTAGTTGGAAACTTAGCCCCACTGGGAGGGGCAGGATGCAGGCAGGATGCTGTGGGCAGAGCCTTTGGGGTTCCAGGGGAGGCTGGTGGTGGTTACTAAGTAGGGAAGTATCTCCAGAAATACGGTCTGGGTTTGTTTTGCATCTTGTTCCTCAATTAGACACGTAATTACGTTAAGCTCTTTGCAGCATTAATAAGGGACAGGCATCTCCAGAGAGCAATTAGGACCTGAGCTCTCCCTTGTTGGGGAAAGGGGCCTAGTTAGGTTTCTAATTTAGGCTTCTTGTTTGAGAACCTCATGTTTGGTGCAAAGGCGCTTGATCTTGGGGTGAGTGTAAGAAAATATATTAAATCCTGCAGATATCCCACATGGCCAACAGCACCCATGAGAGTTATCTCCTCCGGAGTAGGCAACTGTCCTCTTTCTCCCTTGTAACACTTCTGGGGTGAAACAGGGGGTCTGTGGAGGTGAATGGTGCTGAACTGCTTTCTTAGTCTGAGGACCTGGTTCCTTTTCTATTATGACATTATTTAAAAGCAAGAGTGGGGAGCAGTGGGGAGACAAGGAAAATATTTGTGTAAGAAAACTACATTTTAAAAGACAGCTTAAAACTGGGATTAATAAGTCTGCTTTTATGGAAGCATTTCTACATGTTGTAAAACATTTTTAAAAACATTGTAAAAACTACAGAGTTTCACATTAAATATGGCTGATTTTCTTTATAGAGCTGACCTGCTTCCCAGAGGTGATGTATACACACCATATGACACAGAGGTTGCTAGGGTAGGCAGTGTTTTTACATTGATTACTGTAGTAAATAATAATGTAAAACCACGTATAAATAGGGAGTTCAATCCAGAGCTGCCTCTGGGGTCTGCAGTTCTTTACACATGGCCCATTTTTCATCACTTGTGTGATTATTTTATTTTATTTTTTTGGAGGAAGAGGAAAAGGGGGAGGGAAGGTGCTGGGCTAATTTTTTTCTTTCTTTTTTTTTTTTCATCTCAAAAGAACATCTCCTCTTGAGTCAACCGTTGAGCAGTGGCCAAAAATACTGGTGAATGTTACAGGGAATTTGTTCCTTTGGAAAAAAAAACAAAAAACCAAAAAAAGCCAAACCGAAACAAGAAGGAGTTGAGGTTTCTAGAGGTGCCCAAAGAGGAGTGGACAGACGAAGGGCATTCTCTAGTTTAGAGTTTGGAGGAGACATGAGAATATTTTTCAAATATCCCAGAGGAGTGGCAGCCAAGGGAATAACCTGTGCTCCCCACCTGTTGCGAGTAACGTATGGACTGGTAGGCTTAGACTGTGGAAAGATAGCTCCGTGTCCATCATAAAGCCATTTTAACTGAATGGAGCACTGGGAGCAGGCTTATGGGTGTTTGTCTGTCTGTCTGTGCAGGGTTGAGCCCCACTACCATGAGCAGATCTGAGCAGACAGTGATTTCGGCACCCCTTTGATGGAGACACATTTAATTGCCCCTTAAAAAGATGCTCTGACTATATTGCCCTTTAGACAGGACTTGTCCCTGCTGGAGTGGGGCAGAGTGGAGATGAAGACCTTCCCAACTGGTCTAATAGCCTCTATCCCCATGAAATTATTGGCCACCACTTAGCGCAATTTATTTCATTTTGCAATTATTCTTCAGGGAAATTTTTATAAGCTCCTGTAATAAGTCAGGAGGAAGCGAACTGCATTAAAGGCAGAGGCATTACCTCGTTGCCTCCTCGCTACCTCGGGATCTTAACATGATGCTTTCCATAGTCCCACATATATCTGTGTGGAACACTGCGTAGGTGTGCACATGTGTGGATACATGTGTAGTCTCACATATGATTTTTTTTAATGTGTGTGCCCTGCTTATGTAAGTTGGGATCCTTGGATTTTGGAGCTAAGGAGCACAAAATACAGCTGAGCTCTCTAATGTTGCTGCTAAGGAGAGATGTACAGCGGAAACAGTTAGTTGTTGGCTTTCCTTGGCTATGACTGGACACATGATCCCATGCTGCCCATCTATTCCATCCTTTGGCAGCGTAACCCTGGTCTGCACCACGCTGCTGTTTCTTTGTGCAGGACTGGAGATGCTCAAGCACAGGTGCTCATGTTTCCAAATCCACGAGCTCCTGCTCTCTGGTCTGCCTGTCCACTTGAGGTCCCGTGCTGTGAGCTGGCTTTCCTGAGGGAGGCTTTCAGGTTACTGTGGTGGGGCTGGTTGATGTTTAGCAGATGCCACAGTCAGCTGCTCTCTCGGACTTTCCTGCATGGAATAGAAAATTCAGGCTCAGCCACCTCTGCATGGATGTAACACAGACACAAGCATCTCACAGGCCACAAACAACGCATTGTGCCATTTCCACATGAGCAAAAACAACACGCGTGCACACACACAATAAACATGTCACCCTATTTCCATACAGACAAAAACAATGCACGCCTATACAACCACACACACAGAGACGTACACACGCTCCTCTTCCAGATTCCAGTGGGGCTGAGATTTTTAACTATCTAAATTAAAACCAGATACAATCCTCTGGTGGGTAACTGCCAGGAACTCGCCCCCGCTCCCCCCTCTCCTCAACTTGTCCCTCCCAAATGCATTGGGGAAAAAATATGCACAGTTCTCCAAGGGGACAAATGGTTTCTCAGCATGGAGATGGGGATAGAGGGACACAGGGAGGAGAGGAAAAGAGAAGGCACAGAATTGCTTTCTAGTGGCAGAAGAATAAACAGCTTAAGTTAATAAAGTTGAAGACGAGGAGAACTATTTGGAGAGTGTGGAGGAAGTCAGGGATTAGGGAGAAAATAGAAGCCCAGCAGCAGGAAACAGTATGGCAGCATAGGGGACCTGAAGGGAGAGCAGAGGACAGGGGATGGAGACCTGGCCAGTGCAGTCGGGGCTGAGAATGAGGAAGGGGAAGACTATGTTGCTCTAAATCACAGCCCTGCTGAAAGCAAGCCACCTCGTATTCATCAAAATCTGCCTTGGGAGCCAAAATCCCTTCCGAAAATGATGCGACCTATTTTAGGAGTGGGTTTACTGGTGGAGATTCCTTCTTTGTTTTGGCCATGTGTAGCAGAAATTGAAGATGAAAAGAGTGGGAGAAAGAGGAGATCTGGGGTGTGAGGGCAATAACAGCTCTAGGGGGGTGGCACTGAATTATCCTGAAGTTCCTGCCTGCACACAAACTCCATCTACTAGTGCTGCCGGCCCAGCCAGCAGCCGTTGGTAGCCCCTTTGACTGACAGCCCTGGGCGCCGGGCGCATTGCTGACTTGATGACTTTTTGCAACTGTCGAAGAAGCTTAGCAGATAAGCACACAACAGTTTTTATTATTCCAAGAGGCAGAAGACTTGCCTTAGCGAGCAGTAACAAATACGGACATTCACGACCAGGATTAGAACAAACTGCACTGGTGGGCAAGGGCCAAAGGCAGCACGGAGCTGCAGTGTAACCCAAAACCTCCACAGCTGTTTTCATTTTCCTCCCTTCAACACAGTCCCTGTGTGGTACTTCAGGGAGAATTATGAAAGTGGCGTGTAATTCAGAGAAGTAATGTCTTTTTTTTTTTTTTTTACCCTCCCTTCTCTCTCACTCTCTTTTTCTTGGAGTAATGAAAATTGCTGTGGTAGATCTTTTTGGATTCAAGGGAAATATTGGACTCTGTTTTTTGTGGGTGAGTTAGATAACAATAGCTTGGACTGAGTGCTCTCACCTCTGCCTTCCGTCGTTCTCCAAGCCCTGCACGGTGACGGATGGGCAGTGGAGCAGCACTTTTCCCCTCAGCAGTTTCAATCATAATTTCAAGGAAAAAAATAAAGAATGGGGTGCAGCTTAGAAATCCTGGACATCACGCAAACAAATGCAGTGACTTCAGGGACTTTGGTGGCCTGAAAGAGGCTTGCTGCTTTCATTCCAATACAAAGCCTGGTCTGTACAAGTCCCTGCACCAGAGAAGGGCTCTGCTGCCATGAATCCCTGCTGGCTAGAACCAGCATTTTTTTGGAAATTGTTTAAAAAAGTGTGAGGCCACATCCTCTGCTGTATCCTGGTGATTCACATCAGCACAGAGGATACTCTGCTACAAGAAAAAATGACGATTTTCTCTCTGGAGGACAAATGTTCTCCTGATAATGCCCTTTGCTTTGCTAGGATTAGGCTAGCAGGGAATTTGGCCCTCCCTTGTTTTTGAACAGAATGTATGGCATCACAGTTCCTCTGTCCTGTGAACATTACTGGCATAGTTTTCCAAGATGTTATACGTTTTCTCATTAAAATCTCTTAATTTCACATTTACTCAAAATCTGAAAAAAAATCCTCCATTCAGTCAATTAAAATATTTTGTTTAAAGCATTTGGGGGACTTTTTTTCAATTTTGCTTTTTTGTCTAAAAATATAATATTAAATTGAAGAGATTTTAAGCCAGGAAAAAGTACATCTTATCTGTCAAAATAAGCATTATCAAAGATATAATTAGAAAATAATAGAAAAAATATTGACTTTTTTTCATCTTCCCTTAGTCTTATTCTGTAAAAAAACTCCCAAGTTAATACAGTAGCATTAAAAAAACCCCAAACAACGGACAGACCAGCCCCTAAAAAACCCCCTCAGTTCCACCTGAAGAAATACTTCACCTCTAGTGAATATTAGGAAGAAGTGCTGAAAAGTTACATTTCTCGCCTGATATTGTTTGGATTGTTTAAAAACGTTAGATCACTGTTGCATCTTGTTATCAGATTCTGTTGGTCTTTCCTTTAATGGGTTTCACATTATTTTTACACAACAGGAAAATAACTGAGTGAACGACTGGAAACACTTACGTGTGTACCCTGACACATTTCCACATACCATAACAGACACATGAATTTAATGTACAGTTGATTCAATGCAGGGAGTGGAATTTAGTGTCAAGTCAATTAAAATATCCTGTTCCCACCCTCAATCCCCTCCTTTTTTTTCTCCCCCTGAAGTATTTATCAGGATCGCTGCATGGGAGGTATGTGGTGTGGAAGTTGTGGGAGTCCTCGGCGTGCTCCGCTCATGACGTGGTGTTTGTGCAGCACAGCAGTAAATGTACTCGTTGTGCTGTGGTAACTCGTATTAAAATTACCACAACCATGCTAATGCAACAAGGCATCAACAGAGCTCCGCTGTGCCGTGGCAAATAGAAAGAGGGATGATAAAAGGATGACCACACATAGTGGTCCCTGTGCTCTCCTGGCTGGGTTTTGGCTGGGAGGTGAAGCAGCGAACTTGACTGTGCGTGTGTGTGACAGACACGCTCGCTGCAACCCCCTGCTCCTTTCCTTGTGTAAATCTGGAAGGCTACTGTAGCTACACAAAAAAGCATTATAAAACAAACTGTTATGAGCGGCAGATAAATATAGTGTGATAATGATGAATGGTTAGGCAGCTGGGGTGTAGAAACACACTGTTTTCCATCTTGATGCAAGTTGTTTTGTTTTTCCTATAAGCTTATCTGTAGGTCTGAGGTTTTATATGCATGTCGCAAGGACTTTGGGATGAGGGCTGCCTATCTCTTGCTGTCAACAGAGCATCTAGCACTGACCCCAGGCTGGTACAATTCTTCATTCCCTAATGGGAAGGGTGATAAATGCCAGTGTTGTTACAAAAGCAACGCCATTGCTGCAGTCATTTTAAAATCAGTTTTGGTTTCAGTCTGGAAGAGCTGCTTTCCTGGGCTTCTACAAGGTCTCTTTCAAGTCAATGGATTTTTTTTCTACTGATGCGTGTAAATTTGGGGTACAGAAACTTATCATTAACATATGCATATGGTCCATCAGAAAAAATATGGGGGGAAATTGAAGTATATTTATAAGGTGAATGTATTTGGATGCTATGTCATTTTTTTAACCAAGTAGATAAACAGTTGTGGTGTTTCTATTGTTTCAGCATTTCTCCTAGTGTAGGCAAACTTAACAGAAAAAAAGCGTTCTTTGTAAAACTAAGTCCTGAAGCATATGAATACTTATACTTATTCTTCATTGTTTAACTGGAGGCAGAAGGAGCTTAAACCTTGGAGATAAGCATGTATGTGAGTCTTTGCAGAACTGGACGTGATCCTGCACTGTGCCAGTGCAGTGATCCCAGCACACCAAACCATGTCTGGTTCAAGTTTGAGGCCAGTCCTGATGTATAATTCATACATGACATTTTATTAACTGGCAAATTTCCCCCCTTACACGCCCCCACAAATTCTCTAGACTGTAAGGAAGGAATTTGTTGTGTGGTGGCCTCTTCCCCGTCTCCTTGCCCATTTTTTTTTATGACCGAGGAAACCCTTTTATTGTACACAAAATAAAAGTTTGATGTGGTCTGCCATATTTTAATTTAGCATGGTATTAAATGCAAAATGTATCCTCTTACAGAAGGTAGATTGGGGATTGTGGTCTGGGATTGATCCAGTGCCTGTTATAACTGTGTGTAGGGCCACAGGGGAGAGGGTTAGAGCTTCTCCAAGGTCTCAGCAGAAATTAGTGGGGTGAAGGCATGTGAACCCCTGTTGCAGAGTTTATCACATCTGTAATTTCACTTGTTCTGTATGATTGTTACCCCATCGTGCTGCAGGATTAATGTTGTTCTCCAGGGCTGAGGGTGAGAAAGTGACCCTGGGTACCAGCTAAGAAGTGAAAATGCCAAGTCAAATTTTTTCATTTTGATGGAATAAGATGCAAAATCCTAATCAACTGTAGAAACAGTCTGGAATAAAGTGACCTGGATGACTACAAGGAGATGACATACTGAGCTGACCTTTTGCTAATAAATAAACCTGTAGTTCCTCCAAGGCAGAAAGGCTGTGTGAGTGGCTGGGATGCTTGTGTGCGGTTTGCAAAGACATAGGACCATTTTGGTGCAGGGCTGTTGCGCCTCTATGTCTCAGTTTCTCATTTGCTAAATGTCGTGGGCTGGCAGTATAATGCTAACAAAGATCGGATGAAGAGGTTTGAAGAGCCTGAGTGCTGATGGGTCTGTCTCCATAAAGTGCTATAAATAATGTTTGGGGCTTTGAATACAAAGATTTCTGACTCCAGAAAGCGGAATAAAAGACATGAAAGCATCTGAAATGTAAAATGTTAAGGCTCTTGCTTTTAAATGATCTTCCTTAATACTGATCCATTGTCATGAAGAAACCCCTTTCTGACCATGATTAGACAGTGTTAGCGATGGTGCAACTGTCTTTTCTGAGAAAAGACGTTTTAATGAAGAGAGGTTGGGGTTTTTTTCCTGCTACTGTTGTTGCTAGAGTCTGATTCTGCTTTCTGGAATGAGAAAGCAAAACCAAATCCCAGAGACAAGCACATACGAAAAAGAGAGAGAAAAGAAGAGCAATGCTAGAAAAAGGCTTCTGGAGCTAAGTCATGGTGAGGCAGCACCCTGCCTCATCATGCCACGCAAGCTCCACCATGGACATGCTATTTAAGGCATTGCTTTTTTGCTTTCTTTTTGGTCGCAGGCTCACAGAAATGCAGCTACATAAATAAAAGCAGTAACGTAATCTTGGCTGGCTAGATCAGGATTTTTTTTTTTTAAATCTATAACAGGAGCAAGAGAGAAGAAATAAATTATAGAAGGAACAGAAGACATGGGAGAGAAAAGGAGAGCAAAAGTGGGAATGAGGGCAGCAAATTGCATGTGCTCAGAGCTGGTGGAGGAAGAAGTATCATCTGGTCCTCTTCAGGGCCAATGTGGTCAGCTCTCAGGATAGAAAGGCTGGGGGGTGGTGAAACTCTGGGCAGACTCAGGGGTTGTCTTTACATCCCTCTTGATTAATGGGCTCTGCAAAGGGAAAGGTAGGCAAGGTAGGCTCTTCACGTTATTGGTAATGTAATTTTGATTGTGTTTATTTTTATCCCGCTCTGAAACTGATTATTTATTCTGAAATAAGAGAATCCCTCTCAAAAATATATATTGACATCATTATTCTAAAGGAACTAGTCCAAAGTTGTAATTTTCATTAAGTTCCCTTGTATGAACAATCTTCAAAATAGATATTCTGGCAAAGAGATCAATAATTAAATATCAAAAAAAAATCTCAATGTCTTGTCTGATTAACATAAGAAGTTTAGCACTAAACCATTGTTTTGTTAGTTAAAAACGTACTTCAGACAGCACAGGCTCTCTCTACTCTCTGCCCAGGGAAAGTGCTCCAAAGCTTTCACCAAGACATTGAGATAAACAGAGAGCGATGAGGCCATCTTCTCTTTGCTGAAATACTTTGAAGCAACAATCACGTAAAGAAGATCAAGAGTTGATGGGAAATAATTAGAAACTGTTAAGCTGGCTGTTACCTGGACTCATGGATGCCATGCTGTTCATGTCATTTCACTTTGGAAGGTCAGACTCGCCAAAATAATTGCAAGTCAATCTCGGGGCAATTATTGCTGTAACAAAACATCAGGCCTGCAATTTCCTTCATGGAGAGTAAGAAAAATTTTGATTTTTTGCTGTAACAGCATCGAATCATACACAGGCAGTTTTTGAGGCAGTTTCTCCCTTCCCCTCCAGTATTTCCTCACTCAGTTTCACAGACCATGAGGTCTCCAGGACTTATCTCCAGCTGGTTGAGATCCATGGCAGGGGCAGATCCAAAAACATAATTGTTCTGGCCGTCAACTTAGGTGTGCCCCTTGCTCACCTTGGATGAGATGGTCCAAATTCTCACCTAGGTGTAAGTCTAAATGTCTATCATCGGTATTTTCTGTTCATGCTGGTGGAGGCTGGCCCATCCATAACTTAGACTTCCTCACATGGGAGGTGCCACGGCTGGCAATGCCTTCTGGGGACCAGGTCACAATTGCATTGACCAGCCCATCCTTGGCTGTGAAGTGGGGTCAGTGCTTGTTTTTTCAGCAGCGGCTGGTGGAGCTTGCGCTGAGATGGAGGGATGGGGGAGTTGAAGTGCCCTTGTGCCCCCCTCTTTAATTCCTAGGTGTTCCATCCTAAATGTCTTGCTTAGGACCAGCCCCTGTTCAGAGGTAGCCTGTCCTCGAGAGGTGACACAGGGTTGTGAGAAGTGAGATCAGGACATGAGAACAACCACCCCATCCATGTCACTATTGTTGTATTGTGTTACCCACATCACAGGGAAAGTTTTAAAAGCTGAGCATTCACTGTGCTTCTGTGGGAGATGTTTCTAAAACATAAGTAATACGGCCATTAACTGAAACTTTTCCTTTTTTTGTTGTTGTTGCTTAAAGACAGTTCAAATTATGTACTCAATGTTTTTCAAATTAAACCATTATTTATCCAGAGGTAGCCAAAAATGTAGCCGAAAAACCACCTCTGATTATTTTTGACCTCTCTAAGGCTAATAATCTGCTAAAACGTCTTTAAACCATCTTAAAGAAAACAGAAACACCACTGCTGACAACTCACATACCTACTTTTTAATGCAGTGTTATTTTAAATGGCTGCGTTTATAAACCTCTAAAGACTGAGGTTTGTAATAGAAATGCTGACAGATCCTTAACACTCCATCCCATAATAACAACGTTTCAAGAAAGAATGGGGCTGTGGACACCACTGTCCTTGTTACACTGCTGGGAATTTCTTCCTCTCTCACTGATTTAACTCGTGTAGCCAGAAATCTGATATTCCTGGACATTTGGGATGAGGATCGAATCAAGATGCCAGGACCCAGACATTGTCATGGGCTGGACAAGATGCTCTGCTCTGCCTGTGCCATGCACTGGCCCCACCAGCCTCCAGCACATGCTTAACCTGCACCTGAGAAGAGCACCAAAACCAGGGGATGTCTCCAGAAGAGAGGAGCCAGGCAGGATTTTTCCTTCTATGGAAAGGAATAATTTCCTTGCAAAAAATCCCAAGAAACAGGAGTGAGTTGAAATGACAGGTGGGTGGTTTGAGGGGCTCTGCATAAAATGGATCACAATCCCAGTTGGTGCACACCAACCTCTGAAGTCTTTTGCCAGCCTGTAGCCTGGGACGGGGAGTTTAGGAGAGGTATTGAGCGTATGCAAAACTACATCTATCTTTATTTTTTATCTATCAGGCATGGGTGGCTTCCAGACTCACTACCCATGTAAGAAACTCCTTATGTGCATCTGGATGGATATCTTTTTGCCGCTCCCTGGCCTATAAAACTCCCTGAACGGGAAGAAATGCTAAATGAGATTTATGTCCTCTGAAAGCAAAGTGATAATTTGTGCTGTGCAGTGGAGAGAGGATGCTGCTATATCATCATTAAATTAAGATGTGCAGGCCAGATGTGAAATCTTGATAATGAGCTTTATAGGGCAATGCAGCTCGGTTTGTGATTAGCTTCACTGGCAGAGCAAGAGCTGTGTGAGCTGCAGGCAGCACAAAATGCCTCCGCATCCTCAAGTCGTTATCTGGCTCTTATTGTTGATGTATTTGATCTTTGCAACCTCTGATCTCACCCTTGCTCATCCAGGTCTTCCATACAGAGCACCCATGTATTGTGGGTCCAGGCTGCTTAGAAACGTGAAGAATGTGGTTTTTTCCATCCCACCAAGATCAGGCTGTTTCTGAGGGTGTTCCTTAGGAAGAAGGCTTTTATATTTCCTTCATTTTATTTTTAAATTTGTTCATCTGGTTCTTTTCCCTCACTGAATTCCACACTGAATTCTTTTGGCTTTACTGGGACTTTCAGCACCACAAAAAATAAAGATAGTGGCTCAGGAAATGCAAGCAAGCATGTTCACAGCCCTTGTCCAGACTCCTTGTGCATAGCTGTGTCAGTCTCTGTATTTTTGGTACACCAGTAAGGACAGCAAGATATTTGCAGCACAACATCTTTTCTATGTAAAATCCCGGGAAAAAGGGCAAAATTTCATTGAATGGTGGCAGTCAACTTGGGGTTTTAATTCTCCTGCAGTGTTCCCAGGTCACAGCTCACCTTTGGGAACCAACCCTTGCTGCTAGTGGCTCCCAGACCTGGTGTCCAAGGTGTCCATCCTGGACCTTTTGCTATAGGCTGGATTTTGCTGAACAGAATGTGGCAGAGACTAGGACAGACCAAATGCCTCAGAAACTTGGGGTTTTACCTCTTTGAAGATCATAGCCCCCACTTTCTTCCATTTTGCTGTGAAATGTACAGCAGCCCTGAGGGTTGCAAACAAGACCTTGGGTTTCTTTGTTTGGAGCTTTAGAGCGAAGGGAGTGTGGAAAGATAATGAATTTACTGCCAAAAAAAAAGAAAAAAAAAAGAAAAGAAAAAAAAAGAGAAAAAGAGGGTTAAGGCATTGGAAAAGTTCATTCAGATCTTAACTTCTATCATTTTCCTACCTGCAAGGAAAGCACGACACCAGCAGACCTGCTTATGATAACCAAATGAGGAGCAAACCTATACATCAAGGGTTTTTAAATGCAAGTTTTTCCTTTAGCATAACCCTTTAAGCACCAAAGAGCAGGGAATTGTTTTTAGCTTGTTTTCCTGCAAACATTGTTATTGTCATGGTTGCTGTCATGTGACACCAAGCTATAATTTTAGGGGTCGTGTTTATAATTTTGCGAAGTTTTCAGCAGCAGGGCTGTATTTTTGACTATGTCTTTGGCTTGGCTTGTAATATTTAACCAGCTGGGATCGCTGTGTATGTGTGTGTGGTCAAATTTACTGTGAACCGATTAGGTTATTAAACAAAATGAAATAAACATGTAAATCTTAAAAACCATCTTGGAGTTGAGGTTTACATCTATAGAAAGAATACAGATGGAAAAAGTAACATAAAATTAAAGACATTCCTAGTGGCAGGCGCTTTTTTCCCCCACTATTTTACGTTAAGGAAAACAAATAGAAGGAAAATAATGTCAAGAAAAATAAATAGAAATTACACTTTTTATAGAAAAGTTCACGCATCTCTAAGGAAAATGTTGCACGGTAGAAAAGCTTGTTTTAACTAATTACATTGTTATGTGTATTTGTGTTCTCCAGCATGTGATTGAATGTCTTTCGGCAGGCAGAGAAAGCAGTTTTTATTGATATGTGTTTTGTCTTTTTTCATACTAAAATTTTTCTGCTACAGAGTAGCTGGCCAAGAGCAAGAACGCTCTGTAGATTGCAGCGGCCTGACAGGGATCTGATATGATCTAATCTAACGGATCTGTGGATGAGAAAAGGTTTTCTTTTCATGCCAGTTTGTTTGCTTAGCAAAAATGAGTGTCTAAGAATGGCAGAGACCACCAGGAATAAAGGAAATATCCTTAGAAAGTCAAGTCCAGTTTTCTTTTGCATTCTTGGGTGGCCGAGTAATGATTCAGATTTAATGAAGGGCCTGGATTTTTAGTAAGACGACTTTATCAGAACATTAATTATTTGGGACTTTTGGTGCTCTGTAGAGGACAGATCTTCTGCTCCGCAAAAATATGAAACTCAAAGTCTGGCTTTAATCTGTTTCTGAAAAAGAAGTCCTCAACTTTCAGATTTCTCACTAAAGGAGGTTTCTAAATCCCTTTAATCTAGTTGACGCTTTATAATTAAAACTTCTTTTGAAAAAGAAAATTAAAATGTATTATTTGATTTTTTTCAGAATTATTTGGTGTATTGCATATTATCGAGAGAGTGGACATGTTTAAAAAGCAAAAATAGAGTTTATCCCTAAATGAAAGTCAAAGCATTTTATTAAAAACTGATGAAACTAAGGCTTTTCATTTTCTCACAACTTTAACTGTGTTGACTGTTACAAAATAAAATTCTGACTAGGTTTATTAGCAGGCAGATACTCTCCTCCTTGCAGTTTCTATAACCGTGGACTTCATTTTTCTGCAAATTGATAAAGCCTGGATGTTCTTTCTTTGGTAGCATCTTTTCCTCTGTCTGCCATGCCCCTCAGGGATCTTAAATTTCTTTATAGATGTGGCTTTTCAAAGCAAGCTAGTGCTTTTTGTACTCCCTTGACAGTTTTCTGGGATGTGTATTTTCCCTGATTCCTCTTCATGCATCCTCCTTCAGTTACGTTATTCTTTGACAAGTTTCTGCCTCTGCTCTCCTCCCTCTTTCCCTGCCAGTTCTCCTACTTGCATCAGCACTGTGTGAAAGCCTACTGTGTTATTTGTAAAATATGTTTCTTGGGGCTTTTAAATGAAATCTTTTGGTCTAGAAATGCCAGTGGCAGGCTCAGAAAACAATGTTGGGTCTTGTCTTCCTTTTTTTTTTCATCTACATGGAAAGCCCTCCATTACTTGTTCCCTCCCAATAAAAGTGTAGACGCCTTTATTAATAAGAAAGTATGATGGAATTAGAAAAAAAAATAGACTGTTTTTGTCATAGGTCAAATAACACATTCAAAGTTCCAAAGTTTTTTATTTTAGGAAAGCAGAAAAGATTAAATTTCTTCGTATTTAACTGTTATTAATGTTGGATCCTAAAAATGCCTGTCAGAGAAGTGCAGAAAATAGATATTAAATTTCATCTTACTGGATATGGACTTGTTTATATGAGTTATTGTCTGCAAATCCTTTGAAGGGAGTCTATGAATGTCCAGCTCCTAATCTGGCTCCTTTTATGTTCCTGTTGTACACTGTCTATATAGGTGGTTTGGGTGAAAAGGTCAATAATTCTGGCAGATATGTGTTACTAAATAAGCTGTCTTGCACTTTCTGGTGAATGAAAACATGCAGCCCAAATTTTTAATCACAATTTTGATACAGATTTTTTACTAAGAATGCCTAAGAAAAAAGGGAGAATATAAAAAGTCTCTTGCTATTTTAGTTGATGGGAAATAGTCTGGTGTGTCAAATATGCATGTGAATTCTCTTTGAGTTATCTTGGACCTTGTACCCAGCCCTGGGTGGTTCTTTTGCCTTTCTCATTTTCTTTAGAAAAATATTTTAACACCTGACACTTCTGCTGTTTAGCCACTGAGAAGGTGGTAACTTTTGAACTTTTTGATATGCTAGACGAAGGGAATTCCTTACATTTCTTCAGTCTTCAAGTCATTTCATCTCTACTCTCTGTCTATCTCATAAAGATCTTAGAACTCAGCTACAGCTGTCAGAGCCCAGGAAAAGGAAAGAAGTGAAAGCTGCCATGCAGTGCTTGAAGCACGTGGATATCTTAATATCTGAATCTCATTTACATCTGGTGCTGATCCAGCCTCATTTGCATAATGCCTCTTTTACACATGCTTTTTCAAGAGGAATATTTTGAGTATGAATATTTACGTGTGTGTGCAGCCTTCAGTAACATTTGCAAATGAAAAAATCAGAATGGAGAATCTAGAGAAAAGATGGCTTTTTTCCTTTTTCTGTGAAGAAAATTAACTCCCCCTTTATTCAGGGGTCATATATGTATTCTGCAATCTTGTGATAATTTGGAGTTATTTAAAACAGTCTCGTTGGATAATTTCAGTTTGTTTTCTTTTTTTCTTTTTCATAATGTCTGTGCCACTTTGTTCTCTGAGAACCAAATGCGGTACAGTGACTTTTTCATGAAAAATCGAACACAGGCTTTAACGGGAAAAAATGATAAAACATATTTTAACAACCGAAGGAGTCTCTGGGGGAATTTGATCTGAAATTTCTAGGTTGAACTGATCTCAGTGCATTTGTAGAAGCATCCATCCATCTCTCCAAGGAGTTATATCCCCTGGGGAAGTTTCAAGAAGTGTGACATATACCCTGCAAGCTTTTTTTGCCAGAACCCAAAGCCTGGTGATGCTAGTTTAGGATTTTGTTACAAACTCCAATGCAAGTGCACAGGTTAGCAGATGCTGACAAATAAATTAATTTAGCTTTGGTCAGTGTTATGGTTCTTCATGGGAACGCAGAGAGCAGAGCACTAATGGCTGTGTGTGGACTTGTGCGAACTGTGAGGAATAAGGTTATGTCTAAAATTAGTTTTTCTATTTTAAGCTTGCTGGATACTAAAATTATGCTGACATCCTGGGTGATTCAGGGCCACATAAATCAAAACAGGCCATTTATTCTCCAGGGAACATGCCTGAAATCAGTGAATGCCCCAGTTTTGTGATGTTCTGTTGTGGGTTCATCACATCTCACGTTTGTGCTAGGAAAGAAATTTAAATACAAGACCTTTGAAATCATAAGCTTCCAGAGTTTCTTCTTCTTTTTTTTTTTAACAAACTAAGTGTTGTTTTCATTTTGGCTGTGTTGATCAACAACGTAATTGGTATTCTCCATTAAATATTCAGTGTCTAAAGGACCAAAGAGTCCCCACAGGACTAGCATTGAAATTAAATACTTGAAGGTTTCCCAATGAAATATAGTAGATATCTAAACAATAATACAATAATAGTGATTTTGTGCAGAGATGAGCCGTGTCGATCATTTAAATGCAGGTCTGAGCAAGTAATTTATTTTGTTGTTTGTCTTCTGTCCTCCCATCTTCCATTTTTTTGCTCCTGCAGAAGATAATCCTATGATAAACCACAGACCCAAGCATACATAGATACATATGTCTTTACCTCTAGAGAGATCAGACTGTCTTTAGTGTTTAACAGATCTCTATTTCCTCTTTCTCTCCCCAGCCATCCATTCAGATAGATAGAAGTGGAAGAACTTAACAGGAATCTACTGTTCTGCAGGAAATACTGAGAACTGTGAAAAACACTCTCCTTGTCATAAAAAATACTTTTCTCAGCCATTCATTTTATAAGTATATGAAAGCGTGTATTGGGTTACTTCACAAAATGGCAAAATAGATGAACAATGTGGAGAAAACAAATTCCCACTTCTGCAAATCCAGACTCAGTCTCATGTGGTGTCGGTTTGGTCCACATCTATTAAAAATTTTATTAAAAAGAATAGAAACAGTTAATAACCATAACAGAAGGAGAGGGTATCTCTGCTTTCCCAGTTACCTTGTAACATGTTTAATCCAGGAGAATGTCATGTCATTCTCTGCCGCAGCACAGAAGCAAAGCATATCCACAGCAGAGGAAAATGCACACTGCAAGTATCTATTTTACTGTTTTACTTTATACCTTTTGACCCTGCTGCGTCGCAGACTCCTGTGGCCTCCATTGTCTCCTTCTCTGCTCCCTATTGTTCTACTGCAATCTGAGATGGTGCACACAGCATGGGTTGATACTGTTCACTGCATGACATAATTTAAGTTAATCAGCGTCAGTTACACCATCTGGAAAGGGAATAGCTTCTTTAATACTTCATCACTGGAGGTCTCGGCTCTCTGCATAAAGTGGTCTTCCTTCAGTGGTGGCCTAGAAAATGTCTAGCAAGAAACTGGTGGCTGTGCTTCAGGCTTGGTTTTGTGGGCCTAGAAGAGTTCAGAAGTTCTAGAAAAACACTTTCCTGATCAATGACCACTCTCTTCTTGTGGACTTCACAGTTTCAATGTGCTCCTGCTCCCCTGCCTCACAGTCCCCAAACCTTTCTTCCCCCACCCACCTCCCTTGCAGAATTTATTTGACAGTCCTTGTATCACCTCATTTCATTAGTAGATTGGGATGGAAAGTTTGTAAGACAGCAATAAAAGCTAAACAGATTATTACTTTCAGGCAGAACAGGACTTTTAAGTGGCTTAAGTGACGAGGGATCCAGGTACTGGCTCTTACACATCATGCAGATGCTAAAATCATTATCACCACATAAAAATATATCTCTAAGTTTCCACTTTTGTATTTCCTTGCTACAGTTTACAGTGGGCCATGATGCCATTTTCCACCAATTAGGAAGCCCGGCAGCTGTTGCATCTCACCCCACACCCCCTCTCTAGTCCTTTCCGTGGCTTTTTCTGCCAGCTCTTGTGCTCCACTGGGTGTCTGAAGGACTCCAGGCTGATCTTTCCTTTTGAGGTCTGTCAGCAATTTTTCACATTGACTAGAGTTGAGTTGTCCCTGCTGAAATAGTTGCCACTCATCTCTGTTTTCCTCTCCTTGTCTTGGTGGCTAGATAGCCGTGTTACTTAACCAACAGGCTAAATTAATGAGAGTTGTGGAGTGCAAGCAGTGGTACCATCGCTAGTTATGGCTCTCATGGTGTCAAAATGGCACGTTAGGAGGAGAAGGTTACTCTGCCAGCTGGAGGAGGGACAGCTGAGGCACCTGAGGAAATGATGAGGATTTGAATAACTGGTTGGAAAATAACCAGTTTTGCACAGATAGTTATTTGCTGAAGAGTTGTTTTTTGGGGGGGATGGGAACTATTAAAAATATTCTGCTGTTTCTCTGTTGGCTTTTCATTCATTCGGCCTCTTTGTTTCTAAAATGCTGCAGGACACAGGAGAGGGAAAAAGAAAAGCCTTCTCAGTCCTCTTCTCTCATATGATTTTCTCAAAAAAATAGAGAAAAGAATAAAAAGTAAAGGGGCATTCAGAGAATGAAAAATTGGCATGGGAAATTCAAGCAGTTTAGTAGTAATGCGGGAACAGTAACATTAAACTGTCTCTGCAATGTCCTTTAGGTCTGGTCCCATAATTCTGGATATGAAACAAAAAGTGCAACTGCAGCTACTGGATTTACTTTTCTACAGGCAAGATCACCATAAGTTCAGTTTCACTAACATTGCCCCTGTTTTGCCAATACAGTAATATATGCTGCTATCTTTATAAGATGCTTAAATCAGGAGTAAGCTGGTGGTGCCCCTGAGGTACTGAAATGTGTTAGGACTGTTTTGGATTGGAATGGATGACTGTTCTTTAAAAACCTCTTGTGAAAAAAAGTCAGTATTACTTGGAGCGAGTTCATAGCCGTGGAAAACTCATCTTTTGCAGCTTTCTAATGAATCTTCCTACCATAGCCTATCCAAATCAATGGTAACACAACACACATAGTGAGACTTTATTTCTCTAAAGGTAGAAATGATGCCTGCCAAGGAATTCTTACATCATGCATTTAAAAATGTTTTTAATTACCTGGTCAAATATCCGTTAAAAAGTAGCTGGTTTATCACCTAACAGTATTTTGAAGCAAAAGCTGTCATGCATCTGCAGATGCACTGGTAAAACATCTTGCCAAGCACAGATTTGTGATTTGCCTCTTTCATGACTTGCAGAGGTATTCTTTTATGAAGACACAAAGAAAAACATGAGTGATGTATTGTCATGCACATTTGTGGCAGATGTATGATATACCTCTTCACCACACCTAAAATAGTTAGGAGTTACTAAAATAAGATCAACTTTTATTTTTCATTTACCAACCCTGTATTTCATTGAACAGAAGCTTTCTGTTAAACTGAAACAGATGATGTTTTAAACTAATACTAATTGATTCCATTCCTGGAGTTCACAGTGGTAGCAAGTAAAATAGCTCCCTGACCCTGCCGGTAAATTCTGATTTCAGACTGTGGAACACATTTTGTCTTCTCTTTTTCTTTTGCAATGTCCACACAACCCTGTGTTGGCTTCAAGCATCACTCACTGAAACTCTGTGCTGCTTAAAGAGGGGCAGGTTGGACCAGCATGCAGGAGGAGCAGATCAGGTTCCTTATCCCTGCTGGGGAGTCCTTGGGGGAGTGACTCTATCAGTGATGGAGTTCTCCTTCAGTGTAGTAAGGATAAATATTCACTGGCTCATATAAGGGTAGGATGAAATCCACCAGTGATTGTGAAGGGCTTTGTTACAGTGAGGCCCGTGTAAGAATTGCCTCATATCTCTCATGAACAACTGAAGTTCCCTGTCCCACAAGGAAAGAAATCAGGTACTTTTCATACCCCTACTTCTGCTAATATACCCTATGGCCACCAGTCTAAAAAAATACCAAGCAAAAATACATGTTTTGGGGATGCTTTCCTTGGTCTGCAGAAAAGACTTAGAATTCTTTCAGCCAGTCATATTATAAAAATGTGAATGATAATGCTGGGAACAAAATCTCCTTGTATCATTAGGGTAGGAAAGCTAAATGTAGGATGAGTGGTTTTCCACTAATCTCTCATTCCCAGTTTGACTGTGGGGTAATGGGGGAGGACTTAGGCCCATCTCTCTGAAGTACGTTTAGTGTGTCTTTGGGCCACCCTTTATTAAACAGCTTCTTTTTTAGGAAAAGCTAGTCATAATCTGGGGCAGCAGGAGCCAGTACAGGACTTCACATCGCAGAAGCTGATGGCTTACTAGGAGCTGTCTCTCTGTCCATGGATCCCTGAATCTACCTATTTACATTCCAACTGCTTTTAACAAGTCTCCCTTCTTTTCCAAGCCATATGCTCTTGAAGCTGTCGATAGGTCCAGCTTTCCAAGCAGAGCTCTTTAACAGGTATGTTGACATCTTACCAGGAGCTTAGATGTTAAAACATGTGTCTCTATAGTTGTGTTACATATTTTATTTTATCTATGCAGATTGAAACTGTTAAATGTTGGAATCAAGCACCATTAGCTATTTGTAACAAATATAGAGCAGATCTTAGCTGGGGAGATCTTTGAAACTCACAACCTCAGGTTCAACTTGAATTGATTTCTATATCAAAGAAATATGGGGTCTGCAACAGGAGCATCTGCTGCTGCAGGTGTTATGTCTGTGGTGATTTCCTCTATGTTGAGGAGTACGTGAGGGCAAGAAGACACTTTGCCTCTTGGAAAGGCAAAGAGGCTCATCTTTGACTGTGAAGGGGGTGTGTTCTTTTCATTAGAGGAATCCAGCACCTTTCCCCAGGGGAAACAAGTGACTTCTGCTGACCATGGAACTCACTTTCCCAAAAGACTGAATAGGCTATTATATCCTTGTGAGGTCCACAGGAGTGGGATGTTGCTGGGCAAGGCTTGGAGGGGAGCACCATAGGGATCAGGCAAGAAAGCACCAGGACGAGCTGTCGCAGCACACAGCTGCTGGTTTTCATGCCACCCAATACCGGCCCCATCACACGGAGACCTCGGTTAGCCTCATGGCGATCCGAGCTCCCAACACAGACAAGGGGAAGAGCCTTTCTGCTGAGTAATAAGGGAGCTTTGGTGATTACAACCCCACCAGCAGTGTCCACAGCTGGGTGGCACAAATCCTATTGAAAGTGTCCTAATTATAGTATAACATTACAGGCAATTAACTTCCCCTCTTCTATATGCAGAGATTTCACTGATGAGCCATTTCTATTTCTTTGATGCTCCCTTGGTGCTTGCTTTTGTTCTCTATCCAGGATGCAGCCTAGATCATGCCCTTTGGTATTAAATACTTCTGGCTTGAAGGTCCCTAATGGATCAAAACAAACTCAATCAGTGGAAAGTTTTTGACATGGAGCTGGATTTTATAGTGTGCATGTGTGCCTGAAGTGTTTCTTCTGTGCAACATTCAAATAGAATGTTCATTTCACTTTAAGATCATAAAAATTGGAGTTATTTAATAGGTCCCTTCGTTGGGTAATTATGAAGCAAAGGAAAAGCAGACAATCCGCCCAGGGTGTGTGTGTGTTTTTTCTTCAGTGATGTTAAATAGTATTTGCGTTATTCACTGAATAAACATTAAATAATGTAATTTGGAAACCAGGTCCCATTAGGGATTTAAATGTGTAGTCTGTCACTGGTAAAGGATTAAGATGTTAGTGTATTAATGTAATATCAAAAGCTGTGGATTCCTTCCATGTTGCTTAAATTCTTTCTGATCAAACATGTCTGAGAAGGATTTTTTAATTTTAATTGATTGTTTCGTGCTATAATGAAAGAGAGGATGGATATAGTCAGTGGTTACATTTGCCTGCTTAGTTGGAAACTCTACAAAACAGAGCCTGTAGGTCTAATCCACTATTGTCTGAGACTGGAGGAACTTGGCAGACTCAGACCTTCACCTTTGTTTGCAAAGAGCCCATTGCGCTTTGGCATTGTAGAACTCCCCTTAGCTGTGTCTCCCTCCTCCACTTCCACTCCTTCCACCAGTGCTATATAAATAATTCTTTGTTTTAGACATTTATACTATGTTTCATCTTAACAGTTTCTTAGGACAAGATACTTCTACAAGACACAAATGAATAGATATAGCTTTTCAATAATTCAAAGGCTTTTGAGTCTGCCTCAATCCTATATCAAGGCCAAGACTGGAAAGAAACTTGAGAGGCCTTGGATGACACTTCAGAAATTTCAGGACCTTCTCCTTCTGCAGCCCATTTTGGAAAGGGGTCTTGTATGAGTTCAATGTATAAGGCTATTTCTATCCCTGTGCAGAAGTACACAGCAGGTTGACTGTGTTTATACTGTTAGAAGTGGAAAACACATTTTGATTTTGCAGTAAGTTCTAATCTTTGCACTGTGGAGAGTTTTCAGATGTTTATTTTCTTTGACGACTAAGTCCTAGCTGTCTACAAGAGTCACCAGAAAGAAACTGCTAAAATGAACTGCTGGGTTTAAAAATATTTCCGTCTATTTTGTTTTATTCACTTCACCTGAAATGGCCATTGCTGTCCATTAGGGAAACCCCAACAGCAGGTATTTTGGAGAGGAGTCCAGAGACAGTAGTGTATAAGCCTTTCTTAAGCAATCTCTTACTGATTTGAGCACTTTGGATTCTTTTTCAAGTGACAGACACTTTACTGCTGAAGGAGGGTGAAAGTGTCGGTTTGGCTTTCATCCACTCAGGGCCCAGCCTGAAGAGTGTATTATCAGGGCAAATATAAAGAGCATGTGATAACAGAAAATATAAAATTATACTGGAAAAGAGACACACACCTCAGTGTCACTGGAGACTCAAATTGTAATGGCAGTGTTTTGTGAAACAGAGAGAAGGTACTGAGATTAATTCAGCTATGCTTTTTAGTAAAGGCAGCTAAGCACAAAATGTGTCCATCACGGAATTTCCTTGTGAAATTGCTTTTGTTCTGAACTGAGCACATGCTATTGGCTTCTGAAAAAGCACAAGGCTTAAAAGGAAATGTGTATGTTTGTTTTAGCTGTGTCAGTAGTGAATCTAACTCAACAGTTCAAACAAGACAAAAAAAAAAAATGTGCTCTAAATCTGTAGACAATCAAGCATTTTATTTTTGATAACCAGTCACTGTTTATTATAATATACACTAATGTTTTAAAAGCAACAAGAGTGTTCATGCTCACTGGGTCAATTCCAAGTACTGCATTTCAGTAAATGAAATGGAGACTCAAGTTGATGAAATTTGCAAACAAACCCCCATGGAACTCTGTCCATTAAAAATTAGCTCAGAATTAGATATTATAAACAGTACTGAGAAAATAGCCTCTGTAGCTATTGTCTTGAAAGTCCTTGGTGTAATAAAAATCTCACATTTTCTATAAATGAGGTAAAAAAACAGACTTGCTGGAAAACACTTCAGTTCACCTAATTGGAAAATATAATTCAAATATTCATAATGATTCCTCTTAAAAACAGACAAAAAGAACATTCTTGAATATTATTTTGGAAGCAAGCCAAAATATGCACTTGTTGTTACTATGGCAATAAGCAAAAAGCAGAGAGAAAACCACAACCAACAGCAAAAAACCACCAGGTTTGAAAGCTACTTGCCATGTATGAATTATTTTTATGATCACGAAACCCCTCACAGCAACCAATTTACTGAGTATAAGTGATCTAATTGAGGGCAATCGTTGTCAGAGGAACCAAAAATATACTAGGCCTCCATTTTCATATTAAAATGCCATGCCTTGGTTTAACATTTCCAAGTGGTTATTTTAGTCCTTTTTTAAAAAACAAAAGCCTGTTGAGGATAGGGTAACTCTGTTGACCAGTACATTATTGAACTTGTTTATCTCTGGGAAATGGGACCACCTGATCTCAATAGAGTTTTTCTTTTTTGCTTTTTTTCTCCCTCCCCATCCCCCTTAACCTTCCTTTCCACCTCCCCCCGCCCCTCAATTGCTTGAAACATTTCACAATTAAAGCAGAAGAGGCTTGTTCTGAGGTTCTCACCTTTTGTCCTGAATAGCCTGGAAACAGAGGGACACTTTCCCCGTTGAAGTCTGGTGTAATTTCCCCTTGAATGGGCTCTCATGATAAGAACAGGGGTCACTGGATGGGATGGTATGCAATAAAGCTTGTGATTGCATGGTTCTTCATCATCACAAAACAGCCCAACACTCTGCTTTATGATAGCACAATTGGCACACACAATGGCTTGGGTAGAAAGCTAGAGAAACAGAGAGACGGGTATAGATACTAAGATGGAGATATCAGTCAAGCGATTGTCCCTCTTGGTGTGTTTCAAGTGCTGAAATGTACAAGTGGCTGAGAACAGGGTCCCCAAACATTACACTGAAAAGCAGTGAATGAATAAAAAGAGATGGCAGGAGTGGATGAATCTTGCCTATAGAATGCACCTTTGTGGTCAAATGTATAAGATAATATACAGCAGCTGTGTTATAAGCCAGCAAAGGGAATTGAACTTACAAAGCGCAGGCTTTCAATAGCTTCCCTTGTGGGAACACCAGAAGTTTAAGAGATGGAGGAGGGCTTATTGCTGACTAACGCCCACACTTAATAATAGTTGTCTTGCCTGCTGGGGAACCTATCCATCAGCCAGTTCCTAAAGTCCTTATTTACTGCCAGTAAGTGGGAGCTTTGATTGAGTAAAGACTGAGTAAAATGTGGATAAAGACTTGGGAATTGGCTTTATGTGAAGTTGGCTACAGCAAGGCAGAATTTAGAGGGTCCAGTCCTGGATGGGCTCAGAGTTCCCATGGACGTAAACGGGAGCTGCAAGGGCTTAGTGTTAGAGGTGGTTTTAACAAATACTGGAACTTTTTAAAGTTAATACAAAAAAAGCAGAAACTGTTGCCTTCACTTCTTCCCAAATTCTTATTAAAACCAAACCAAAGTACGAAATGGCAGGCCTTCAGATTTTCAGGAAAAATCTCTCCTTCCCTTTTTCTCTCCCCAGCTCCATAAATCAGTGATGGGTACTTTTTAATGCAATCAGTCTGTACTCTGTTCATCTTAGCCCCAGTAATAATTAGCTATTGCCATCGTGTGATGCAGAATGAAAACCCTACACCATTTTCATTTTGCAAATCTTTGTTCTAACCTTCTTGAAAATCATCTGTAGGTGGTGAGGGTGGAAGTGAGGTCAAGAGAAGGGTCTGTTAGAAGAGGAGTTACAACTCCTAAAGGGAGATAAAATACTTTGCTTTTGAGTCAAATAGTGAGATATTCATAAAGAACCAGCTGCTTTTCAAGATAAACAATAGAGGAGAAAAAAATAGCAATGGGGTGTACTGTTTTCACACTAAGGTCATTGACAAAAAGACCCTTTAAAATAAGTATGGTATATTGGCTTTTGTTCCAAGCCAATTTGATTACAGTAGATTTCTACAAAGATTAGCTGAAAACTCTTGAATTTCAGAAGTGAGCTGAAGGGAAGAGTTTGTCCTGGACTAATCTCAAGACCAAAGTCAAGGTCTTTCAGATATGAATGGAATTATGACATTGCTACAACTCGCTAGTGGCTGTACATAGAAAGATACCTTTTAAGGAGATCTTTAAAGATATCTCCTTTACATAAAATCTGGTCATGTACTAATAAACCTGTTCTGTCTTCAGCAATCTACCAAACTGCCTATATCTGTTTGGATCTCCCGATCTGTCTTACAGCACAGTAGTATCTGTCATTCTTCTATGTTTCTACAAATGTAAACAGCCATAACAACATATTTCTAGTTCCTTGTCCGCTTTTACGCCTTTAGGAGAATATATCTTGCCTGGCATACGAATTCTAGGCTATTGTATTACTATTATCACTTTTGATTGAGTGAAAGCTTCATGGATACACAGAAATTGTTGAAGATTGGTCAGTTTGAAGAGGCTGATTTCTCGTTTTGTTCTGTGGGTGTTGATGTCTTCGAGTACTTGTTCACCATTGTGGAGCGGAATTTCATGGTCTATGAGTTTCTTTGTTCCGGTCAGCACCTTTTGCCTAGCTGAACTTTGAGATGGCAAGATATCATGGTAGAAGAAGTGTTGCCTCAAGTAGAAAAGAGCATTCTCAATATGAAATTATTATCAGCCAGAAGGAAGTGACTTTTTTTGTGATGATACCTGTTTGTAACAAATAAGCCATAAGTTTCAAAATCTGCAGGCGTTTCTGGAGTAGAAGGGAAGAGGTTAATTTTATTCTTTGCTGCGTTTGTAGCAGGTTCTGCTTGCACTAGAACTGGAAGTGTAGGTTTTGCAGAATCCCTCCAAATATCAACAGTTCTTATGTCGTGTTGAGCTGGGAGGAAACTCTCCATGTCCCTCCTCACAGCCTCATTGTAGCCAGGTAAAATGGTCTGGATCTCAGCAGGCCTTTGGCTCTTAATGTGTTCCTAATGGGGTAAAATATGCATTCCCCAGGCAACATCCGCCTATGGACAAGCACATGGAAGGTGCTACCACAGGAGAGGGTTCCCTGTGCCCAGCATGCTAGGAAATTCTAGGAGAGGTGGACATGAAGTCAGGGAGTGCATGGTTTGTCAAACTCAAGCTTTGGCTTTCTCTGGAATAGCTGGGAAAACAGGGCTATGGATTTTTTGAGAAATGATCGTGTGGTTAAGGACATTGACAGTTTATTAATGCTTTTAACTTCATAGTCATAAAGGGACATATAAATTGCAACAATTATAGTGTGTGTTTGGATACTATAATTGTAGGTTAATGTAAACATAGGTAAGATGGTTATATGCTGCAGTCTGTGTCTCCAAGACTAAATATCCAAGTCTGAAATTTGATAGGGCAACAGACTACAGAAAGCAGATTAGTTTTCTGGTTTCTGCCGTTTTCTTCTGGCAATGATTACATGAATAAAATAAATGAAATAAGGACTTCAACATGCATAATTTCCAGGATTCTTAGTTTTTGGGAAGACTTGAAATAAAGGGTAATAATCTGTAATGTAAAGATTTGTGCAACTTCCTCTTGGAAGTTCTGGCTATCAATTTAAATGCAAGTTTTCAGGAAAAAATAATTATTTATCTCAAATGGGTATAGTTTTAAAAAACAAGTTAAAGGAATAAGAACAATCCTTGATTTCTCTTAATTAAGGAAGGAATTCTTAGACTGACCATTGTTTACCTACTATCTTACAGCTGGAGAAAAATTATTAGTTCTTTTGTCAAAGGGAAGTGCCTCAATCTCAGTGAGAAGTGTTACAGAAAACACTTCTTCAGATGAAGGAAAAAATTTATATGGCACAATAAAATAATTTTCTTAGTACACACTTCATTGAGAAGCAGTAATTTGCAGCTATTTTTCTGTAATCACAGTTGATTTAAATAGACTTCTGAAAACATACTCAAGTAGAATGAAATAGTAATGCCGTACAACACATAATATCTTAGGGTTGGAAAAATACAGAGGTCTGGAGAGCTTGTGTTCTTACCTCTTTCCATATATTTATTCTCTGTGGACCTCATCCAGAGCTGACAGGGCAAAGTTGACTTCCACCACACAGGTTGTGTTTGCAGGATTTTGTGAAGTCAGAGCACATTACACTGATTCCTGTACCTTGGAGAGGTGTTGTCAAAGCAAATTTCTACTAGTGCAACATTTTGAAAATTTCACTTTCCAAGACAGCCTGTGGTCAACCCAAGCTGGAAAAGCTTCATACTTCCTCAAAACATAGAAGGATCTTGGACGTGGGTCTGAGTCTAATTCAGCAGAGAAATTGCTACTGGACATGAATTGCATGTCTTCTATATTTTTACAGATACCCGTTTGAACTGTGAAATTTGACTTCAGACTTCAAATCTTTCAAAAAAGAAGAGCATTTATATCCATCCCAAATCAATGTCTTATTGTTCTCAAGCTTTTATAATTTTTGTCATGGTAGAAATTAATTAAGCCAGGAGGCCTTTGGTCTTGTGCAAGACAATCCTTAAAACATCAGTGTGATGATGTTTGCAATCAATGGCTAAGCTGCAAAATAACAGAACAAATGCAGATGCACATATACACATGCAAACAGAATATTTTATTTCATGTAGCTTATATATTTTGTACTCAGAATATATATAAAAACTTGAATATTAACTAATACAAAAAACCCATAAATAATAAGTTCCTAAAAAAGCCATTTGTCCAGAACAAATAGGATGAGCAACAAAAAAAGTACTTTGACATACATGGACTGAATGCAATAAGAATCATTGCTGGAGAAAGCAATTTGAATGGAAGATTTTGGGGGACAATATAAAATAAGAGCAGAGGAAGAAAATATGGAACAAACCAAATGAAAATGTCCACTTGGGAGAACAGATTCTGCCAGCCAGACCACACTGCTGGCCAGACATCATCTTAAACAGATTATTCAAACAAATACTAATTTGAGTTGCTAGGATGGAATATCTGGTTTAACTGTTAGAACTGCACTGTATTAATGTGCAAGCTGGTGATTAATAACAAATGTACTCCCACAGAACAGAATGTAAAGTGAAGGAATGTCGTACAAAGTGCTTGCATGGAGTAGGATATTGTGCTTGCTCCAAAGGGTTTCAGAGCCAATCCAGGGTTCACAGACTGTGTGGTCACATTGGGCAACCTATCTGCGGCTGGGTGCATCACCAAAATAGCCATTTTAATTGGCTTAGTGACGAGGAAATCCAGACATCTGCCTTTCTATCTTGTCAGAATCTCAAAATTTGAGACTGGAGGGAAGAAAAGGGAAGCAAGAGAAAAAGACATGGGAGGGTTAGAAAGATACTTCATGATAGAAAATGAGTATGAAGGGTAAAAATGGTGCCCTCTCAGATAAATATTGATTTTTCACTGAACTTCCAGGCACTGGCTTTTGAATATTAGTTTATGGTCAAAGGATGTAAAATCAGATTTTTGGTAGCACTAGACGCTTCACTCAGCCCTCACTCTCTAGGTACCAAAATCTGCTACAGAAACACCTAGATCTGACTGTTTTGGTCCTGATGAGAGATGCAGCCTACCTGAGGAACCTAAGCTCTTCAAGGAGGTAACTGAGTGCCTGTACTCGGCACTGGTGAGACCGCACCTCGAGTACTGTGTTCAGTTCTGGGCCCCTCACCACAAGGGGGATGTTGTGGCTCTGGAGCGAGTCCAGAGAAGAGCAACAAAGCTGGTGAAGGGGCTGGAGAACAAATCTTATGAGGAGCGACTGGGAGAGCTGAGGTTGTTCAGCCTGGAGAAGAGGAGGCTGAGGGGAGACCTTATTACTCTCTACAACTACCTGAAGGGAGGTTGTGGAGAGGAGGGAGCTGGCCTCTTCTCCCAAGTGACAGGGGACAGGACGAGAGGGAATGGCCTCAAGCTCCGCCAGGAGAGATTTAGGCTTGAGATTAGGAAAAAGTTCTTCACGGAGAGGATGGTTAGGCATTGGAATGGTCTGCCAAGGGAGGTGGTTGAGTCACCGTCCCTGGAGGTGTTTAAGGTGAGGGTGGATGAGGTACTTAGGAGCATGATTTAGGGATTGGTGGGAATGATTAGACTTGACGATCCAGTGGGTCTCTTCCAACCTGGTTATTCTGTGATTCTGTGAGTCTGTGAAGTTACTATGTCAAATCTGCTTCTTGCTCCTTACTCCAAATCACCAGGTATCCTTTCCCACTAGGGTTAATTTGGAACATTTTATGGCATAAAATCCAAGTGAGGTTCCAGTTGGCACATTTAGATCCGTAGGGAAAAAAACCTCAGTTCTACCACTCTTTCCTTGCTGGGGTGGTGAAAAAAGACTGTTAGTCAGATAGTCCAGAGACCTCAAACTGGATGGCAGGAGTTACCAGACCCATCAAGTCCTTCCCCAGCTTCATGATATGGACCTCTTCTTCTTTTGTATGTTTTGTGAGGGAGGAAGGTGGAGGAGTCAAGCAGGATGGCCGGTACTGGATCAAAAAAAATGGAGCTGCACCCAAATTACCAAATCTGTGTGTGCAACAACAAAGAAAACCCTTTTTCCAAATATAAGCCTCCTCTCAAAACACAATTCCTCAGTAGGGGCATTCAGTTTGAAAAAATAATTTTAGGTAACAATACTTAGAGGTAAATGTGTCTATTTTAAAGTAAAGTTTCACCCCTGTGGTTACCTGATGCTTCCAATTTTTCTCTCTCCAGATAAAAGATCTGAGCAGCTTCACATGTGAGCTTAAAAGAAGGGAGCTGATGGAGTAAGCTCAAGAGACACCATGTTGTTTTTGTATGTGATGTTTCATCTGAAAAGTCCAAAAAAGATATCCAAGTATTTTAGTATTTTTTTAAAGCTGGAAAGAAGCCTCGATTGCATTTCAATTCCTTTAATTATTTTGTCTAGCTGTGAGATCAAAGACCTAGGTCTCAAAAGGAATCAGTCCTGGGCCAAGCACTCCAAAGTGAGTGCTCCAAGTTCATAAAAAAGTACCATATTTAGTCATCTAACGTAGTCTGCTATTCAGAAATGCTTGGGCCTGCTGCTCTTTAGCCAGACATTGTAATCTACCCCAAGATTATCAGATGACGTGTGCTGAATGAGTACCAAGTACTTATGATCCTTTTTTTCTGTGGGTTTATTTGGGGTAGGGTAGACTAGATAATCCTGCAGGGTTGCTGTTTTCTGGTTTTCAGTATCAACTTAGTCTCTTTCTGGTTAGGTCTTTGTAGGGATGTGAGTGAAGGATGGGAGGGAGATTGGGGAAACAACAATTTCATCTGCCCTCTCTGATATAGCTCCACTTGCTGATATGATGATGCAGTTTTCAGACAATGTCTTTATCTGGCTTACTTTTCCATACCTCCTCTGTCCCTGTAGTTGCTGTTCTTTGTAAGCATGAATACATGGGGCCTCTGGAAGGACCTTGCAGAAAGATAATATTGTTAGCAGCAGTTTAAATGAAACAAATGCATGCAGAATTTAGGCCAGCTTCCCAGTTTACAAAGTGGTTCTTATAGGTCATACGAAGGATCTGTGAGACTGACCGTGGGGTTGTGCACCGAACTTCAGGCTGCTACACTTGAAAAGGTGGGTCTGTACAACTCACTAAGGTTATTCAGGAAATCAATAGCAGAGCCAAAATACAAGAATCCTCATTTCAAGACTCCCATTCCTGTAAAACAGGCGATGAATCTAATGCCAGAATCACCCATATCCATCACAAAGAGCTTATCTTTTGATTTGCACAGGTTATAAGGAGGACTGCTCTAGAAAGGAAGCAAAGGTCCTGAGCTCCTCTTATTTGTGATCTAGTATCTCTGTCTAGAGTATTCCAACTGGCCTGGATATTTCCCAGCTCCCTATTATTTCTGTGGCCATCACTGGCCTCAGTAGTTTCCACTTCATATTTGTCTCTCTGGGGTGACATGGCTTCTGCAGCCTGTATTGCTCCTTCACCACATATTTCATGTCAAGCTCCTTCTGGAAACCTCATGGGTTTTGCAGTACTTAGGCATTAGCTGTCAGCCCATGGTGTAATGAATCCCCTGCAGCACTTCCTTCCCTAAGCAATTGTCTACAAATCCATCATTTCTGGCCCATATTTTAAGACTTAATTTAAGTGGAGACAGGAGGGCTCAAGTCTATGTGTCGGGATTGACACTGGTAATGCTCAACAGGGGATGAAAGGAATCTTTGCACATCCTCTGTGGGCTTGTAGGGGTTAGATGAAACCTGAATGATGAGCCTGAAAGAAAGCTCTCCCCTGGGGAAGCTTTTTTGGCTGCAAGGAGGGGAATCATATTCGTTTGCCACCTGCCAAGCTGAGGTTGTTCCCACACTTTGCCTGTACAGAGCAAGAGGGGAAACACGGCTTTGTAAGCTCCAAAATTTCTTCAGCTTCCTTCTTGTGTGCCTCAAAAATCATCATGGTATGGACATGATCTCCATGGGCTGAGAGATGGTGATCTCTGACTTCTGTGGCAGTATGAGGAGCTGACAGGAGGAGCACTGGCACTGGAGGAGCTTTGGGCATGGGTTAGGAATGGTTTGGGCTCCCTTTTGGCCATGGTGGCAGATGCAGTTACTGCCCCTGCAGCCTGGAGCAGCAGACCCTTCCCTCGGTGCCTCCTGCATTGGATCTGTCCTGCTGTGGCTCTCAGCCTGGTGTATTAATTAAAATCAACATTCTTGATGTTACAATGCTGAGTGGCATGCTCTGGAGGTGTAAAAGCGAACAGATCTCCTGTCCATCAATCTCTGCTGTAAGGAGCAGAGTTTCCTGGAAAAGGCTGGGACCAGAGCTTGGGTCTAGGTAGCTGGGCAGGTACCAAAGCCCTTACCCTGCTCTAGTGGCAGGGTTAGAAGCCTTGGCTTAGACCTCAAAGAAAGCAGTTTCTGCAGGTGTAGAATTTCCCAGTTTCAGCAAGAAGGTCCATATGATTAGTGACCACGGTCCAGACAGGTGGTGGTAGCTCATTAGGCTGTGCTAATTAAACATTATCCAAGCATGTATTAGCTACTTGACTCTGTAATGACTCCATTAGAGCACTTTCTTCTCAGACACCCCTCCTGCCACACCCTGTGCTATCTACAAAAAATACCCTTATAGCTTAAACTCAAGGCTGGGACATTGGGGATCTCCTGTATCTGTATAACTTTCAGAAACTCTTTCACCATGCCATGGTCTGCTAGCTCAGTGCTGTAGTTTCTTACCTCCCGGTTTGTAAGCCTGAATCAATATTTTTCTCTGTCTTTTCTTCTTATCCCAGCTGTTTCTGCATCTATTTAGTCTGCAAACTGTTCAGGTCAGGTCTGCTTCTCACTAAGACAGAGTGGTGTTTTGAGCTTGCCTGAGTCACCTCAGGTCTCCAGTGTTAGCCTTGATGATGATGGACTGGGTTTTGATGCAACTTGTGACACTGGGAATCTGTGATAATCTAGCTCCTGTGCTAAGCAACTGTTTCTGTTCTCTGTCCCCCTGGGTGCACCAGTAAATTGCATGTTCTTTGAAGCAAGGACAGTCTTTCAAATAAACATCTGTAAAATACCCAGCACGTGGGTCTCTGATGCACATTTTTAGGCTTTAGTGGATAGAAGAATTTTATTAATACTGGCAATAACAAAAGCATAATAATAATAGGAATAACAGGAACAGCCACAACGTAACAAAAAACCACTTTGTCATTTTGAAGCCAAATGAATTAAAAAGAATTTCCCTCTTAATATTTATTTGAAATATATTTCACTTTTGTTAAACTGCAGTTTATTCCAATATCAAAATTCTTAGGTTGTTATTTCAAAATTTTGTAGACTGATAGTTTGAAAAAAAATGGAGAATTGGGAATGCTTTATTTTAAAAATCTAAAATTTCACTGAAATCTGGAAAAAGCATGTCCAGCTCTGTTCTCTGCTTGAACTTTCTTAAATGTAGGGTTTGAATGCCATGTGCTTAGTACGAGAGCGAATGTTTTAAATGCCAAAAATGTTCCTTTATTACAGAATATACATTCTCAGTCCATTTCTTTCTATGTTAACTGCACCCTAGGGTTTCTCTTAGCAAAACTAAGATCCCTATACATGCACAAATTTCACTTACTACCAGGAGAAAAGGTTGGTCATGTGTATGTGACTTTTTTGGGATTGCTGTGGTTGAGTATGTGTGTTATAACATATTAAGTGATGCAAGAGTTAGCGTCTGTCCGGTTACTTCTCTTCAGACACTAGAGTTGTGCTCTGTATCTCAATTTGTACCAGTGCAGTGGCTTATGTTATTGCCCTGACATTTTATCCTGAGCTCTCTCTCATGCCTTGAATTCCTATATGGTCCCAGTCTATGACTGAAGCCTCTTGTCATGTAAAAAATATTGTTATATCTAACAATAGAGGAAGAAACTACCCCAAAGAGGTTGCTAACATTGTTGTATAGAAGTGTTACTGCTCTGGTTAGATACTAGTACCTTTTGAACTTACGTAAGCACCACTGAAGAGATTATAACCTAGTACAGAGATGTTGCTCTAGTACTCATTGTTACAATAACAACTGAACTTTCAATGTCTACCAGAAAATGTTCCCGCTGGTTTGTTATGAACATAGGAAGCTAAGATTTCTTGCAAACATAAGCGTTAGTGTCATGGTTTCACTGTTGAAGATGTCTTTTACTCCATTCTGTTGAATTCTTGAGAGAGGTTTACTCATCTCTTCTCTTTGCCTTTCTCTTCTTTTCTGTAATTGCTATTATTTAAGTAAATCACTTACTGCAAGTAAATAAAATCCTCTCAAGGTCCTGAGCTGCAATTTTCTCATGAGGAGGGCAATGGGTTTCCACATTATTCGCTCAAAGTGAGAGTACTTCTAATTCAAGTCTATGACACTGTATGTTCGTTTTCCTTCAGCACCCATTGACCAAAACTTGTTGAGATTAATTGTGCTGCACCGATTTCATGTTGCTAAAATATGAAGAAGAAATATTCATCAGTTTATTAAAAATCCAGCAAATGTCAGAGTATTACCAGCCCTAATTAATATGTTAATTAAATTCTCTGCCCTAGGCTTTCTAGTCTTTTATTTTGTTTAAACTGAAGCTTGGCATTTTCAGTCAGTGCATTATTGTCTAACAGCAGGAGAGTGAAAGCTATACCCCTTTCCTTAAACACACCAGGCTATGGAATGTGCTCCGTCTCACTACCATTCCCCTTCCATTTGTTCAATACTGGACACAAGACCCTGACCCTGTTTGAGAGATTGCTTTCCTTTGGACTAAAAGGAAAGAATCAAGCCTCCAGCCTTCCCTGTAGCCAGACACCTAAAGTTGTACTTCAGGGTTTCAGGAATGGCAATGTGCAAAATCCTTTAGTGCTGAAAGGAAGGATTTCTTTTTCTGTACAAAACCACAAATACTATATATTTATTGGTTCTGAGTTTTTTAAACTTACCCCATGAATCATAACTAAAAAAATTGAACAAAATTCCCAGGTGATAGCAACTAATGATTCTGTCAGTAAAGATGTACGCAAGCCAGCAGGAGTATTTTCATGCCATCCACAATTTTTTTTTTTCTAGGAATAATTTGACCTTCTCTAAAATTTTCTCAACTGCACGGTTGTGGAGTCCAGACTTAACATCTCTATTGTCACTTGCTTTTGCCTTTATTTCAGGTCCAAGTAGTCTCATAACGGTGAAGCAGTGGCCTCAGTTCTAGCATGAACACCAGTTCCCCATGAAGACATACGTTTTTGTTCTAAGCCTGCTCTCAAATGGTTTAGCTTAATCCTGCCTGGGAGACGAGTTAACCTAAACTAGAATAGAGAACATCCTGCCTGTGGTACTGATGTGGAGTTGTTACTGAGCCTGCAGTCATACTCTGACTCTGTGGCATTAACTTCCAGTGATTTCTGTGTGTAGATGTGTATATGTATCATTTGCCAAGGTTGAAAAAAAAAAAAAAGAACATAGATTGAATATGGGAAATAGACTGAAAACAAGACAAACAAGCAGATGTATTATGCCTGTTACTTAATATTCTTCTCATTTAGCTAGTCTTCATTTTCATCAGCTTTTTTTTTTTTCCCCCCACTCTCACTCATTTTTTAACCATCATTTTCCCTCGGAGAACCATGGATTTATCATGGCAAACAGTCCAAAGCAGTATCTTACAGCTCACCTGCTCTAAACCCATTCTTTGCATTCAGGCTTGTTCCGGGTGGAGTAAACCATTGTAATGGCTGTGTATGGCTACTGGATTGTGATCCTGAGTCTGTGTATGGAAGTAGTTTTGTTCTTTCTGGTCGAATGTGCCATAGGAATTACACCTGGCTCTCCAGGTATTCGTTGAACCTACCTCCCAACCTCTCTGCTGCTGTTTATCTCTTTTTCTACTGAAGTACCACCTCACTCAGATTCATGAGTATCCTCTTCCTCTTCTCACCATCTGCGCATACTTGACCCCAGAAGACCCTGTTTCCAAGATCTGTGCAGTTTTCCATCTTTACCTTCCAGCCTCAGCTTTCCCTGGCTTCTTTTGCTCTGCCAAGTGATGATGAAAGTAGTTGCTGCTGCTTCAAGCTAGCTGAAGCTTCAAGCTTTCCTCCTGAGATGAGCACCTTTGATCCAGTGCTACTAAACCTTCCCGAATGTTTTCCAGCTTTGGTGTAATCTTCCACAATCCATCTGCTTTTATCTAGCCTGGCTCTAAGACAGTGAAATTTTGTGAGATTTTTGTCATTCTTCTGTCCACGTGCCTGTTTGTCTCCCCGTCACACCTATATGACTCCCACTAGCAGAGCACTGAATTGCCTCCTCCTCACACTTCCGACAGGACTTGCTTCAGACAAAGTAAGAATATTATGGTGGAGACCGATTTTCTGGGCCGTGGGCGAACTACATAACTGCAAAACCACCCTTCCTGATACTCTTGTGTCTCTGCTTATCATCACACAGGCAAGTGTAGGTCCCATCCACTGCAGCCCCACATGACTCTTCTTAGTATGCTTCACCCCACATCAAGGACTCTGCAGTGTCAGGGGGTGGCAGCAGATGGAAAGGAAGTCTGGACCATGTGGCATCAGCCTGTTCAGTGAGCATCGAGGCTTCAGAAGTCATATGCCCTGCAGTTTTTTGTCTTATGGTGGGATTTACAGTTGTCCAGTGTTGAGCACTGTGGGCATCTTCTGTGCCACAGTTTCTCTCAGGGATCTTAATATTTTGTGAGGCCAGATAGGTTGAAAATCTTACTCTCTTCATCTGCTCATTTTGTATGTCTGGGAAGACTGTTAAGTGTGGCAGAGAGTAACACTTAACAGTGTTCAAATAGAAGTCAATTAAAAGATTCTATGCTGGAATAAAGACTGGGAGATAGCTTCGCACATTTCTCATTTCAGAGGAAAGGAGTATTTATCTTATGCTAATGGTCTCATCTACACAGTTCACATGTACTCTGTGGTTCCTAGTAGCAGCATAATGTCTTATGTTTTCTTAGCAATGTAAAGTACTGAATAAAAAAAAAATCATGAAAATCTTGAATTTTGGGATGCTTGAAATCCAGATATGAATTTATCACCTGTGCTCCTTTCTAGGAACAAACCTCAAGTACTGAAAAAATTACTTTCATGGTCAAAGTCATCCTCTCTATCAGTTCTGCCATTGTGCATTGCTTCCTTGGCTGGCTGGCTCTTTGGGGATGACAAGAAATCAGCTCTGCTATTTATGCTCAGCAGTGCTCAGCAAAACAACCCTCCCAACCTGAAAGTAGCCTCTAACCGCATCAAAAAAAGAGAAATACAGTTTAAATATTCCTCTTCCCTATTGGGTTTGATTCAGCCATCTTTGAGAAAACCTAGGGTGTTCCTTTCTCTCTACTAATGTTGAATTGGTTTGTTTCCATTTGTTCTTTCTTCTCTTGGATGAGGGGTGATCTCCTTTTCCCCAGAACCTGCAGTCTCCCAGACCTTGCTCTCCCAGTCAACGTGAAGCCCATTACACCATACAAGTGCTGCTTCTTGCACAGCATTGGTCAGGAATAAAAAAGTAGAATAAAGTATACAGCTGTCAGTCACACCTTACTTGTCAGCCTGTACTCAGTCTAATTTAGTTTTCAGGAGACACAGTGTTTTTGTTTATATCTACTGTTACTCTGATCAGGGCTTCTAAGCAAACATCACCAGTGGAAAAACCATCCTGAGAAATCCATTTAACACTTGGTTAAAATGGCAGAGAGAAACTTTCCCCCATGCTTAGCTAAGAGGTGAGTCATTTCCACCACTGACTGGACAGAATGAGAGTTTACTTAGCAGAGCCCCATTTGCTGGTTTTCTGTTTTGTGAGACATCAGGGCTTTCATTTCAGTTGGTCACCAGCAGACAGTGGCTTTGCTGACAAGCGGGCTGTGTGCAAGTGAGAGATGCTATGAGTGGCCAGCTTTCTCCTCTGCTCTTTTGGAGCAGGGGAGCCTGAGCTAGAAAGTGCTGTCCAATAGTCTTGTCACGCATCTGGTGGTAGATGTGGGATTTGTGAAGGGATGGCAACTTGCTTATGTAGGTTAACCATGGTTTTAAGACATATAATCCCTCTGCGCTGTGACTGGTCTCCCTCCAGCTCCGTCTGGTCCTACAGCATGTGGACCTGAATGGCACATGGGAATAGCCTGCAAACCAGATGCTTAGCGTTTATTTTTAGTGATGAATAAACTTTGTAAGCATCTCATTATATAGTCGCCTGGCCTAATTAGTAACATTCAGACAAGCAATAATCTCCAAAAATGCTTAGTGGTGCTGGGAGTATTCTGTGGGGCTCCGAGGAGATATCTTCTTTGTGGAGGGAGGACATCAGTGGAAATAACTGAATGGCTGGGGCTTTAGTGGGATCTGGTTAGATGTTCCAGGGGTTTTGAATGAAATGGGTCCTCCTGAGTGATTCAAGTGCAACTCTGCTGAACAGCATCTCATTTCAAGTGATTCATTTACAGAAGTGAATTTGATTTTGGCCTTATGATTTGCATCATCATCCTGAAAAGAACAGACCATCAAACAATTTGTACTACAAAAATTACAGTGATATTCATTCCTCCCTCTACTGCATTTAAAGTGTGAACAGAGAGTGAAGGTGTAGACTGAGTTGTCAGGTGTAGACAGTTGTCAGGTCCTATCCCAAGCTCAGCAATCCCAGTAGTCCTTCACACCTTAGTCTTATTGCATTGTATTTTGTGCCTGTGAATGATACCTGGACACAGTGAGGAGCTCCATGCTGACAAAAACCTGATGTCACCACAAAACTGCTCTTTCAGGCTGGTGTTCCTCTTGAATATCCATTAAACTTAAGTTTCCGGCACTGTTGGACAGAAGATGAATACACTGTTATCTTTTGCTGGAAGAAAACCTATATTACAGTAGATCCACAATCCCACAAACACACAGCCAGAGGTATTCTGAGAGGTAAAGCAGTAACTCTAATGCAAGACAGAAGACATAACAAGCAAGTGGAAATTTTTACATAAAAGAAAGTAACTGACACTACAACAGATATTAATGAACTGGGAAAACAGACAGATGTACATTAGGGATTTGACTGATACCTGGGAGCATGTTTTATTTTATTTTGTTCATATTTTTACATCTGGCACTTTCACCATATTAATGATTTAAGGAATAATTATTGTAAGGTTGAGTTTCCTTTTGAAAACTTTCAGTGTTCCATCCTGGAATTCATTCCAGATGCTGGTAACTAAAACTGAAGTAACATGCTTCAAAATGATAGTCTTCTACAAGTCAGGATGACAGCAAAATATGTAAACGACCAATGGCTTTTCTAGATGCTTGGTTCTTTATGAGCTATCTGATTCCCTTCCAGTTTGTTTAAAATTTTTACCGTGCAGATGTTCCTTTGGGTGACCAATTTTTATAGTTTTGAAAAGATTATATCAGTTTTCCATGGTATTGTGTTACTGTATTTCTTGGATTTTTTTAGAGCACTTGAAAGGCTAATTTCTTAATCAGACATTACTAGTGGAATGTAGAAAGAAAGGTTAAAAAGCCAAACTGGCACTGAGAATTAAACACAGGTTCGTAATAATATGAAAGGAAAACAAAAAGCATCAACTGGAGGATGTTGTTATTGAATGAAAGTCGAGAAAACTGCTAGGAACATGCATTTTTTATTATTATCAAAGGTGTTAAAATATATACATAGCATATGTTTGGCACTGAATTGTTGTTACACAGTTCTGTAGTATTCAGCTGTCTTGGATAAAAACTATCACTTTGATACTGGAAAATTATTATGAAAATGTTAGTTTTGGGCCTACTAGTAAAAAGCAACGATTGTCTTGCATGCCAGTAGGGTTTCAGTGGAGCGTTTGTGCTGCTTCCAGAAACCATCTTTGGCAACTGCTGATTTTCACCTCCATCAACAAGTCTGCACAACATTTTGTCCTTCTTTATCCTTGTCAGGAGGGGATGGTGGGGAGACAAGAGATTCGAGTTGGCTTCACACCCTGAAATTTGGAGACAGACTTCAAACACCACTTTAGGATTATAAGTAGCAGCTGAAACAGGATTTAAGAAATACTGTAACAAACATTAAGAAGTATCCAGAAAGTAAGAAAGAAAGAAAAAAGTAGTCCCACTATAGCATTATTCTATTTTGTTTCAAGGTAAATAATGCTGTTATATAGACACACAGCTTACATAGATGCATGGCTTTGGTGTGATCCAGTGCTACCATTACTGTAGCAGTCAGAGCAGAGGAGGGTTTATTTTTCCTCAAATTATTCCAGCTCCATGTTTCTTCAGCTCTAGGTTTTGAGCTGAACTCCAAAAGGTACACTGTTTCCAGATACCCACCAGCAGTATCTTATTTTTTGAAGATTAAGATTTGAAAAGTGCCGCCTATTTCCTGCAGAGTAGTTTCCATTGAGTCATATCATGTTCATGGGAACAAAAAAACAAATCAGAACTGTGTTAGTTTGTAATGTGTAAATGTTACGTAACTTGGCTTCTGAGAATTTTCTTTGCCTTCTTCTGGAGCACTGGAAATCGGCCACAGCTAGAGGCATACTCGAAGCTGGTTGTGCTGGCGCTCCAGCTGGTGTCAGCAATTTCTCTGGAGTCTAGTCAGGGAGTCCTGCTCACACAACCCGGCACTAAATCATCAAGCTTAAGGTCAGGCTTAAGTTTTTAATCAGATAACAGAGGCAGGGACCTGTCACCTCTTCTTTGTCTTCAGCTGTAGCACAGAGCACAGTCTGCTGCTGAAGATCACCTGGGAATTAGCACCTAACAAATTCCCTTGCTGTTTGCAGGACCTCTAGGCATCTCAGTGCCGGTAACCTTTCCTGCTCTCCTGCTTTATGTTGTAATTTGTGACTTTTTGTCTTTTCTGCAGCTTGTTTTTCAACAATTACAAGTTTTAGGGAAATATTTTGCAACCTCCTCTGTGTATGAGTGGAGAAACAGAGGAAGAAGTGCTGCATCCTACATTTGTGTTGTATTTCCAGTTGCAGAGGACTTGATCTCATTTTGGTCCTCTGTTCCTAGGTAGAGATGTGCTTTGCAGCAGGAAATTAATCAATGTGACGCAGAGACATTGATCTTTGCTGTACTGGGGGCTTAATTCATGATGCATGTGAAAAATTCAGTGTGCGCACTGCTCATTGGATTAGGGATGAGTACAAGTCCTCAGACATGATGGTTTTTCTAAACCAGTGGGAAGCAGTTTTACCATCTTATTTCCCTCCTCTGCTCTTCAAAACACTCCTTGAGGTTGAATAGTTATATTGTTGCCCAAAGCTCTCTGCCTGCAATACCACACGAAGTTGGTATTCGGACAGAGGAGACATGAAACTTCCTTCTGCGCAGAGCGAGGCCAGCACTAGCCAAGGTTACAAGTCCCTCACTTCCATGCACACAAAACACTGCAAGTTAAACTACAGGCTACAAATCATATTTTTCTCTAAAAATCATCAGCAACCCAAGATGGCAGTTCCCTTTTTGTACGTTCTATCCCTCAGACTCTTGGGTTGGCGGCTATCTTGACTTCAACTAGGTAGCCTTTGGAGTCAGAGGAGCTGCCTAATCTCAGATGTGTGTCCCAAAGGCTGTACCTGCATACACCTGCGTACTGAGTGGGAGCAATGTTGAGAAGGCCCTTAAGAGCAGAATTATATCCAGTACAGCGAGGAATAAAACAAGCATTTCTGAGCCTTCCAACAAGCTTAATCAAAGCTTAGCACATCTCTTTCCTCAGCTGTTATCTTCCACTCCTTTTTCTCCTCTTCGGTGTGAAGCCATCTATCAGTTCACATGAGGAGGAGAGCAGTGTGGTTTCCATGCCAGACATATAGTCTTTTCCTAGGTCTACCTGGAACAGACCTGTTTGGTATGAAAAACTACTCTTAATATTATGATGACTATTAAGGAATATAAATAAACTGTAAAGAATCAAAACCTAGGACCTCTCCCACTTGAGAATGTGCCACCGGACATGCTCTAGGAGAAGGTCAACAAAGGCATGTTTCCTCTGATCCCTCTGAATCTGAGGGGCGGTATCTTGATAGATTAGGGATAAGTCTAACTCTTTGAAAAGTATTTACAAATATAATTTTTTTTTCTGGTTGCTGGGACTGCATCTTAGACCTTAGGCTTGCATTCTGTTCTCTGCTATTAAGATTCCCATGCATTTATGCCAGGGTAGAATCGACCTTTTGCTGTGCTTATCTGTATTGCAAGCGTACTGTTCTCTGAGGGAAGAAAAATGGAAATGCTTAAGGTGGCATTTTGTTTCCTGCATAATGTCTATTTAATTGAGAAACCAAGCTGCTGACTTAAGAAAAGATATTGAAGACAAATACAGATATTACATAAATGTGAAGTATCTTGCAAGAAAAAAAATAATTGGGAATTAATGTAATTTTCTCAAAAATCCAAAATAATTTGTATTGAAAGGGTTATTAGGGTTGAAAAAATAAACATTTCCTGTTGTGGTTTCTGCAGAATATCTCCAGTGGCAGTTTTAAAGTCATCTATAATTTGTGTACTCTAGGGAAATATTTCTGTGATTACATATAGGTCTGGAAGTTACACTAAGTAAGTCTCTTCTGGATCAATGTGCCCTGGAAATCTTTATCTTCGGAAATCTTTATCTTCATTAGTTATAGCCACATCATTCCAGTGCCCTGAAGAATACATTTAAAGTATCAAGCGTAGCCATTATAATGCAATAGGAAGTAGTCTAATAAATTATCTGTCCTGTTATTGTTTCTAGGGCAAATATTGGATGTAGGAATGATTTATTACATGGATATATTTGTGAATTTATCTTATAAATTAAATGTTTTTGGAAACTGGGTCTATTCTTCACACCAAGACCCCACAAGGATTTAATTAAAGGCCTATTAGTCAAACTAATTCCTGACATGACATAGGTTTGCATTATACAAACATATTTGACTTTCCAAACATGCTTGTGAGATTTGGTATTTTGCTGAGAGATACCTATAGATAAACATAATTGGGAGAAATTACAGAAAAGAAATGCTGGCTTCCACTAGACATATAAATTACTTTGTATTACTGATGCCTGAAGAAAAAAAACTTAAATATCACAGAATAATCTACTGCTATAAAATCACTTCTACTGAAACACTTGCAGAAAATTGGAAATGACCCTTTATTTAGAGAGCAAGAAGATAAAGCCCACACACGCTTCCAAACCGGTCCCAAATTTTCTAGGTATAACAAGAGCATGAAAAACAAGTCTATGCTGTAATATAGTTAAAGCAAAATGGCAAGAGAAATGCGCCACCGGCAAAAGCAGTGGAAACTTCAGAGTTGACACATGAGAGCTCTCCTATTGTCTACGTCATAGATTTCCATATAATAGTGGGATCTAAGCCAGGGTTCTATTCAGACCTTGCTAAGGACTTTGTGACTGTGTAGTTCCAGGGCTGTAGAGAAACCAGGCTCGACAGGAATCTTTCATCGCTTTCTTAAACGCAGAGAGCATTAGTCATGCCGTCTCCATGAGACAATTGCAGGGATGATTGTGCCAATTCATGATCACCTTTAGAATATATATAACAGCATTTCCAGCTGCTTCTCTCCGTATAGCTTTTAGAACAGAGACTATGGATGAAGTCATAATGGAGTTTCAGTCTCAGTTTTGCTTCTGTACCGACAGCAGCATCAGTGGGTAACTGTGGGCTGTGGATGCGTCCACCAATGAAAGTCATACCTGGCAAAAGTTAATGGGAAGAAACACAATCACGTCTTCTCTCCATTCAGTCAGAGAGGCTTCGTATAGTGTGAGTGGCCATTATTGAGCCTGCTTTTAAGTTCAGGAAGCTGAACTGCCTTGGGGTCTATTCCAGTCCTGGTTTCTTTGACTCTATTAGAAGTTTTCACACAGAGGTTTTACAGTGACTGCTGATAGATCATAGCTCAGCTAATTCAGCAGACACCTTGGTACAATTAGTAAGAAGATATTCCCCTATCACATCTAAAATGAAGCTTATTTTACAGGCTCTTGGCACGGAAAGTATTTTGCTAACCTCTTACTCCAGAGCCACAGAGGTAGAATTCATCAGATTAACATTTTAACTTTGCGGCTTCATCTGAAGGGTCTTTTGCTGTTTGTCTGTCCTGAAAGGACACCGATCCCCTTCTAACACCCACATATTATCTCGAAAGACCATCAGTTAAGTTTTAAAGTTGGGCTGCTGTTAGCACGATGACAAACGAGGAAGGATTGCTGCATTGGTTCCCATTGACAACCTGAGGCTGTATCTTAGCCAGTCAGCTCCTGCAGGTTTAAATCATGCTTGTTTAATTTTAGCACGTATGATACAGGTAGGAGAAACTAAACTTTCCTTCCCACTGCTGCTGCGCGGGTCGTGCCAGTGGTGGGTGAAGGTGCCAGAGGTGACCCGTGGTGTGGTTCTGGCCTGTTCTAGTGACACGTTGCTTGTGGAGGAGAATGGCTTTGAGCCAGCATCTTTGGCAGGGTTGTTTTCAAAGAAAATTTAATTAGCAAAAAAGATCTCTGCAACTATTCTCAGTGTTTAGCAAAAGCATGGCTTGATTTTGTAAAAGTTTACGTGAAGGTATTTTATAAAATCCTACGTTTTTATCAAAACTATTTTTCCCTTACCAAAAATCTATATTTTTGAAAACTAAATATTGTAGTTTCGAGAATTTTTTTGGTGGACAAAAAACCTATACCCTATCCTTGTTCTGTACCTCTAAACCCCCCAATCCAAACACCTATGGAATTTTGTATTTAACTTCGTTCTGTTGGAACAGGACTGACCTTTAAATAAAAAACAGAACAAAACAAAATAAAAAATATAGGCTGAATTCTTGCTTGTGCTGCTACAAAACTTATTGGTGATCCTTCAGTATGGAAAACATAGGAAGCAGAGGAAACGAGGAAAAAGTATTATCGCTTAAGAGAGCTACAGGGATGAATAAAGTCATTAACCATGGTCTTAGCTCTTCCTTGGACAAAATAATTTGAGATAACTTACCCTACCAGTCAAAAATTAGCTTCATCTCTCAGTAGGGCCAAGTGTATGGAGGCAACACCATAGACTTCAAAGTGAAGACCAGAATATGACCAGCATGGGTAGCTGAGAAGAAGAATAGGGTAAGTAATGGCACATAAATTTGGAACTCAGTGTTTTTTTCAGGCCTGATTTAAGGCAGAAGAGGGAAGCAGAAGATGTTGGCTCTTGTCCTGACAGTGGTGGTGAAAGTGGAGGCTGTTTCAAGCCCTGCAGTCCTTTGTGAGAAACTAAAGGAAATTTTGCTGCAGACTTTAATGGAAAATGTTCTCTGCTTTTCAGTCTCATTCTTGCTGAAAGTGGAAAATTATTCTAGAAACTGAACTTCAATGGAAAACAGGATTTTTGAAACTTTGAACTCATCTGTTTTCCAGGAAACCTTTCATTAATAGCCAACATTATTAGAGAGGATAGATGATTCATGAAAACCTCAAGACATTTTGAGCATGAACTAGCAAAAATGAAAAAGAAACAAATTGTGTAAGAAAGTGATAGATTTTTTTTTAAAGTCTGCTTTCTAAATGTCAGTGATTTGAGCCAATACGAACCACCTCTACCAAGTCAGAAAATGAGACTAAATTTTCCCCCTTGCCCACTGGGCGACACTCCTTTGCAGGCACCTGTACTGAGCCAGATCACATCAGGCTGCCATTTGGCCCTAAATCTTATGGCAATATGATGTTTGCTGATAATCTCTCCCTGCACCCTGGCCAGAGGCTTCAGGAGATTAGTGTGATCACAAAATCAAGGTAGAATTCATACTATGTGGTTGCAGTGCAACTTGACCTACAGTGTACTGGAAAGAAAATGGTACTTTAGTAAAGCTAATAAAAGCAAGAGCTTAATCATGTCTTTATTTTCACCTGGCTTCAGTTCAGGAACTAGAATTTGTGGCAAATGCATCTAAGTCTAAATATTAACTGCAATTCATCCTCCCAACCTCCTTTCTGAAGGTTTATGGAATCCTCAATTAAAAGCCTCAGAAGAACACTAAATATCATTACCATTGCATTCCTAGATACTACTGTCATGTCCATTGATTTTCAGTCCTTTATCTCAAAAGTTGGCTAATGTGCTGTTGCAGAATGAGAGAGGTCTTCACACCGGCAGCTCTGGTGGCTGAAAGTGCTAAGGGAAATGCGTTAACTTCAGAAGGCACTAGGGCATCTTTAAGATTACGTTAATTATTTGTCATTATTAGTCTTCATCAATTTTTAGGGATTGATTTTTGGGATTAAAATATTTCTTTAGCACAGAGTTGTGTCATAAATGCTAATGTTTTGGGTTTTTTTTCCCTGGGAATAATCTGTTGAATCCGAAGGTTGTGTAGTGACTTTTGCTCCTCGTTTTTACTGTCATAAATATTGTCAAACATACTGCCCTATTCTGCCACAGCCAAGGGTCTTGAGGGCAGCACTATTGCAAGTCTGTGTCAAAGACTGATCTGGGTATCCCAGAGAAATATTGCTCCTTCCAAACTCCTTTAGAAATACCAATCAATGTTGCCATCTGGAGGACACACAGCTTTACACTAGACCCTATTTCCATTTCGTGCTGCTGCTGTGATGCTGCCATCACGAAAGCCCAACTCACCACAAACAGTTGTTACTCTGCTTTTCATGTCCCAGATCTTCTTAAGTTCCTTCTGCAACTGATTATATTTGTTAGTCTTTTTTAGTATGTTCCATGAAGCCTATCATTATTGTATTACTTTTACATCTGAGAAATTGTTGCTATTATGATTATTAAATAATAACAACCATATCTGATATTACAATTTGACAGAAACACAAAAAAACCCAACCCAAACCCTGTGTTTCCTTTACCAAACATTTCTGGTGTCTTGGGAAAAAAAATTCCGTGAAAGCAAGGACTATGCAGCACTGCAGATTCAGAACAGGCAGAGCTCTGGCTTGCTCTCTTTAGGAAACTTAAATAGCAGATTTCTTATAAAACTGGATCATGGATATAAAGCACTGAGGTAGAAAGGATTTTTACACTGATCAATTTAACCCATTCATCTGAAATATTCCTAAAGATTGGATGTCTCCTACTATTACAGGAATAGATATTAGATATCCAGTATCATCTGGACATTCATGGTGAGCCTGGTGTCTTCATGGGATGGTTCATCTGACCTAGCTTGACATCTGCTGTAGGAAAGAATGAAGAGCTCTCCAGAGGTGTGAACTGTTCTCCACTGACATTAAGGAGGGGTCTGGAGGAGTATTTTCAAATAGGTTTTCAGATTTTAGATAGCTGAAGGTAGTTGAGGTGAACACATATGGCTGCCAAAGCTGAATTAAAACATTTGCACACCTTGAGACACGGACATCACTGATCCAGACCAAGGCAGGTCCTCTCTGTTCTGGGCCAAGGTAGTGAATCCTTTGTGGTATAAAGATAATATTAACTGTTATAATTCTAGAACTTCTGTAATTGATTTTATAATGATTTTATAAACAGCCTCAAATATGAAAAAGGTAATCCTGGCACATCTGTGTTTCGTATCAGGTAGTCCAAAGAAATTCACTACTGTGGTTCACCAGTAGTTATAATGACTTGTATCACAGAAGCGATTCTTCAGCTGTGCCCCAACACGCACCTGATATTTCAATTATTCTGAAACCAAGTACAATAATTAAAACGCCTCTAAATTTTCTGCTTCTGAACTGCTTTCTCTTCATGCAGGCTGTTTCATGTCTCACATGAAGTCCATTGCTCCAAAAGGAGATTTCTTCTAACCTCTGTGAACCGTGGACATGGGCCTGTTTCCCTCTCTTATGCTTTGGTTGAGATTGAGTGGAGGAGATGCCATTGCTGTGACCATTCCAGTCCCTTGGGTCTGAATTAATTAATTCTGGACAGTGTTTTGAGTAAGTGCCTTTTAAGAAAGACACTCAACCTAAAGGGCTGCAGGTTACTTGAGCATTAATAAGAATAGATAATAGTGCTGGAAATGACCATCAGAGGTTATCTTTGCCCACTTCCTGCCCCAAGCACGGTCCAACTCTGACTCAGACTCTTGGTGGAATGTTTGTTTAATATGTTCTACTGGACCTTCCTTTCAGAGATCCCGCTACCTCCCCAGACAAACACTTCCAGGTTTTCACAGTTCTTCCTGTTTAAAAGAGCTGCTCTTTCACCCTAATATTTTATTCAAACCCTTTTCTTGCAGTATCAGCCTATTGCTCCTCATCTTGTAACCCACTGACACAAAATTAGAAATTGCAGAGTCAAGAAAACAGTGATTTTTCTTTACTGGTTGAGACAGAGACATCAAACACAGTTGTCGGCATCACAGATGGCCCCTCTTCAAACATTAGTCAGCTCAGAAAGTGATTTCTGGTTTCAGTGGAAACAACATCCCGAAGTTGTCGTATCCTGTGAGCTCCCTGGGATAATAGCTTCCAGCAACATATACCACCATGTGCATACTTCAATGTGCCAAACCTCCTGTGACCTGAGGGTAATAACTTGAGTAGGCAGTGGCAGAGGATGGATATCCCAAGGTTCAGTGGGAGTGGTCCTTGTAAAAATTAATTGATTTTAGAACAGATTGGATCCCAGAAGATCTTGGCAGTAGGATCCCAGGAGGAAATGGGCAACCATCCATTCTGTAACCTCCACAGCTTTTGTCAGCTTGCAAGTTGGGTTCTCTGCTCCATAGGGTGTTTATAAATCGTGTGTAGGAGCCTGTATGGACACATATAGAGACATATGGAGACCTTGTGTTCCCTGGCCCAGGCTCTCCTATACTCCTCCTAATTTAAAGGAATGCCTCTGTTCCTAGCTGGCCTTTCAGTGATTCATTGAGTATTCTGTCAGTATTTTTGTTTAAAACTGGAATGTAAGTTTATCAGGGGCAGTTTTGTAATCAGAATCACATTGATTTCATAGAAATGAAGAATTTATTATAAAGGCAACAGAATTTCTTACTTGATATCCTTCCAAGTGGTCTTGTAAATAATTTTATTCTCTGCTTGGTATAGTGGGATTGAGTACAGTCCTGATTAGGTGCTTCAGTATCTGCTTGTATCTGTTAGCAGCCTTCTTAGTAATACCAGTTTGTAAATAGTGTGCAGTTGGAAACTGGGGTGTGCTGGCACATTTTCAGCCATGCTGTGATAAAACGTCACTTGCAAATCTCAGAACATGCTGTAAAAGATCTTTCTGGTGGCTTGCCTCAGTGCACCTGATGGAAACTGAGGCACAATGCAGTGATACTTTTTGATTCAATAGGACCCTTCAAGCCATGGCAGAGCCATGAGGAATCCCAGAGCCCTGCTGTACCATTGTCTGTGCTGGTGTCCTTGCCCGTGGAGGTCAAGCGTTTACTGATATTTGTACCAGTTTTGTGCCTTTGTCTCTGCCATTAGCTCTGTGTTAAATTCAGGTGAAATTTTCCAGTGGCCTCGAAGGGTCTGCGGAGGACCCTTGTCTGCATCTCCAGGCAGGCGTTTGAACAGGCTCGTACACACAGCGACTGCGCTAAAACCCTCATGGAACCACTTTCTGCTGCCTTGGAGATGGCAATGTTTGAGGGAATAATTTTGCTATCACCACTGTTTTCTTTTGTATCCCTCCCCAAAAACAGAGCAATATTTCATCTCAAATGAAATGGGCTGTCGCTTTCAGAACAACATATTTGACTCCTCTGTGTGACTTTGCCATTTTTGTCTTGTTGAATACTTGGTGTCGGAGGATGATGAATGATTGCAGAGCAAAGTAAAAAAAATAGGCTCAAATCAGAATGTTTCAGCTTTGTTGAAAAAACACATTCCAATTGAGCCAAAGTGGGTTTTTCAAGGAAGTTTCCTAATGGGGAAATTATAATTGTGAGCAGAGGGAATTGTAAGCTGCTCCAGGGATTTAGTAAAAATATTTATTTTTGCAAAGGATCTTGCAGCAACCTTTTCCATAAACAACCCCCAACAGAGATACACTAACTCCTCTCCTCATCCCTAAGAGTATCAGAACATTTCTTGGGACTTTTGAGGTTGGATTTGGGAGCCTTTGAAGAGGACTGTACAGTTCTCACTATGCTTTACCACAATATATTGCATTGATCCCACTTCAATGTGGAAAGCGTGTCTTTAATTTCCAGTGAACAAAGATTTGGTTTCCAGTTCTGCCTTGTTTTCACCATATATTTTCCAAGCACACTTTTTTTTCCCATTAATGTTCACCTTTAACCTATTGATTTGCTATAAAAACAAGCCCTTTTATAAAGGAAAGGTAAAAGGAAATGAGGGAAAACATAAACACATTGCAAAAGTAAGGATTTCCCAGAATAAACCCACATATAACACAAATATATGATGTAGCTTCTTTTATTAGCACTGTAAAAAAAGAAGGCAGGAAAAAATGTGAAAATACATTAGGGATTTTAAAGGCAAGCAAATCAATTAGTCATTACTGACATAAATTTCCCTTTCTTGGGGACGTTCAACCTTCTCGTATCCCATGGATGAACTCTAAAGCACCTGTAGAAGATCTGTTTTCAGTAAAGAGATTTAAACTACTGTAGATGTTTTTCCAAGGAAAATACAATGTTGACAGAATAATGCGTGGAAGAAGAGGCTACTAAGGCAGCTGCTATAAATTGCCAGCATTGTAATCCCTGTTGCAACACGCCCAACTTCACAGGATGTGCGTTTGTTGATGCTCTACATATGGTTTTGAGTAAAAGTAATTCCCCCCCACTACAACATGATGAAAACTGAGCATGCCCTGCAATTGAAAAGGGATGGTCCTCCTTTCGCTGCCCTCCCCTCCCTGAGGACCGGGGCAATGATGCTTATTTTGAAAAGCAGCATCACATTTTCACAAGTATCTCCATAACCTGGTTAAATGGTTGTGGCACTGGCATGGGTTAGGACATGAGTGTTCCTAGTTTCCCTGGCAGGTCCTGGCCATGAGCTGAGGGGTCAGGTGGTCCCCCTGAGATGCCCAGCTTAGCTTGTGCTGCCATGGAGGTGGGTCTTTGGTAGTGTTCTCCATTCCGGGCACACAGGGCTTTCTGTGGCCCCCTACAACTGCCGGGGCAGAGGAGCGACCACCTGGATGAGATGGTCAGAACCTTTGCCACCATCCTGGTCTAGTTTGGCTGTTGAGCCTTTCAACTCTTCCATCCTTTTCCCCACCTTGATCACAGTAAGGTGCTTGTAAACCCTACTGTAGAGCAAAAGCTGATTGCATGCTATTGACAGGATTTTTTTTTTTTAAAGCCAAGATTCTAATTTAAGCATTCTCAACCCTTTCTCCTGGTGAATGCACCCCTAAACCTTACTTTTTGTAGCTGGCATAATTTTCTAAGGGATCATTTCCCGTCTTCTTCACTGTGTGATTGTAGAAACAACTGTCCATGACTGGTTCAGCCTGACTGCTGCTGCTTGAGAAATCACTGCCCAGGGCTTCCTGAACTGGGGTGGGTTTAGGATCCCTCAGGGGTGATCTGCGCATGCTGGTCCCAAGTACATGAATGCTCTGGATCCCTAAGCTCACAATAGTATCCCAGGAGCAGAACTGGAAAACAGGGAGGGGGAAGGATTATAGGACCTTTTTGTTGAGTGTGGAGTGCAGGCACCATGGGAGTGCCTGTTGTGGGAAGAGTTAAGACTATGAGCATGAGGAGGCAACCACCACACTCTTCTTTCCCAAGTGTGTTTTTTTGCAGGAGCCTTGCCCTGGCTTCTTCTCAGTTATTCTGGTCTCAGCTCCAAGGACTGTTTTCCCTATGGATTTTAATCCAGTAACATTTCCATGTCAAATGCTTTAGCAATTGCAGCAATGATAAGCACCCAGGACTCTTCTCTAGCACCACTGAGTAGATGTAGCCAAGCCAAACACCCTCGTTCAGTCCCTCATCCCAGCAGCTCTTGAGGGCTGGGGATGCACCTACCTTGTCCCTGCTAGTGCTCCTCTAGGGACTGTGAGTCTGAGCCTTTCCAGGAACTTTTCCAGGAACTTTTCCAGAGTTTCAGGTGGGATCTGAAACTCTGGTCTCCCTTCTCCAGGGCAAGTGCCCAAACCATAAGGCTGAGGTGAGAGATGTGGGCTGTGTGATTTATGGGAGAAGTTCAGAAGCAGCTCGCACACCAGTGCTGCTGCATGGGGGAAGCTGAATCCCAGCCATGGCAGTAAGTGAGCAGCTGGGGTTCTGCAGTGAGTGGTGCTCCAGCCCTGTGCACTGCATGGCAGTGCTGCACCCTAGAAGAGGAGTCAGGATAAGGAGGATAAGTAAACTGCCCCAGCATCGGGCATCAAGAGAGTTTCACTGCTTTTGGGGGGGAAATTTGTATATTTATTTTCTGTTTATGGGGTTTTACTAATTCCCCCTAAACAAATAAGGATTAGTTCCTGTAGAAAATAATTTCTGTTAAAAAAAAAAAATAGACTTGTTTCTCACACACTGACCATGCAGTTAGTTTGAATCCCAATTGTAGAAAAACAACATAGATGGATGTTTCTGGCTGTTTGCAAGGAGACCCCAAGCCAGTAGCTCTGATCTGGTTCTTCCCAGCAAGAAAGTCTTGGGAGGAAAAGTTCTCTCTGTGTTGTTCTATTTTGGAGCTGCTTCCATAGGTGCCTTCCTGGGCACCGTGCCCATGGGGACAGACAAAAAAGCTGGCAAGATCTGGGTGCTGGAGAGGGAGAATCAAATGCTCGATTGACAGCCTATGCATGGTAGGGCTGTGTACGGCTGTAAGGCTCCTGCATGATGCCATTTTTCTCAAAGTTTGATACTTACCGGTTTGCACTTGCTGTATTGGTCTGTGACCCTTTTTTTGAAACTTTTTCTTTACGAGTTTATTTTGGCTGGGTTCAGGAATTCATAAAATTCCTAGGGAATGGGAGGTTTGAAGCATGGCTTGTAAAAGGAGGAGAGAGGAGGTAGGAGAATGGATTGAGGAGGAGAGTTTTCCATTACCCTGTCATAGCCTCCCTAAAGTGGGTCTTACGCCCCTGAGCTCCACTGCAAAACTGTGAGCTTCTGAAAAGAGAAGAGAGAAAGGGAGGAGGGAGGGGGGAAGTTTGCAGTGTCTTTCCTTCCTGGTTTGAGAGGCAGGATCCCATCCCTAAGTAGATAGGTCTTTCTCCAGTTTCCCTTGTCAGTCATCCTTCTGCAGCTTTTGGTCTTCGCAGCAGGTCAGCAGAGTTGGTGAATAGCTCGGCAAGCACAAGGCATCTGAAACAAATTAGATCTCTTATAGCCACCCAGAGACTGATGATGGATGGAGGTCTGTATTTACAGCAAAACTAATTGGCAACATACACAGACATCTAAAAAAGTATATTATTTTGCCAGACTTTGGAGTTGCTAGGCCCTTTATTTTTTATTGTAGAACATTATACAGCTAGAGATAAAAAAGAACAGTGAAAGTTTTTAATCTAATAAAAGCCTTTGACTGCAGAGTAAAAATAACATACACAGAGAAGTTTGATTTGGAATCGAATTTTATTAATGGTCTTTTCTCCACAAAATGTTTCCAATTAAAAAACAATTCTGAAGTGATGCATTAATAAACTACTTTCTCTCCCCTCCTTTGTAGGGACTAAGATTTTAAAGGCTGCAGTGGATAAAAAAAGCCATTGGATGTTATTAAAACATAATTTAATATAACCTAAATATAGTGCTTGCATACCATGGAGAGAAAGCCGACTGCATAATTGAATGATGGTATGTTGACTTTTCAAAGAGAAATATTATCAGATTGTGAGCTGCTGTTCAAAAGACAGGTCTTCTTTAAACACCGAGGCATGTAAAAAGCAATAAAGAGAAAAATCAGCAAGGTTTCCCTGAACAGCATGTGGCAGATTTAGATTTCTCAGAGGCACGAATAGATGTGAAATTGGTAGAGAATGCGGCAGATGAACAGCCTGGATTCCACCAAGTCATTTGTTTGATTTTTATATGAATGACATCTTTGCTTAAAAAAAAAAAAAGAGAGAGAGAGAGACAGGAGAATAAGCAGAGACAGACAGGTAAAATGGATATTGCAGATCTGGTCCCTAAAGAAATGTTTGACAAAATTGTGTATTTCTTACTGTCCATCTCATTTCATAGATCCTGGCTATGAATGATGAAAGCTTGTGTAAAGTGTTTTCCCTGGGCTGAGAGCTTTGTTCCTGATACACATATTTGCATGAGAAATAGGTAAGCCCTATTTATAGAGAAATAGGTAAGCCCTATTTATATGAGAAGGTCAAACGAAGGATGAGAAGGGGAGGGAGGTTTGAGGCAGAGAGCTTACTCTGATTCCCCTGACCACCTACACTTCTGTTCCCTTCCTTAATTTTGTTTCAAAGCAGGGATGAACAAAGATCCACCAGTTGATCTACAACATCATCCTTCTGTGCTAAAATTCCAACTTTCTCTTTGCTCATATGAAAGATGAAAGAACAAGTTCCTTTCCCTACCCCAAATGCCAGCATCACTGAAATCTCCATCACGAGGAATCCCCCTCCTCAAGCCCAGATAAAGCTGGAGGCTGTGGCTGGCATGATGGAACTGGGATGCACAGACACTCTGTGGGACCTCTGCTGGCACAGACCCAGGGGAAAGGAGTCATCTTTGTTTCCCCAGAGCCTTGTCCCATCCCAACAAGGTGAAGATGACAGCCATCATTTACATCTCCTTCACTGCCCTTCTCCCCAGCAGCACCATGTGAGGGGATCTTAGAGCAAATACAAATTAGACCCATGATCTTCCTCCAAAGGATTATCCCTGATCACCCATTATTACTGTGTTTGCTAGGGTGGGTTTTTCTTCTTCTAAGCTATTTTCTTTTTTTTTTTTTTCTTACTGCATCTGGGAAGCCGTCCTTTGTGTAAACAGCTATCAGAGTGAGCAGGGGTATGTGGTCCATTAGTTCTGCTGAAAACACAATCATTGTGTTATTCCAAGCTGATGAAAATGTCCTCTGCAGTTTTCTCTTCCAGTGTCCATATGCCAATCAGCGTTTGTCAATGATATAATTTTCTCGCATAAACACATCCGTTGTGCAACTTCCACTCTGGGTAAATAGATATAATTCCAAAACCAAATAATGCACTCAGAGGAGAACAGGAGATTAGACAGACAAGGAGGTGGAGGGGGAGTGAAGGGGAGAGAAACTGCAAGGAGAGAACAGCTTTAATTGCAAGAGGGGAAGATGGAAAAATCTTAGGAACAGGCAACACGGCTGGTTTATTTCTTCATATGGTAAAAGAGCCTGGGAAGGCAAATAGTTGGGGCTAATTTTAAGAACATTTGAGAATGAGGACCACCATGAATTGCTGAAAGAAGGATGGCTGTTGTTTATGGAATTGGGAAAACATTTTTTTTACCCAGTTTGAAACAGCATAGACAATATGCTATAAGTAGGGGGGACATTTCCCCTTTTTCAACAGAAGGCTCACTCAAACATACTACATTTTTTTCTGCTCCTTGTTCAAAGCTTACATAACCTCCGGGTAATTGTATCTTTGAATCCAATATTGCAGACTTATGCAAAAGATTGTTTTCCATCCCATATGTTTCCAGTGTGTTTATGTTTGTGTGTTTGTGTGTAAGGAAATTTGTAAAAGGGGTCCTTTATTTAAATGAGTCCCCAGACTTGGCAGAGCATGGCTGTGCCATGTGCTTGTACACAGTGTTGGTCTGTGACTCTGTGTAGTTTATTTTTAAACATATACCCTGCCTACGCAATGTAGAAAAGGCATATGTATACATCAGAAAATACTTTATAGGTCATAGAAACTACATCTTTGCTTTATAGGAATGTTTTAGATATGATCCTATAAGAGAATAATTCAAGAAAACAGGCTGGTGTTGAAGGAGGGGAAAAAAGTTATCTATACTTGCGTGAGTTTGTGTGTGTATATGCATACACATTTCTGTGTCTCTCCAGGTCACAGCCCTTGCAAAACTGAGATCTAGAAGGACTTCTACATGAGACAGGATCTGCAGCTTGTCTCAAGACAGAATAAAACCCTATTAACCATTTCCTGAACTGTTTCAAAATGCTAAAAACATACTTCTCAGTTCATATTTGTGCATATGCTTATATCCAAACTCATGAATGTCAAACACCTGCCTCAGAAAACCAGCTGGAGTGATTTCAGAGGCAACCCAGCCCTGGTGGGTCAGCAGGACAGTTCTGTGCCTCCCTCCTCAGCAGGCAAATTGCAGGCAGCTGCCTGTATGCACAAACCATGCAGGCCAGAGATGCTTTCCACCTATTTCCATCTGCATATTGTCCTCTCCTCCCATTGCGGGTGTCCGCCTGGGCAACCAGAACGTTTTCTGCAGGACAGTGCAGCTGCTGCAAACAGCATCTCCCTGTGTAGGAGGGGGAGAGAGTCCGAATCAGGGTCCCAGTGAGATTTTGCAAAGCTTCTCTGCTCACTGGGAGGTGGCAACATCCATAAGTTCCCAACCTTGATAGTTGTTCTTGCCAAGTGCAATACTGGCTGTCACCCTACTTGCTCGGAGCACTGACTATCCCAATTCCACTGCCAATGCCCTGTGGAGAGGGCTGCCCACCACCTCTTTGTGTAGGGGCGTGCTTTTATATGATCCCATGGGAACCAGTCCAGTTTCAAACACAAGTGCTGGATCACTTGATTTGCATTTTTCCCCCTTTGAGGGTCCTGGGCTAGGGAATGGGAGAGCTGCTAAACTGCTTTGTGCTTATTTGCTTTATGATCCTGTTGGGTGCAGTGTTTACTCAAATCCAGCAAGCATCTGGATTAGATAATTTGTTGGAAATTAGCAGTGTTTGATGGTTATCAGCCCTTGCGTGATTAAAACCCAGCTGTCAGCGTCATGTTTGGGTTTCGGGAGAGCAGGGACGCTGGCTGCAGGAATCCCTTTGCTCAGATCTGTGGGGAGCAGCAGGGCTCACTCGCACTGCCTCATGGAGGATCCATCCATGAGCCCCTTGGACTGATGTGGGACTTCCCAGGATAGGTAGGGGTGCAAAACTGCTGAAAAATATCCGTAGGTGAGGAGTGAGGAAAGGGTTACAGGCTGATGGGGGCTGCATTTTCCATTTCACCAGCTATTCAGCTGCTTCTGCCAGGGAAGGTTCAGGCTGAACATTAGGAAAAAAACTTTCATGGAAAGGGTCATTGGGCACTGGAACAGGCTGCCCAGGGAGGCACCTTCCCTGGAGATGTTTAAGGGACATGTGGACGAGGTGCTGAGGGACATAGTTTAGCGTTTGATAGGAATGATTGGGCTCAATGATCTGATGGGTCTTTTCCAGCCTGGTGGTTCTATGATTCTATGATTCTCCCAGATCTGTGCTCTGCTCCCTGTATTTACATCAGAAGTAGGCGCAGCAGGAATGCAGAAGGTCTTTGCTCACTTTCCACATTTCCCTTCTTATTTCCCATATCTAGGGAAGAATTTGGGTACCCATTCCCATCTCTGTAACCCCCTTTCAAGCACAATTCCATTGCGATGGAGAGTATTCACCCTTGTTCCTCTTCTTTCCCCCATCCTTCACTTTGAAGTTGGATCTTGCTGACTTTAAGCTAACTGAGGTTTATAAGCCGAGTTAAATGGTGACAAGCCCAAACCCTGCAGGAGGGGGGTTTAATCATCACTGTTGTAATATGCACATTTTTTCTACAAGACTTCACTGTGCAATTCAGCAAAACACCCATGGCATAGGAGAAGTTTTGCTGGTCAAAATGGGAGGAAAGGACATAAGGACAGTGCATCATTCACTTATTTCCAGTGAGCATCAGTGAGTGAAGTACACAAGTGATCTTTGTAGAAGAGGGTCAGGCATGTTTGTACCCTGTATGGGGGTAACTGGGACAATTCCCTGCCAGGGCAGCCAGATCGGTGCTTTGCCAGTATTCAACAGCAGAAGAAGCCAAGTGAGAGATTAGAAAACTGGATAATTATGGTGACCCTTTCTCAGATATATCAGGTAGCTAAAAGGCTTAAGAGTGAACTTTGTGTATATTATCCAGGGTAGTCAGAGATGTTAATTTATAAATACATATTATATGTGTGTATATATATGTCTCAAATACTTTATATAGTTTGGCTTCCTTGTTGCTCTTTCATTGCTCCTTGATGGTTATGATTTTCTACATATATATGTATGTAAAGTATGGTTCCTCATATGCAGACTCTCAAGAACTAATATTTCCAGACAAGAATTAGTATTTCCAGCTGTGCATGTATAGATATAGGCGATGTAGAGTATACAACAACATAAGTTTGACTCTGTATGAGCTATATGCATTAGAAGAAAGGAGGCATTTTTAAAGCCATAAGAGAATGGGTTTGGAAGTATAAAGGTAATATACTATATTACCTTGAAAGCTGTGCAGTTTTTTTTGTACATTGTCATAGTTATAGTAAATAAGCAAAGCTGAAATATAAAGCTTTTGTTGGTTTTCTTCTTTTTTAAAAAAAAGAAGTGTAATGAGCACTCTTGAGAAAGGACTCTAAATAATAAATGATGTCTGTGGTTAAGCTCTGAAAGCTTGTTTTTCATATGTGAGTACACAGCTGTGTTCATGTCAGGGACATGGGAAGCTCACACAACCCTCCAAATGCCTTATTATGATACTGGCAACAGCATTTGCTTATGATTTACAGTATTTCAATTTGGTTGTATATTTTCCCAGTAATCAGCAGGTAAGAAAAAACATGGAGATATTTTTTATAAAAAATAAGGGATGTTTTGTCTCTACTTCCAAAGGAAATCTTTGTATTGAGATGAATTTTGAATTCAAGTGGCTTCAGCCTGGATTGTGTTGGGAAATTGCCTCTGAAATCCCTGTGTGCTCTGCCCATCCTGTGCAAGAAGAGAAAATCAAGGTTTTGAGGTGACCGAGAGCTACAAGACTTATTCCATAAACTCAGGAGAGTCAGTAAGAGATTGAGATTCAGGGTAGCTTGGAGGCAGGAGGTGAGAGAAGATTCCCATCAGTTCTTTGTGGGACAGAGCTGGGGGAGGAAGGCTCTGGCCCCACCAATTGCTCGCAGCAGCACCTGCCACAGTGGTGCCTGCCAGCTGCCCCTTACATGAAGAGGTTGAGAGGTTATTTTTCATCCATACTCCAGCAAAGTGACACTGCCAGGGATGTGCCAGTGTCATGGTAGGGAACCCACACTGGTGAACCTCATGCAGACCTGCAGGCTGGTCCAAACAGGGCTGTGAGTCTTGTCAAGGCATTTGTCAAGGCAAACCCAGGAGTCACGTTATCAGCTAGGGATAGTTGTTATCTTTCATTCCTTTCCCCCACAAGAGGAAATGGCTCAAGTTGTGTCAAGGGAGGTTTAGACTGGATATTAGGAAAAAATTCTTCACAGAAAGTGTTGTCAAGCACTTGAACAGGCTGCCCAGGGAAGCAGCAGAGTCACCATCCTTGCAGGTATTTAAAATATACATAGATGTGGTGCTTAGACACTTCTTTAGTGGTTATACTCTATGATCTTAAAAGTCTTTTCCTACCCAAATGATACTATGATTCCGATTCTATCATTTTCAAGACACTGTAGTGCATTAAAGAGCTATTTCATCTAGTTTTCAGTAGCCAGCAGTGGGACCCTCATAAGGCGTGGGCCAAACAGGTCTTGAACAGACACATCCCATTACCTGGGTCTGTCTGCAGATATCCCTGTCTGAGGTGCTCCTAGATGGGTACATCCCATGTCAGTTTGTCCATACAGGACAGTGCATGGCCCTGCAATACCTGTGTCCAGGGCAGCTAGGATGTGGGGCAGTCCTAGACCAAACTTTGTATGTGTGTGTTCTCTGCAGGCTTCTGGACTAGGGAAATTATCAAATCATCACCCTCTAAACCTTTTCAATTACTACCCGCCCACAGCTTGAGTTCTGGGGCCTTCAGATCTCCAGGCAAGTTTGCTGCCTTGCACTAATGAATACTGCACGCTGAATGAAAAGTCTATCTGCACATCTTTAAATTAAACCAAACCACACACACAAAAATAATTTCAGCCTACCCAGTGGGTTTTTGCCATGCTGCATGTGAGTTTCTTATTCATGTGGGAACCGTGCAGCAGAAGAAAATCCTTAAGTGTGCATCAGGACTAGTAATTTCTCCTTGTCGCCTGCAGCATGGGTTCAGTTGATATGATCATGAAAAAGGGAATGATTTCCTGTCCCATGGAATTTAATTTTATGAATGGAGCTGTGTAATAAGGCAGAGTAGCTTTAAAAAACAGCATAAAAGACGTGACAGGAGAGACCAAGTTATATACTACTTTGCTGTATGGAAAACAAAGCTAACTTATGTAGTTTAGCTTCCTCGTTTGCCCTTTTATTGTTCCTTGATGGTAAAACTCTTGCATTATGATTTTCAGAAGCACATAGCACAGAACGGTTTATTATGTTTACTTAACATATAGGACAATAGATGGAAAAGCGCCATAATTTGTGACTCTGACTATAAAATAAACCTATCATCGTTCACACAGAGCACTGTTCCTTTTCTGCCATCCAGTAACGTGCCTGTTTATTCAAAGTATGTTTGCCTCCCAGGTCATCCTTGCCAGAGCTGTACAACTTTGGGCCTTGTGCCACTGGTGTTTGAGCAGAGCTGCTCTTTTGCTCCACTGGGGCACTGCTGGCACTGTGCAAGATCTTTGTCCTTTTTTAGATAAAATAAAGATCCCTGAAAGGCTTCTCTGCACAAAAATACCCCTTGTGTGGTGCTTCACAGTGCTGCTGACATGGGAAAGTTGCAGAGAGGCCCCCAACCAACAGCTTAGTTGCAAATATCTTGGGGCTGTGGGCAGTTCAGATAGGGGGCCAGGCCCATGTCGTACTCCTGGTCCCCAGCTCTTCTAGGCCTTCCTTGACCCCCATCTATCAGCATGCCCCTGTTTGATTTTCCAGGATAAGAGATTTGTTCATCCCCAGCCATCTTTAGTGCATCAAGGTTGGACTTAATGATCTGGTGGGGTCTTTTCCAACCTGGGGATTCTATGATTCTAAGGAGGATTGGAGTCCAAAATGACTGAATTGCCTGGTACATTTTCCATGAGGCTTTGGGTAGGGCCTTCTCTGAAGAGCAGAGATTTTAGCTAATGAACTGAACTCTAAGTGTGTCTGAGGAATTACCAAATCCTAGAAGAGAGAGTGGGAAGGGACCTTGAGAAGGTATTGATTTGTCTTCCCCATTCAGGACCTAAACATTCAGACCCAGCCCATTCCTGGCACATGCTCTTCTTAAAACTTGCTAATGATGGAGGTACCACAACCTCACTCAGCAACCTCTTCTAGCACTCCAATCTTCACCTTTGAACAGCTTTCTCTGTAATGTCTAATGACATCTCCCCTTTGCTGCAGCTCAAGGGAAACACTACTTGATTCCTTCCCATATGAGAGACAAAACTCTATAATGTCCCTCTTCTCATCCATGGGTTTATAGACTGCTAGGATGTGTCCTCTTTGCCTTTTCCAGACTGAACAAAGCCACTCATTTCCCACTAATTCTAACATATTGTTTTCTATATTTCTGATCCACTTTTTGTGGCTCTTGCACTCCTTGGATTTAAGCTGCTCTATGCCTGTCTCAAGGACCTTCTTGTAAGTATGACTATCACTGGATTTGATCAGCTCTGATCAAAAGTTGGTTATGGCTCATCTTTGTGGTTTTGAATTGAACTGGATCCAAAGCAAACAAATCCCCTGGCATTTTTTTTTCCCATTGGTCATTGATATGTGGCAGTTTTAAGGCAGTAGCAGAAGATAAACACAGTGACAACCTTTTTGGTAGTGAGCAGTGGGGCAGGTTTAGCTCATGTGTCTCGCATAAGATGCCCTGGTTTATTAATGATGTTGATGTTTTTCTCTTGGATGTATCACGCGAGCTTTTGATCAGCCAGGAGCAGTGCAACAGAGGGGAAGAAGGGAATGTACAACGGTTGAACTTTGCCCACAGCCTTACTGGAATAACAGCCCTCCTGGTTGGCTTTGTCGCTCATCATCCTGCTTGAGAACAGCGACCTGGCAGGCTCCACGCACACTTTTGCAAAACCCTGTTCAGTATGTCCTGTTACACGTGGATCTGCAGTATCTGGTATGAAAGTGGATTTCGGCCGGTTGTAGCATAAATAGTGTCAGGTTAACAGCCAAACTGCTTGCACGCATGCAGCTGATAAGGACCAGACAGCATGGATTTATCCAATCTCATGTCAAATAGGCCTAGATATTTCACCTGACAGGGTAATAAGTCCTTGTGGGCAAAGAAGTTGCAGTTGGAATCTTTTATCTTTTCTTTAACATCGGCCCACATGATGTTCCCATAAATGCAACAATTCCATCAACATAATTCAGCTGTACTGCTTCACTGGGTACGGAGAGAAGTGCAGCTAAGCTGACTACTTCATAAAAACCATTCTGAGAAAAGCAGATGTTGTTCAACTTTTCTAGGCTATATTATTATTACTGTTGTTATTATTATTCAAAAAGCCTATCTTCTCAGGGTAGGAACTTTCTAGTTGCACTTCAGCAAAAAAAAAAAAATAGTAAAAAAAATAATTACACCTCTAATAAAATAACCAGGAAAGTTTCCTCTAAGAGCATGTCATTATGTCAACTCTGTTCAGCTGAGAAGCATTGCATTCAGTAAATATATATTCGGGAGCTCCTTTGTGATCATTGACATTTGACATTGTTCTTACATCTCTCCCTATTAGCATGTTTCTGTTTGGAGTGTACTTGACCCATTTCAGAAATATTCCTCATCTTTTCCCATTATTTACTGAACAGCAATAACCCTGGATAGAACTACTGCATTTTACAGGCAGCAAAGTTTCATGGAAACAAGAGGCCCCTCTTGTGTTGCTCAAGTAGCTCATCTGTGAAGGTAAATATATTCCTGGATTTAATTAGGTGTTGTGGTATTAATATTTATGAAGATAGATCTTGGTGAGGAGGGAGGAGGAAGAAGAGGGACCAATGGCGTAGTTACCTTTGCTGAAATGAACTGATCATGAGGGACTCTGCAGCCAAATCTCTGTGATCTCTTGCATGAAAAAACTCTTTCACTCCTCACTTATAACAGAGGGCTTGGACTAGGTCAGGGTCCAAAGACCCAGCTTGCAACAAAGGCTTGTTTTTCTTCACGTTCAAATGCTACTTTTCAAACAGAGACAAATCTGAAGGTCAGATAACAATGTTTTAAACACAGGTCCTCTAGGGAGTATAGAGTAAGGGATTTCAGACACTAGAGCAAAAGGAGAGAACTGATGTATTCTGTCTCATGTTACATATGATTTTTAGGTACTGCAATACTTTACTGGATGTTAGTATATTTTCAGTCATGAGATGCAAAGACAAAATCTTCCATTATTTTGTGACTAATAATGGAAGATAAAGATTAAGCCATAATGTTTAGTGTTAAGATTTTGAAGCTGTAAGATTTTAAAGTAGTTCCTAAATATAGTTTTCAGGCACCTTTTAATCTTCAAAGTACTGGGCCGGAACATATTGTCCATTTTTAGTTCTCACACACAGAAAAAAGAATTGAATCTGTGCCGACCCTTGAAACCCAGAGACAGTTCAGGTCTTTCTGATCTTGTGTTTCATGCCCAGAACCTCCTGGCTTGGATCTGGCCTATTTTATTCTTGCTCTGATGTTGCACCACTCAGTACAAAACTTGGTTGGAAGAGGTTTGGAGCTACATAAAATGAAGGAACTCAGCATCATCAAGGGGACTTCATGAGTGGTGTCATTGTGAGTTTAAATATAAGCATGGAAAGTCCAAATGTGGCATCTCCCATATCCATACAATGTACGTAGAGAGTCCTGGTGCATCAGAAGTTAGAGATCACTTGAGAACTCAAAGCTGAGCCAAAGGCAACAGGGAAAAATGTATTCTTTCTCACTCAAAGAGACGTTTACCTCTTTGTTTTCCCTTTTGTATCCAGGCTGCACCTGGCCCTCTTTGATTTTAATTATCAGACATGTTTCTCTGGAAGAACTCCTGGCCAGCCATGTTAGAAAGTATCACCTTCTCTTCAGGCACAGTGTCAGCTCTTTGTTCAGTTCTTGTAGAGTAATTGGATGCTAATAAACTGGCTCTCTGGTTCACTATATTTAAAATGCTTCCTAGCAGCTGGATTAAAAATTACACTCTTGTCTCTTTATTCCTTTTTCTTGATTTGCTCTGTGCTTTTCTTTCATTCTTTCTGTTAAGACCAACACCCTGTTACCTCCATTCTGGAGACCAGCGTTTGCTCTTGTACAATTCAGTTACTTTGTTGGGTGGAAAAGGAGAACGATGCCCCAGCCCCTCTCTTGTTCTTTATGCTCCCTTAGGGAAGTTGTGTGCACCCAACACAGCACCACAAGTCTTTTGCACTCCAAGGTCCTATGTGACAGACATAGGAAACTGGAAACAATCAGCATCTCTACACAAGCCTGAAAGCAGTCATAGAATCATAGAATAACCAGGTTGGAAATGACCTACCGGATCATCGAGTCCAGTCATTTCCATCAAACACTAAACCATGTCCCTCAGTGCCTCGTCCACCCATCCCTTAAACCCCATCAGGGAAGCTGAGTCAACCACCTCCCTGGGCAGCCTGTTCCAGTGCCCAATGAACCTTTCTGTGAAATTTTTTTTCTTAATGTTCAGCCTGAACTTCCCTTGGTGGAGCTTGAGGCCATGCCCCTTGCTAACCAAATGGCATGGGGGTCCTTCCATCACATGGCAGGACACAATCGTTATGCAATGTTCACTCCCTCCTACCCACCGAATTAGGGGTTGCAGCCACGAAATTGCAATGTAACAGATCATAATATTGTCCTAACACTCTGCAAAATCTGCTGTCAATAGAGTTACCTGCCTCAGGCAGTGACTGTAGCTGGAGAGAATGAAGTTGTGTCAGTCCTTAGGAACAGAACGTGTCAGGACGATCCAGATCTTAGAGAGGGCAGCCTTAACCCCATAGGAATGTCAGAACCTGGCCGTAAATAGTGTGCACCACAAAGACATGCAGAGAAAAAAACCCACTCAGCAACAACAACAACAGTTGCCACTACAGTTATTCTAGTAAATGACAGTAATTTGTGCTGACCACGCTGTGGTGTTCCTATACCTTGCCAACTTGTTCCTGCTCCAGCCGTTAATATCAGTTCTTATTCTTCACACAAAGAAAACAGTTTTCATTTAAAGCTCCCTGCACACTTTGTGAGTCATTAGTGAAGTCTCATGGCATCTATGACCTAAAAAGAGCACTGTGTGCTACTTTTTCTTGAGCGAGAACCACGATCCATTGGTTGTCAGTGGAACTCATTTATCACTTCTTGTCCCTCATATTTGTGGTCCTGTTCTTTGGAATAATAAGAGCTTGGCTTGAGGAATGGGCATGAAATGTGGTTGTGTTTAAAAATTGTTTATTTTCATTGTTTTTCTTTAGCTTTGTTGTTGGAGCTTGTACAATAAAGGCAAATAATTTAAAGGACACAGAGGGCTGGAGTTTAGTTTTATATAGAGTGTGGGAGGCTGACAGAAGAGCTATGGCCAAGTGAAGGAACCACATTCAGTGAGGCCGAGGTGAACTGAAGTATTTAAAGACTCTGGAGGACTTGGAGTTGGAATAACTTCCATCTTACCTCAGCTTGTAACTCACATCCAGCTCACACCCAGGCTGAACTCACGCCCAGCTACTGCGAGGGAAGTTACACCTCTTAAGTCATCAGCTGCGAAACTGGCTCAAGTGGCCAAATCAAGCTTGTATTGGGCAAACTCACCTGCTGAATCATGTGGCCAGAAAGTAACAAGAAGAGACACTAAGCCAGTATGAATCATTGGTAATCACTCTCTTGAGCTAATTGACACATTCCTAAAATTCCTCTTGAGGTTCTTGGCAGTCTGAGTTCCATTGCTTTCTTCAGCTGTCAGCAAAGGGAAAGGCGAAAGGCACAGAGCACACAGCAGTCAGAAAGTCTTATTTTTTTGTAAATAAACAGACACCACTGCTGCATGTGAGGGCTTCAAGGGCTGTACGACAGTAGCCTTACTGTAGATTGCATTTGTGAAAACCTAGGGGTGATCCTCTGCTCCCCACAGCTGCTCTTTCCCAACCCACTTGTTTCAGTGCCACTGCAGCTTCTTCAATGGATTTAAACCTGCTCTCCAAGGGAAGATCCCAGATGATCATCAGTCTTGCTTACCACCCCACTGACAATGCAGTGAGGAAGGCACTTGCTTTGTAAAGTTGATCCTCTAAAGGCCAGAGATCTCTCAGGTGACTCCTGACAAATCTGTGGCACAGTAACAGGCACAGGCTGTTTCCAAGCTGCTTATTAACATGGACTTTGGACCACTGCTGGCATTCAGCTCAGCTCACCTGTAGAGTTGGTTAACAGAAAGCTGACAGTCTGTAAGTGCAAAGAATGGCTGAGGGTATGCAGTGTGAAACCTTTGTCAGGTGCAGAGCTGGAACAGACCATGTCTTCTGGGGAAGGAGTCAACTTTGTCCTGTGGTTCTTAGCTCACACTGAGAAGATCACAGAGATTACTCTGAGATGTTTTCAAATTCCATTTGAGAAAGGCTGATGCATCCTCAGGAAGTTTTAAATTATTGTCATGTCGATCTGCAAGTTCAAAATGTTTCAAAAACTGCTTGATTAGTGCAAGCTAGTTAGAGTCCCTATAAAGTCAGTGAAGAGGGAGATATCTCCTCCAGAAAGGTGAGAGACAAACTGACAAAGCACTCAATCCTAGGGCAGAGTCCCACTTAGGAGTCACAGTCTCCTCCGCAACACTAAGGACATCTTAAAATACTGTTCCCCTAAACCAGCCCACTGAGTAGTGGGTCGCCAAATGAGCACACAGACAACAGTGATACTAGGGTCATACCTGTATTCCTGTGTTGTTTTCTGCCTTGGGGTCTTACACATTGTTTTGAGGGGGGATATCCCTCTGGAAAAAAAAAAAAGATGTGCTTTTGGCTGTAGGTGGTGATTAAGTCAGTTGTCTGTGGCTAGGCAGAGTATCACTCCTTGCTATTAAAACACATCTGGAGAACAGGGAGGAAGCATGCCTCCATCCTCTGTTTTTATGTGGTATCTGGGTAGTGACACTGCCAGCAATGGGGAAGGGTGAGGTTCAGTCCCTGCCACGGCTGATGTGTGTCCAAAGAGACTGCTCTAATCACTAGCCAGGGGCAGCTTGGAGGCACACACCAAAAACTATTGCATCTGCAGTAGCTTTGGAGGAACACCTGCCTCTCTCTCTTCCTGCAGCCCTTCAGCACAGCTTTTGGAGCTAGAACTTGTTTCTTCACTTCTGTGTTGATGATGACTTTTTTCCTTCCAGTATTTGCTCTAATTGCTTTTCAAACTAGTGTCAGTGAGCTCTGGGTTTAACAACACACCTTGTGAAAAGCACTTCCCGTTTGTCTTAAACCTGCTACATCATTATTTCTTTGGCTAGTCCCTAATTCTTATAATCTGAGAAAGAGTTCAGCGTTCCCTATCTGCCTTCTCCATGAGGTCTGAGGGTGTGTACTAGTGTAAGCATACAGGCAAAACTAATAATTGCTACTCACAGTTTTGAATTGCTATTCTGCCTTCCCCTCCTTCACAGATGCTCCCTATACATGTTTGTTTAGATTGACCCTTTTCTGTCTTTACTGGCATATTTCTTTACAAATTCATATTGGTCATTTTATTAAAATAAATTATTTGGGAGAGATAGGAGATGGTCTAAGTAAGTTTTTAAGAAATCATTGTTGATTAAGGTCTATCTAGATTTACTCTACGGGGATTCAAACTGATTGTAACACATCATAAAAGCTGAAAAATTGAGTTGCATTAGGTGTCCTCCTTCTAAAGCAGTGGACGAATTAAGCTGTCCCTTAGTTTTTCTAACAACATATTTCTCTCAACAGAACAATTGCTATGACTGCACTTCAGCTGAATGAGTTCTGTATTGTCCCTTTAAAAACTGCTGAGCTCAGCACAAGACACTGCAAAGTTACTAGGTTTGGTTTTGTCTCATTTCAGTTTAGACATATGGCTAATCATGCTTGAAAACCACGTAATCTTATCCAGGGCAAAATTCATATCATTATGTAGGGAGAGTTCAAGTGTTTCCCCCTTATTTTAGAATAATGTTAAACTGGGATTACGCTGTATTATGTTCCTTTTGGACCTTAGATGTCTATGTGCATTTATATCATCTGTCTGGCTGTCACATTCGTAGTTACTGCCTCAGTGAGTAACAGTGAAGGAAACCAGTATATTAGCTCCTGGAACAAATGAGGTCTTTTCTTTATAAGAAGATAGCCAGGACATAACTTAAGATAACTGCTCCCTGTTCTTCTTAATGGAAAGCTAAGTGACATGACAGATGTCATGTCAGGTGACAGATAAATGAGTATTAATGATCTCTCAGGCTGCTGGAGTTTTCAAACATAAAAGCACATCCCACCCTCTTACGAAAATTCTCATTGTACATTTTTGAGTAAAAGGATAAAGTTTTTGAGCTGCATGTTAGTTTGTTTTTTTTGATTGGATGTAAAAGTAGCCCACACACCACAATAACAAAGGCAGGGCTATCTGTGCCTACTGAATCCAGAATCTACTGGACATTTTTGCAACTGAAATATATGCACAGAACCATATGAATATATAACACAGACATCTAAACACATAGATTTATTTTGGCAGATGTACAGATCTGTGTGTGATATACATGCACATATTTTGTGTGTTCAGCACTACTACTTTGCCCATAAACTCACCCATCTCTGCCAGTACCTGTAGGTAAAGCTCCCTAATTAGTCACATCGAGTTCTCATGGCAGAACTCTGAACTTTTTGATCTAATTCCCTGCTTGCATGTATCTTTGTGGTGCGTGTCTTTTTATAGATCATGTGGTGCACATGGTGGATTTAAGTGCTGCACTTTGCCCACACACACACCTATGTTAGCCAGGGCTGGTACAGCAGGTACAAGAATATCTATATAATATACATATCAGTGCATTACGAGCAGCTCATGGAGTTTAGTGCTACACTCCTCCTGCTGCTTTTGTGTAGTTCATCATAGAAACGTACTTGAGTTTGCTTGGTAGCTTATCCCAAAGGCCAACTTTTGATATTCTCTTGGGAACCTGTTGCACTGCCTTGGTTTCTAGGTACCACGGCCAATGTGTTTACCAACTCTTTTTCTCTTTCTCGCCCTTGCTATTATGCATCCCCTTTTTTCTGCCACACAAAAGCTCTGTGCGGTGCTTGTGTGTGGTCCCCAAGAGATGTGGGCTCGGCGAGGCACTGGTTTTCGGCTAGGCGCTGGGCTGGAGGATCTGTGAACCCGTGCAATTAGCAGTTTAGATCCGGGACCCCACGTGTGGGAGTGGGGCCCACGGCTGTGCCAGAGCGATGGGGACAGCCGCCCTCCGGGTGAGTGCACCGACCCCTGGCAGTAGGGTCACGCCACACCGCAGACAGCCCCCGAGCTCAGGAAAAACTCAGAGATCAGAGCCACAATCTGTAGCGGGGTGTCCTCCCCCACCGCCACCCTGTGCACAACACATGGATTCAGAAAGGGATCATTTGGAAAGCATTTGCAAACATATGGGTCTTTTTTAAGTCAGGACTTCTTTAATTCACTGTGTTTCCTAGGGTTTTTTTTTTGGTTTTTTTTTTTGAGGGGGGAGTTTGGTGGAGGTTTTTTGGGGGGGTTGTTTTGTTTTGTTTGGAGGGTGCAAAAAGCCTGGCTAAGAAAAAAAAAAAAAAGAGGAGGTCCAAGTGGTGAAGTAAAGAGTGCAGCAAAGCAGCTTGTTCCCAACTCATGTCACTTACATGGAGATTAAAAGAACAAACACTTTGCTCTTCTTAATGATGGCATTACCAAGTATAATTAATTAGAAGGGTAGCAAAAGGAATCAGATCCCTGATGCTAATTACTTTCCTAAAAGGATAATATGCTCTTATGTTATCAGTCTAGATCTGACAGAAATATGTCTATTATCACTACTGCTGCTAATAATCAAGTGGTAAAATAAAATACCCAAGGGACATACATGCCTGGGGTTATTTATATGCATGTATGTATATATATAATGATACAATCACCATATATAAGCATGATGTGTACAAATACACATGTGTTATCACTTTGTGTTTATATACAAAGAGTTAGAGTGTTTATTTAGACATATATGCTGACAGACAGCCAGGCAAAAAGACAAGAATTTATAACACTACTTCTCTGCAGTGCTACCACCAATGGAGGGGAGTAATAAACAAAAGCTCCCTCACCTTTGCCACCCTTGGCTTGTGCAGTTAGGTCTGGGGTAGGAAGAGAGCTGAGTTTTCCTTTTCTTGAGTGGAGATGTGATGGACAACTACGTTGGTTTGTAAAGAACTAGTTGCTGGATGGCGTTGATTTGCAGAGGAATTCTAGCTGCAGAAAATGATCAGTGTCCTTTAGCCAAAGTGTTTCAACAGGCTAGACATACTTTGTGTAGCCTGTTCTGGTTACTATGAAGGATTATTAAATAAATGGTGAGTTAGCAGTTAAAATATAGGCTAGGGTATTCAGTGGGAAACTTGCGCTGGGGAGTTATCATCATCACTTTAAGAAATTGGAAAGGATGCGCAACACAGCCTGAGTAAAATCCTGTCTCTCAAATGATTTACACTGTAATTAGTCTACTGGTTGTTACTCCAAGTGCACCTACCTATTTATCTACATCCTTCCCACACCTTCTCGTGTGTATGAGCACACGGATGTCACAGGCCTGTGGATGTGCATATGCACGTGCGGAGATGAACACACATCCATCTCTGCACGCTTGTACTTGTGTGCGTGTTATATCTGTGTGCAGATATGTTTTTCAGTCTGTGAGCATATTTGTACCTAAGTTGCATGTTTGCGTGCATATATACGTGTGTGTCGATGCAAATATGCCTGTGCAATTTGCCAGCAGGAAAAACCCCACACATGTATATCTGTGTATGCATATGCAGGTATGTGATGCATGCATGAACATAGGCTAGACATGTTGGTTTTAGTTGTTTTCCATCCTTCCAGGCAGCTTACCAAAATATCACTCTTTCTCTTCATTCCTGCCTTGCACTCCTGCCATTCCTCTAGACTGTGAGCTTTCTTCGAGACTTGAGGTCTTTGCCCAGTGCTCCTCAGTGAGCAGAAAGCAGTAAGTACAATTTAATGTATTATTTATGAGTGGTGGGAAAGTCTAAGGGGGTTTTAATCTCTGCTTCTCCACTTCCTTCCCAGATGAAAACCATTTCACCTCCCTTCCCAGATATTCAGCTCCACTGTGCTCCCCCACCTCACTCCCATCTGCGCCTTATTTGTACAAATGTTCCTGTGTCTTTAGAAATCATCTTCAAAAAAAAAGAAAAAGAAAAAAAAAAGAGAAAAGAAAACGCCTCACCAAACCCATATTGTACTTAAACATTTTTGAAGATTTTGTTTCCCTCAATATGGAAGCGAGAGGGGGCTCTGGGAGGGGCTTTCGTGGAGAAATGTCTCATTCAGTCTGCGGAGCCCCCTCCTTGAAGTTTCTTTTCAAGGCTGTTGGAAAGTTGGGCAAACTGAAAAGCAAAACAATAATTAGAGATAATTGCTTGTGTCCAAACACAGGCATCAAAGCCTCGGGGGTCTCATTTGTGATGGGCCTTGGTGTGTGATCCAAAAAAAAAAAAAGTAAAAAAAAAAACGTGACCCTCATTTTATTTATTGAGTGGGGAAAAAGAGAGAAAGTGCCAGATGGAAGGACCTTGGAGCAATCTCCAATGCCTGCTTGGGCGAACAGGCACTGAGGCCAGGATAAAAGGGATAGAAAGCAGGGTCAGGAGAGGTTGCATAATTACTAGGGTGGAGGTAAAAAGGGTGAAGGGAGAGACAAGGATCTCTCCGGCCCCAGTGTGAGGATCTGTGCAGTCCCCTAGCTCCGTCTGGCTGTTGATATCCCTGGTACCTACTCTGAGTACCAAGGATGCTGCAGAATGCCACATCAGGGTCCCATTCAGTGGGGGTACAGGAGTCCTGATTTTCAGGGGGCTGAGTTGCCCCCTTTCCCTTCCTCTAAGGTGGATCCCTAGTGCTGATCCAAGTAGATTCAGACCGGAGAAGCTCTGCCTCAAATTCTTCCCTGATGGGATGAATGTCAGTGAGGAGATCTAGGAAAAGCAATGCTGGGAAAAGCTTGTAAAAGGTGGGGATGGTATAAAAAAAAAAAAAATCCACCAAAACGAGTGAAACAGTCTCATCCCCTAGGTTTTACTGGGAAGATGCATTGCCCTGGCTGCAAATGATGCAGGAAGGAGTCAAGGATGAAGGTGTTCGATTTAGGGGCACTGTTCTAGGGGGGCACAGGGGGCTGAAGGAAAGCAGTAAAGGAGTGTGGGGAGAGGGAGAACAGGGAACTCTCCGGCGAACCCTTTTCCTCTTCTCTGGTTTTCAAAGACACCAGTTCACAAGATGAGAACGTGGCCAAGGTTTTTCCTCGCCCCGCCTGTCCCTCGGTAATGGGCTTGTAATGACCTAAACGATTTGCTGATTAGGGACAATAAATCTGCCTTGCCGCGAGGGGTGTCCCCCACGAGGGTGGCAGCGGTAGGGCTGGGGCCAGAGGGACTCGCAGGAAGGTGACAGCGTTTGTTTATGCTGGGAATCTGGCTGCAGACATTTATTTCAACATCTGCACCCCCCACCCCGTCTTTCCAGGAGGGGCTCAGACGTAGCGAAAGAGGTGACTCGGGTTGAGGTTTTTGCGGGGTAAACGAGAGGAAAAGCATGGGGAAGCTTTGCTTGGCTCGTTCCTCCAGGGACAGGTGAAAAATAAAAAAAAAATATAAAAAATAAAATAAAATAAAATAAAATAAAATAAAATAAAATAAAATAAAATAAAATAAAATAAAATAAAATAAAATAAAATAAAATAAAATAAAATAAAATAAAATAAAATAAAATAAAATAAAATGGCAAGAAATAGAAAGGAAACCACGAGTAAGATCCCCGACGGCTCTTCTTCCTCTCCCTCCCCTCCCCGATGCGGCCAGCGGCTCCGCACGGTCCCGCTGCACCCCCTGCGCCCCACAGAGGGAAATGCAGCCCTCAGGGGGGGCCAAAAATACATATAAAAGAAACTAAATATATATATTTTTTTTTTGAAGGAAAAAAAAAAACCCGAAAAAAAAGCCCCAGCCTCACTGCATTAGCTTAAAAGGGTCGGATCCGACAGGGTTTGCTCAAGCGCAGAGCCCGGTGTGTGAGCGCGATGGGGGTGCTGGTTTTGGAAGGGTAGGGATAGGGAGAGTTTGGGGGGTCCCCCCCGCCCCCGGAGCAGGTGCCTGCGGGAAAGTGGGTCTGGGGGGGCTGGCAGCGACGCCCCAAACGGGGCGGTCTCCCCGCGGAGCCCTCAAGAGCCGGCATCTTCTAATTAACAAATAAAAATGTTGGTGATTAAGGGAGCAACAAACCTCCGAGGCAGGCTGGGTCTCTGCGGGGCTGGGGGGCTGAGTCCTGCCCGGCGTCCCGAGCCGCTTCTCTCCTCCTTTGTATTTAATTTCTCCCCCCTTTCCCGAGACAAAATCTGCCCCATCCCGCAGCCCCTCTCAGCACCCCGACTCTTCCCCCGGTGCAGCTCGGCTCTACCTGCCCTTCTCGTTATTTGTCAGCTTCGCTCCCGGCTCTTTTAGCATCTCCCGGGCATCCCTCCATCTTTCTATTTAGCGACACCCCCCGCATCTTTTATAATTTTTCTTTCCTCCCTCTACCGACCCCTCCTTTCTGGCTCCCGCGGGAGCGCCAGAGCCGAGCAGCGTCCCCAAAGGTTTTTTTTTACACAATCATACCGGCCGATGCAAAATAATTTTATACAAATGTCGGAAAACTTTAGTTCCCAGTCGAACAAAAGCAGCGGATTTTTTTTTTTTCTCCCTTCGACTGAGTTTTTGCTACGAACAACGGATGGGTTTGGATCGGGCTGGCTCTGAGAGGCTGTTGGGGTCCGTTTTGTTATGGTTTTTGTTTTATTTTGGTTTGGGGGTTTTTTGTGGGTTTTTGTTTGGTTTTGGTTTTGTTTCTTTTTGTTTGGTTTTTTTTTTGTTTTTTTTTTTTTTTGTTGGGGGGTGGTTTTTGTTTTTTTTTTTTTTTAATTTCCCTGCACAGATTTGTTTGCAGCTCTCCGCGCTTCCCTCGTGCAGACACAGCGTTTGCATCCCGTAAGCAGCGCTACCTGCCCCGGGGCAGGGATGCTGGGGGGGGGGACAGGGATCCTGGGGTTCTCGGCCTTCCCCCTCCCCACCCCGGGCCGGAGGCTGCTTCGAGATTTCGAAGTGACGTTTCTCCCGGTGAGCCGAGCCAGGCTCCGAAACAAAATCAGGGTGTTTATGTCCCCCGGGGTGGGTTTTCTTTGATAGATGGTTGCCCCGGGGCTTCTCCCCCCTCCTCTTAATCCGCCGATAATTTACAAGTTTAGAGCAGACTCACTCACAATTATATCTGTATATATATACGTGACACATATGACAAATTAATAATTAATTACACGATACATTCGTGAAACATGCGATGAAATATGCCTCACGTGTATGAGGCACATTACATACATATCACCGTAATTTGAAATTGTTTTATATACAATTCTACGTACTGTAGAACATATTTCGAAGTAAATTTACATATATCTTTAAGTACATCCTTTAGCAAAATTTAGTACATACGGTTAAGAACATACGTTATTGTTTGTACATACATGTATGTATTGTTACATGTATTTAGAACAATTATGTATTGTATATTTAGTACATAAGTGTATATGTTTAATATAAAAAATGTATAGGAATGGTTGGACTCGGTGATCCGGTGGGTCTTTTCCAACCTGGTGATTCTGTGATTTTATAATATATGTGTGTGTGTGTATGTTTAGTATGTACGTGTATGTATATTTAGAACAATTATATTGTATAGGTGTATGAATGTTTAGCATACAGGTGTATGCACACACGTTTAGTACATACGTGTTTTAGTACATACTTTTCAGCACATGCATTGTGTTTAAAGACATGCATTATGTTCTTAAGAGAGAATTAGAATTACAAATTCGGAAAGTGGCATATTTGTATGATGAAGATAATTAGAGATATCCTTAAACAGACCTACAGTATAAGAGAACGCATACATACACGATATAAACGGGAAGGCTTTATCAAATACACGGTTTCTTGTACATGCATGTATAGAAATGGCCTCCAAATATGTATCTGTGTGTGTATTTGTACCTCTAAGCGACCTTTGAGCTGTACTAATTACTCAATCGACCACTGAGATAGAGACCTGCCCGCATCCTCCAGTGCGTGTGCGCATCCCGGGCGGTGCGGGAGGGAGGAAGAGGACGGGACCCCCTCTCCTTCCCACCGTGTGCCCAGTTTTCCCCCCAGTGCGTTGTGTTTCCCCCTTCCCGAGGCTGCCGGGTACCGGGGAGGCACGAACCGACCCTCTCCCTCCCGCGGGGGGCGCCGGTGTCAGCACCCGCATCACCCGCAGCACCCTCTGCGCACCTCCCGCTGCCTCCCCCCGCAGGGGCACCCGGGCCGGAGCAGGAGGGCAAAAAGCGAGTAAAGCGAAGCTTCGAGGCTAAATAAAGCCGGCGATGCGCGTGAAGCAGGCGCTGGTTTAGGAAAGGGCTCCAAACCCAGAGGCACCGGCTCGCCTTGAGCACGTGTGTGCCGGGGGCTTGATGCTGCTGGTCCTTGGTCCCCAAAGCTCCTCGTGAAAATCATGAAATCACCAGAAATCCCGCTCCTTTTCTCTTTTCCCAAGGACTTAAACGTGGAGTCTGTGATTTACGCTGAATTCAGGTGCTTTAGCAGAGGCAGAAGGTTGCCACTCAGCCGCCACCGGAGCCAACAAATCTGTTTGACAGAGGGGATGCGAACTGGTTTAAATTCTGCTGCTAAATGCGCTTCAAGCCAAGCCCAGAGCAGTCAGGCTGCCTGCTGCAGGGCAGAGGGTGCCAAAGGCACCTCCCAGGACCTGCCTGGTTGTGGTTCTGCTTATGCACCTTGTGTCTCTCCACTTTTGGGGCTCAGACACCACCTGGGACAGAGGAGAACCCAAAGCCACTTGTAGGTTTTCACTGAGTCATAGAATAACCAGGCTGGAAGAGACCCACCCTATCATTGAGTCCAACCATTCCCATCAAACACTAAACCATGTCCCTCAGCACTTTGTCCACCTGTCCCTTAAACACCTCTGGTGAAGGTGACTCAATCATCTCCCTGAGTAGCCTGTTCCAGTGCCCAATGACCCTTTCTGTGAAAAATGTTTTCCTAATGTTCAGCCTAAAAAAATGTTCAATCTTTTTGTTTTAAGATGTTGGTGGGTGAAATTCTTAAAACTTGAAGCGTGACCTGTGCATAGCCAAGTGACCTGGCCAGAAAGCTGCACCAGCTTGCCACTTTGTCCTTCTGCAGACAGAGAAAATTGTCCTCATTCTGTTTAGCAGGATAGTGCCATCTTCTCCCACCCCTCCCGCAATGCCAACAGTAGCTGCCAGCACTGCTGGACTTCGGGGTTTCTGCTTTTAATGGTCAGTGAATGGTTGTTGTCAATATAGTTTGGCATCCAATCTTTGCTTCTGTACCAATTTACAAAATACGTAATATAATGTAAAATATGCATCGTATAATATATAAGATATACTATATAGCGGAAAACACCATATTCCCTATAATATTGAATCCACAACCATGGGAAACTTGTAGTAATGTGTGGGATATTGCAAGATGCTGTGTCTTGTACCTGTCTTGTATGCAAAGCTCCTATTACAAGCTATTAGTTAGGTTGTTTGGTGATCTTAAGATCATTCATAGTCAATTAACCCTTGGGACTAAATTATCGCACAGTACTGCTGCCTCAGGTCGATATTTACATAATCTTTCAGCCCTAATACCTCAGCTGTCTCTGGGGCTGAGGCTCAGCAAAATGCTGTGTCTCACCTCTCATTTATGTGTGTGTGTTTGTATGTAGCACAATATACAGCGACTCTCCTTGCAGAGCTGTATTATGTGTGTGTAGTCACTGTGTACAGATACTATTTCTCTGTAAAATGGCAAGATTGACAAGGCTTTTTTTGTCAAGAACTTGCATGACTTCAACATATACCCAAAGTCGCCCAAGCTAAAAGCTCAGGGAGGAAAGGAAAATGGTTGTGGAATTACAGTGCAGCTGAGTCTGAGGAAGGCTGGCTTGCTGGTTTTACTTCTGTGCTATCACGCCCATGCTAGGACTGGGCAAAAAGCTGGAGGCTTTGTTTTCCAGCTTCTTCAGTGACCCAGCCCACATGGAGGAGAAGCTATGGGAGCGAAGCCAGCAACGAGAAGAGCTCGCCTGTCTTTTAGTATGTTGCTAAAGTGGTCGTGATCTGAAGCTGGTAATGCACGTTACAGTTGTCTTTAAGAGCTCAGTTTTCTCTGTTCTAGCTGCTCACAGCCATAGGAAGAAAGAAAAAATATCTCTAAACTAACATCATGAGGTGCTGTTTTAGGGAACTATTTTCTCCTCACCTCTGCTAGCACTTTTTTAATATGATTTTTGAAGAAATAATTTAAACTACGTATTTCCAATAGGAATAATATTAAGTGCATGTGAGTGCGTGTACATGCTTATAAGTCACAAACACCCACATGGATCTCACAGCAGTCAACAGGAAACACGTGTATGTCCATAGAAATAATTAGTTTGCATTTTGGGAAGGAGAGCTTTGTGTGAGAGAAATATGGAAAAATAGAGTAGGGGTAGACACAAACACATCAAGTGGCCACAGCTTTTAAAAAGATAATTTGGGAAGGTGGTGAGGGTGATCATTCTCTAACGCTGATCTATGCAAATTGACATAAGAACCTGTTCGTGTTAATGGAGTACCAAGCTGTAAAAACACACGTGGAGTGGAGTTTATTCTCTGCATTAGTGACATGGTATAATCTTTAGATTTCAAAGCCTGTAATTATTTGGTTACTAAGGAGCTCTGTTTATTGCTTGGCTGTGGCTTAGAGGTTACATTATGATCTCTGATGTTGGAAGCTTATTGTTGTTTTCTGATTGCTGGTAATATTGCTTTGCTTTAAAAAATATGTGAATTACTTTATTATCTTTTCTTTTCTGCCTTCTACTCTAAATGTAAAACCAGATTTCCAGTTTTGTGGTTAGTTTGTACTGAAAGTGACTCATACTCGTCAGACCAGGCCTATTAATTTACTTGAATTGTTGTTTTTGAATGGAAAGAAAAAAAGTTTCTTTAAAGTACCATCAAGTGTATTTCTCTTCCACTCCCTAGTGAAATAAGACACTATTTTTTTTTGCCTTGTGATCTGTGTGCAAAATAAAAAACAAACTGATGAGGGGAGAGGGAAGGGAACTAGGGAATTGTTCCAACCTTTGACTTTGACCTGTCCATCTTACAAAGAGGATTTATGAGAGGTTTGTGCAGCACCTTACCTGCAGGTTCACAAACTTTTTGGGTTATTTTGTCTTGTGTAGTGATCCTCCAAAGGGCTATGGTTCAGCTTCACACTGTAAAGTATCCAACGTTTATCTGTCTTATGGGCTCAGGCACAAGGGATTTATCATAAAAACACTTGTTTGATTACTGCCTTCCTGTTATTTAGTGGCTTAAAAAGTAGGATGGGGAAGCCTGGTTTATCCTCCAAACTGTTGTTGTGTAAGTATTTGGACATCTCCTCTTTGCCAAGTGTAGACTACAGTCTCTGCTTTGTAATGATTTCTATCTACTTCTGGTTTCTAGCACCATGTAGTGGGGAAACTGCTGCTTTGACCTTGAGCTTGGTGGAGGAAAATGTCCATACCGATTTTGTATTGACTCTCATTTCCCCCAACTCTTTCTGAGGGGGAAAACATCCACAGCTACATAGCAGCAGGAATAAAGAACATTTACTTGTAATCTGCATGAGGAGCTGGGGCTCAGCTGCAGTCTGGAGTGGCTCAAGGTTTTGATCTGCATGGGTGGGGAATATCTACAGAGGCAAAACGACTCGGTGGCAGCATTACAATGACATCATTAATATTCCAGTATGAGATAGCCTCATCTGAGGCTGAAATACTGCTGTAACCATTTAACCATCAGATATGGTAAATGTGGTGCTTAAGGACATGCTTTAGAGGTGGACTTGGCAGTGTGAGGTCAGTGATTGGACTCTATGATCTAAAGAGTCTTTCCCAGCCTAAATGATTCTATGATTCTATGATATTACATTGCAGGTTAGTGACCTTTCTGAAGAGCAGAGACCTGCTATAATTCAGTCACCTTTAGTCATGATCAGACAGGGCACATCAGACAGGTCTGGAGTCTATTTTGACACCAGAAACATGTTCCCCATGGCTCTGTCCAACAACATTTATCATTCCATGGTCCAGTCAATACCACAGGAACATCCCCAGGGGCTGGGCCCTTTTCTAGGATGGTGTCACTTCATCTGGTTGGAGTTTAGCTCCAGTTTCCCTCCAGCCCTAGCAGCATCACTGCTGGGCCTTATCTGGTGTTGAAGTGCCACCAGCCAATCTCTTAGGCAGCTGCTAATCCCAGGGAAATGCCCTAGACCTTCACCCTGACTGTTGAACCCTAGTCTCTGCAGGTTTATTCCCTAAATCACAGTTAAGCAGCGTGGCCAGATAAAGCAGCAGCTACTCACACAGCTGTTAGCTGAACAGGGCCACATGGAAGCCAATAACATGTTAGAGATCTGGACTTCTGGGCTTCGCTGCTCATGTGTGGGCTTTGCTACCCCTGGGAAGTAGGTTTTATTTATGTATCTGGAACACGACTTTCCACCTTTCCAACCTTTTCTTCCTCTGCGGGTGTTGCTCCTGGCCACAGCACAGTTGGCAGATGCATCCTCCTGGCTCTGATAGCCCGTGTTCTGCTACAGAGTGAGTACCTACTTGTAATGTTCTGCAAAGGGCACGTGTGCACCCCAGCCGGGGATATCCCTGGTTTAAAACCTTCCCAGGCTTCCAGTAGAAGCACAACAAAGCATCCTGCTGACTTCAGTGAAAGTATGGGTCTGGTTCCTGAGAAACTTAGGGGTGCTGCATGATGCTGTGGAATTCTGGTAGGGATCTGAACCAATAATTGAGTATAGAAAGCTGCCTGAAGTGAGCTGGTTTCACTCCCACACCATACCAATTTTAGATTTTTATCTAAAATATCATGTTTATTGTGATTATGCATTAGATGTAATCATAATCTATTTGACAAGCTGGGGTTCTGACTTCAAGTTCTGCTGCCAGAAAGCCATGGATGCAAATAACCAAATAATGTCATGTACCACTGGCAAAATGTAGCGTGCCAAGCGAGTACAAACACCCCAAATCTGTTGTTCTGTCTTTGATTTTGATTGACTTCGAAGAAACATTAAAAATAATAATGAGAAGCTGATGACTTCGTGGCCTGAGGAATGCCCCAGTGCTAGAGAACAGATGGTGCAAAGACGGTTTTTGGAAACTTTTGAAAAAATGAACTTGGCACCTGGGACTTTCTTAGGATAAATGCTCTAACTTGGAGCAACTGCAGCACTTGGCAGTTAGGATCTGTTGAAAACCATCAATTTTGCTGTAGAGGAATGCAGTGCTAGCAAGAGACAGATTTTTTTCTCTGTGATCAGTAATAGTTCTTCTTTAGTGTCTGAGAGGGCTCATCTCTTTTCTAGTATTATAATTGGATGGAAATTAACAGAATTTAGTTTTGCAGATCTAAAAATGTTGTGATTTCAGAAGTAACTGACCAGGCTTTAAAATAAAGAAATAATCATGAAGAGAGGGATCATTAGTTTGTCTGTCAGTTCTGTATTTTATCAAGTGCAGTGGTTTCAGCTCTAATTTCTTACTTAGCAGTCCCACAAGTATTTTCAAGTGGAAGTTAAATCAATCTGTAGTAAATTTAATTCTATCAATAGTACAGTCATTTTTCTCAGTGTTAATTCACTGCTTCTTATAAATAGTCACAGCCTCTTCAAATTCAACAGATGATGTTATTACTGTTATAGCAAAACCAATAAGTTATGCCAGACAAAAGAACCTTGTGAAGAAAAGCATCTGACCTTCGTCTGAAGTCTTCCAACTCTAGAGTCAAGCTTATCTTTTGATCAATGATTCTGTGTTAAAAAAAAAAAATCTATGCTTTATTGCATATTCAAATTTTTCTGGCATTTGCTTTCAAGCAATGAATCACTCTTGGCATTTCTCAGCTAGATTAAAGAACCATTCCGTACCTGGTATTTTCTTTTTGTAGCTGTACTTGGACATCCTAGTGAAGCCACCTCTTAATCTTCTTTGTTATAGACTAATCAGATTGAGCTACATAAGTCTCTCACTAGAAGGCATAGTGATTTTTTTCTTTACAGCCCTCAAATCATATGGATTTCCATATGGTTTGACATCCATGGAGATTTATGCTAGTTTGGAATTTGGCTGTATATTTCAATTACTGTGAACATTTTGTGGCCTGGGGTGGAACGCGCCTAAGAGCATGACAAATTATTTGTAACATATGTATCTGTTGAACTTGGTTTAGCAATCAAATAGAATAAAATTCAGCTGCACACAGATGATCAGCAAAAAGCCTATGTCCCATTGAACTGTTTTCATGGGTTTGCGTACATCTTAAGTGCAACTGAGGCCATAAGAGCAAAGATAAACATCAGCCATTGAGACAGATGCTTAACTTATTGCACCTCATTTTTCATGGCCTCAGTGGAGTTGCACTGATTTACACCAGCTGAAGACCTTGGCCCATGGTAAGCAGCAAAAACTGATAAAAGAGTTCAGTCCTCAGCTGGCCACTTATATGAGAGCTTGAATACAACCTCAGTGCTTGGTAATATCTCATTAGAGCCTGAGTCAATATGGCAAGGGGACATAGTTATAATAGAGCAAAGCTGCAACAACTTCACAGAATCCTAATTGTTGTAGGACTTCTGAGGGGGAACCTGTTCTGTCATTTTGGTTATTAGCTCCAGGCAGTAGTTTTCCCCTTAAAACTGATACAGAGACATAGATAAGTGAAATCCAAGGATTCAGCTGAGGTAAATTATTTGGATCTCATTGAAATGCTTTCCTTTGCTTATGAAAGCCACCCAGCAAGGTCTTGAGCAGTCATGGAACTCAGTGGCGTGTGTTAACGCCCTTGCAGTGCTGGATTTCCATATATGTACACTTCCACACAAATATTTGGGTGCATACATGTGCCTGTAGGCTTGTATAAATAGATGCACCACAAATCATAGCCATTTATGTTCATATATATCTTGTAAATACATACATCTAAATACAGGAATGTGTACCCCTGTATTTTATGCAGAAGGCTATAGATAAGACTAATGCTATGGGTAGGAATGTGTGTGTGTTTGTGTTAAGCTGATGTCTGGTTGTGTACACCAGTATGATCAAGAGAATGTGAATAAAAGCGTGTGTGTTTATCTATGTGTGTGTGGAGCCGCTGTGGGGAAGGGCCACTGGGAAATAAATTATATGAAACGTCTGTTCATTCCAGGGAAATGTTCGGATCCCTGAGGTTAAGGGATATGCTCTAGTCATAAAAATAAACACACTGGTGTAGCATGCCATTGATATGTGGATAAACTCACTAAGGAAGGGTAAAGTTTCAGCTTTCACCTCCTTCTGATGGTGAGCTAGCTGCTTCCCTCACTGCCTCTTTTGACAGTTCAAAGTAAAATGACATTTTAAATAAAAGGTTAAAGAGCAGAGGAAAACAGGGGTTTTCTGCTTGAACCAGGGGAAATTTGATAAACCAGTCTTCCAGAGATGCCAGCGATTTCAAAAGGCTCCATTTCCTTTTGATAAGGTTTTGAGAGAGTAATTCAGAGTACGATCTGTTAGCCAGAGCTCTTAGCTGCTAAAATGTCAGATCAGAGGCTGAACTATTTCCCCAAGACTAACAGTTAGTTATTGCAATGTATAGCCTATTGTGCTCAGCCCTTTACATAATTTTTCGCACCACTACTTCTGTTCTGCCTTTAAAATTGGACTTAGATTTGCAGTGGTCAAAGGGCAAAACCTGAAGAAAAGAAAAACTCATGTGCTTTAAAGCTTGAACTTCTATACTTTTCCTGGCTATGTGTGATCTAACAAAAGATACTCCCTCTTCTGCAAACACTGCCTCGTTCATACCGCTAGACTATGATGGCTGTACCAACAGTCCCTCAAGAAGCACATAAAGCACAGAAGCATCTAGAACTGTAGAGGGTGGAAGTTCTGACCTGTACCATTTGTTGTGTTGGAAGTTCAACTGCCCAGCATTTATCAAATTTAGGTTGATAAAGGTAGCTAATCAGTGGTAGAGAGATACCATAATCCTACTCAGGTATGAGTAATGTGTCTCATCAGTGGTTATAATCACATTAATAGGAATGGTTGTAGATTGTTAAATATTGTATGTAAAAAGAGTAGTAAACCCATCCTACTAGTGTGTATGAAACCAGAGCTTTCTATACTTATATTAGCTCAGAATAATGTATATCAGCTTGAATTCTGCCTCTCAGGTTCACTGCAAGAAAATTTTGGAAGAATGGGACTGACTTGTATTGGAATTTAGGCCAGTGACGTAGATGAAACTGGTTCAAGCATTTTCATCTGTGCACTGATACCTACAGCCCCAACCCCACTGGAGCTTATGAACTTAGGTTTCCGAATCAACAGTGGGCAAACACTGTTCAGCTGTGAGAGCCAGACTTTTGCCCAGGATGGTCTAGCTCACTCTGTTTGAACTCAGAAGGCCAAATATGCTGGCTGTTCTTCTGGTAGCTGCCTGGAAATGAGACCAAACCTTTAAGCAATCTTCAGGCATTCCCGTCATCTGATGGGACTAGAAGAGGTCCCCAGCAGAACATTCTACACTTCCTGAGCTTCATGCCAGTTCTCAGCTCCTCCCCAGGTTCATATGTGGCCCAATAGGAGGCACCTCTCTCTTTTGGCCATGTGCTGAAAGAGGAAGAGCAGGACCTCTGAGAGAGGCAGCAGTGGGGAGAGGCTGCTGAAGCACTCCACAAAGTGGTGGGTCCAGCCTCGGCCATATCTGAGGACCTTTCTTGGAAGACAGCATCATGGCCTATGGCGTTGCTTTGGTGGAGCAAAACCTGGGCCGAGGGGCAGAATTTCCACAGGTTTGCTGTCAGGTAGAAAGTGTAATGTGTTGGATGGAAGACATACCTGCTCTCTCCTGGGTTTCTTACCTTACGCAAGCCAGTGGCTTCACAGCTTCTGGCTCAGTTTCTCCTGGGTACACAAACAACTTTTCTAAGCTGTTAGGTGCTCCAGTGGTGGCTGAAAAACTTTAATGTATGTGGAAGTGGGGAGAGTACAACCAGGACGTGCAAGATGTCAAAGGTACAAACCCACCACAGCGAAAACACAAAATCTATCCCTGGATAGCGTGAATTGTCAAAAATATCAATAAGACTATGGTGGTTCACATCAGCTGAAAATATAGCCCATCACTGAGCCGTATAGACTGTGTGGAGTAAGGTATATGTATCTTGTACGTGTGAATGTGTGCAAACAGTGCAGCTAGAAAGACAGAACACAGAAACAGGTATCTGGCTAGGAAAAAGACATATAACATCTTTCTGTAATAGACTGGAGTGGGACACCCTCAAGATCTCTATTATGGGTGGGATGTACAGCAAAATCCTAATTTTCATTCATGTTTTCACAATTACTGCTATCTTAACTCCAAGACTCATTAAATCAACCTCGGCTGAACTGTGGTACAATGTTACAGTGCAAATTGTCCTGTTCCCCAGCGGGAAACTAACTTGGACTCAGGAGCCATCATTTAACCTTGGAGTCTCTGAATCAACAAGGCAGTTTCTGCAGAGACACCTGGCAGCACATGCATTTTATGCTTTAACATGGCTGGTAAATCCTGGGTGGTTAAGTAAACTTAACCTTCATTTATGAAACTTGCGAACCAAAGGGTAAAATGTGCCTTGTGCAAGTAATTACGTAAAGGTCTTAGAGAGTGGAGTTATCACTTAAAGACGCCGGGCATTGCTAATGAGTTGACTGAGAATTGATCTCTCTGTAATTTAGTTATTTATATGCAGTTCCTGTTTTCTATGCTCAGCTATAGGTCAAGCCCACTTTGAACTGCTCAGAGACCCCCAAGTTTGTCAAGCAAAGTCCCAAAGCCATGGCACAATGATATTTTAGAAAAGTAAATATTGTCCTGAGGGGCTTTAAAAAGAAGGCAAAGCTGTTTGCTTTCTAGCTGGTTCTTCAAACCAGACAACTGCTTCCTGTTACTAAGGGGTCTCTCAGCAACGTGACTTTGCTTCTGTTAAATAGAAAAGAGCCTCAGGAAAAATGTCAGTACTAGCTTCCAGGTATTTTCATATCCCAGTGAGCTGGGTAGGAACAGCCTTGGGTTTCTGAATAGAAATACATTTGCATTATTGTGCAAAAGATGCAGTATGGGGTACTACATCCTGGGCTGGAGGAGGCAATGAAAAAACTCAGGCTGCTAAACATTGCTATTAGGGCTCATTTTATGCCAAATGGCTGCAAGCAACATTCATAAACCTGTTTGCTACTCTATATATTCATCTCTGGGTAAATATTCCACATATCACTAGTCCTGTGTGTTAGCATGTGTCTTTAGGCTCAGGTGTGGGCTTGCTGGTGCTGTTGCTTAAATGTTCATGTGGATGGGCGCTCATTCTTTTAAGGGCATCTCATGGGGATGCTCCACTATGTAAAGTTATGTTTCAGATGCCTGAATTTGCACCTGTAATCTATGGACACCACACTCACACTGGGTCTGGGGGCCTGTGAGAGTGCACACACACTCTTCCCCTTTGTTCAGACTTGAGCCACAGGTTCTTATGGTCTAGGCAGAGAGAGCAGTTGAGAATTCAAGCACACCTGGGCTCAGCATCACCCAGAAGACCAGCTGAGTTAAGGTTTTCAAGTTCAATTTAGCCAAGAGCTGTAGGATACTGCTCGTGCCCAAATGCAGCTGCTTGAGAGCTGAGCTACAGACGTGGCCAAAGAAAAGCCATCAATGCAGATGGGGAGCCTGGAAATTACAGGGCTGACCTTTATTCAGCTGATTCTTCACCTGGTAACACAAATATCCAGTAGAGGGCTTTCTTCCCTCTTGAACTGGTGTTACTGAAAAAAACCGGCACTCATGTGCGAGTAGCTGTTTGCAAACAGCTGAGGCTGTGTAAGAGACTCTGGCTACAGTGATGCAAAACTTGGTGTGTAAAGAGTGATGATTTGCAAGAGCGGGACATTCTGTGGACCTGGCTGCAGCTGAAAATGTGGCTGAAATTACCCTCCTTTAACTCACTTCTGTAGCTACTCTGTTGGTTTATGACTCACTAGTGCCGATGAACAGTTTCAAAACAGTTTTGCTTGGTTCACGGATTTGCCTCGCTAGAGCTTTTTTATTTGTGTTTTTTGTTTTAGTCTGATTTTTTTTTTTTTTTGAGAATGACATATTTGGCTTGTAGCCAAGTACCCTAGATAGAGGACTATCCTTTCTTCTGCCTCTTTAGCTGCAGGTGAGAGAGTGCAGGTACCTGGGGCAGCCAATGTCTCTCAACCTGGCACGCCGTGAGATTTATTCAGCTTTAACATCCACAGCCTTTGTGGAAGGATTTAAATCAGGCTCCGCTGTGCCCCTGTCACTGCTGTTGCAATCCTCCTGAACAACCCTGGAACAGCAGAGAAAGGTTGATGTGAAGGTAGCACACAGCTTTCCACACAGGCAGAAATCAGCCCGTAGCAGCAACAGGAGCCTCGCAATAAGAATTCCTGTGGCTGATGAATATTGTCTCAGTTAGATAGCTGTCGTGTTTAAAGGGTGATTTTTTTTCCACAAGAGCACTCTGGGGACACAGGATGGACTAATCCCAGTCTGCATCACACTATGTTTCTCTGTGTAGATTTGAGGGACAAGCGTGGGTCATATCAGCTTGATCCTGCAGGAAAGACAAGGAGCTTCCTGAAGGTTAGAGGAAATCTGCAGAAGAGAGTCACGGGGATATCTTTTTTCCCCACCAGTTCTCAGTAGCTGGAGCTTCACCTAAAGGTCCCTTTCAAATCAGGTGAAGAGGGAGCCCCTCAAACACGTGGCACTATCTCTTCAAGGAGAAGCCTGCCACCATTGAACTTTAATAACCCACCCTCCCTTCCTCTATGAGTTTATTAGGCTTTTTATTAGGTCTCTCCTAAATCTTCCCTCAGTGATCCAAGTTCTTTTCTCCATCCCCAGCAGCATCCCTGCTTACTTCTGGAAGATCTCTGCTGGGCAGCCGGTCTGCAGGGAGGAAGGCAGCCTTCGCCATCTAGTGAGCAACGCAAACCATCACCAGCAGCTGCAGCTGAGGAAAGGCTGATCCATTGCTCTGATGAAAGAAACCTTGTCTCACCTCTGGAAGAATGTACTAACATACCAAGCTAAAACCTATATTGTACTCTCCCGCTCACTATCATTAACATATTTTTGAGAAGCTTCCATAGACAGCAAATCAATCTACCTTAGAATTAAAGCATTTGCCTCCTGGGAGGACCATTGATGCTAAAACATGTGTTTTCTCCCCTGCTGTGTTTGGGATTGCACTTAGACCAATGGTAGCACCAAGGGAATGGGGAGACATCAATGTGACATGATCATTTAGCTATATATGTAGCACAAAGCCCACAGCTGGTCTGTGGCTGTATTAAGAATTATACAAAATTCTCTGTGATATACAATGCATCCACTCAGAAGAGGGGGGGTCCTTTTTTTTTTTTTCTCTTGTTTTTTTAGGGGTGTGTTTGCCCATATATGCACAGTGTCCAAATTCCCTCTATCTCAATTTAAGAAATGTCTGCTAAATTAATGCTTCTTCAGAGGGTTTCTAAAGGTTACCTGACATCTGCTGAGAGACACTAGTGAGTAGGAAGTAGGGCAGGAGCTGCAGGCTATTGATAGACCCATTCTTGCCTTTCTGTCTGGTTTTCTACTGCCTGTCCCCTATTTTTAGCTTGCTTTCCAAAAGAAACGAAATTGGGTGATTGCTCCACCCTCATTGCTCTATCAGTCCCCACCTAATCACTCAGGCAGTTTTCAGTCAGGTTCATGAGTGGAGTAGATTCCTATTAGAACCCTTCATGGTTTTGTGGAAATAAATAGCTAGAGGAGAAGTAACGACCCCACATTACTGCTCTAGCTGAAGGGAAGGTTGTTGACTGAGCACAGCACTTAATCAATCCCCCGGTGAAGCCATATGTAAATGTAATCACATGGGCTTTCATAAATTCAACAATAAAGTTACTACTTATTATCATGGTTAATTAGTATCTTTAATTTAATATAGAAAACATTTCATATACTGTTATATTATTAATTGTGTTGTGACAGCATCTTAACCACCCCTGAACAGGGAGGAGATTCAATGTGTCAGGTGCTCTACAAGCGTGTAACCCACAGATGATCCTAGTCCCTCCAGCTTGGTGTTTCTTCAGGCATCACATGCCACAGCTGCTGTTCTGCTCTGTGGTGCTGCCAAACTCAGGAGCTAGAAGCTATTTTAGAAGGCTGATTTTTAAAAAAAATAGGGAATAATTTTCTTCAGTTTCTGTTAAATCTGAGGGACATCATGAATTAGAGCCTTGGCAGGGCTAGGGAAAAGTTCATTTAAGTTGAGGATGATACAATACTGATCCAAATATCTGTCACTCAGTGTCACTGAGACCTTTCAGAAAGAGCTGTTGCAAAGCAGAAATCATGTGTTGGGCTTAACCCTGTAACTGCTGTAAAACAGCTTTCAGGTGAGTCACTGTGTCACTTTCCTGTATTTACCCTGTGCCTTTCAGGGACAAGAAGAGAGGTCAAGGGCTATCTTGAAGGTTAGGAGATGTGCTTAGGGCCAAGGGCCATTCCTGAGCAGTGTCAATATTTAGTCTTACACAGAAGATATGAGCAGGAGATAAGAGGGCACTGAGACACATCCGCTGGGAAGGTGAGGCCAGGCATCTGATGAGGAGGATGAAGGTGGGGACTGTGAGTCAAAGAATTGCCCCTAGCTCCATATCATAATGGTGGTATTACTTTGCAGCTTACTAGTGTGTCTCTTTGCCAGGTCACAGGTAGGTGGAGGAGCCGTGTTGCTCCTTCAAGGAAGGAATAAGCAACTTAGTCAAGGTCAAAGAACAAATCCTTGTGAAAAAAATGAGTCCTTGATCTTTAAACCCAAGTGCAACCCATTTCCTCCCATTGTTATAAATGGGGAGCCCATGCGTCCAGCTGCAAAGCAAAAAGCTCTTTGGGATATAGTGTGGCAGTTGATTGCCCACGTACCCTGCAAAGCTGGGACATGTGACCATTTGGGACCTAATAGATGCTATATTTTGTGACCACTATGGGAGTAGGGACCCTGTAGTTTTAGCAGTCTCAGGACTGTTGCACTAGGAGCCAGAAGAGAACTCAGACAATGTGGAGGATAGGATGTAATTTTCAGTGTCAATAGGGGGTTAAAATCCCGATCAATTTTAACTCAAGGGGAGAAATCTCTCTTTCCTTATCCCCAGCAGACTCAGCTTGATGCCCATTAAATACCTATTGTGTAATGACAGTATATATTGCCTACTTAAATGCTTTCTGTCATCTGATTGGCATGATTCAACTATGCATTTTTCCCTTTTCCATCTGTTTCTTTACACTTCAGAACACCAGTAAACAGCCTGCAAGCTTCCCTGGAGGAGTAGCTGCAGCCCATGGCAAACCAGCCCCATGTCTGCAAGTGGGAAGTGGTTTTTAAGGTGCTCAGTGGCTCACAGTGAAACTTGGGCTTGGGAATCCCAGTGCCTCCTGAAGCCAAAGTTCAATGTACTGGAAAACTTTGCTTAGGTGTCTTGGCAAAGGAATCCTGTCCCTGCACATTGGCTGTGACTCAGGAGATACTGAAGTCTGATGGGCAATGGCTTAGTCTTGCACAAAGAAACAAGCGGACTAGAAAACTCCTTTTACAGTTGAAACGGATGTTTCCCCCAGCTCGTAAAATACACAGTTTAAGTAGTAGCTATATTTATAAGGCTGATCCCACACCTGAAACAACCTTGTAAGTTGCTGGGATATATGGCTTTAAGGCTGCTTGTAAAATTTAAGATCAACACAAGATTTACACGTTTTATGGACTTGTTTTATAAGATATTTTGACAATGAATCCTGCTATCAGGATCACTTCTAGTGTTAATCATGGAGGAAGCATTTAGCAGGAGCCAACAAAGATGAATGTAAACCCGTTTCCTGGTTATCTGTGAGACTGAGCTATGTATCTCTCAAAACCCAGGGCATCACTCATGCAGCAGTGCACAGAGGCTCTGGAGTGGTAGGGCAGGTACAGGCAAACTGGCAAAGACACAGAGCAGATCTGCCTCATTGGTGGCTGCAGAACTAGGGAGTTGCACAAGTTTCTCCTTGTTGTCCACCCCCCTACTCTTGTTCCCTCAGGTGATTTTTACACTTTTAAAATCATGCCCCAGTCTGGTGTTCAAGAATTTCCTAGCATCAATAGAAGCTTTTCTATGTGTCGTATTGATTGAAAGGGGTTAGGACTATTTCAAATACACAAATCCCCTCACCTTAGTGCTGGGCTTCAGTGTTCTGGGTCTAAGTGTCACAGGTCTGAGTAGAGGTTGTTTGCCAGAGTCTGGCCATGCATTTTGAATTGAAAGAAAGCAAAAGGGAAGGTCAAGGATTGGTCATAAATTAAACTTATTTTGAGCTGTTTCAGTGGCTGGGAGGGGGCAATGGTCCTGCTCCCACCATAGGACTATGACAGACTTGCAGTATTTCATCATTTCTGGGTGCTGCTGGGGGCTATGTGGGTGAAAGACAGCACAGGGGTTACTAGTTGACTGGAGATCACTAGAACTGGCAGCACGAAGGAGTGGAGGTAATGGAACAGGCTGCCCAGGGAGCTGGTTGAGTCACCTTCCCTGGAGGTTTTTAAGGGATGGGTGGACGAGGTGCTCAGGGGCATGGTTTAGTGATTGATGGGAATGATTGGACTCTATGATCCAGTGAGTCTTTTCCAAGCTGGTGATTCCATGATTCTATGATTCTAATGCAAGTGTATCCCAGGCACAGGATGCAGCCCTGACTGGCCACCAGCACTCTTCTATGGAGCAAAATGCATTGCACAGCTGGCACAAGCCACACACTAGCCAGAGCCTCACCACTCATTGGAGATGAGTCAGAGCATCATCCTGTCCAGGCAACCCCTCTGCTTCCTTCTTTCAATAGAATATTTTCCCAGTTCACGTGAAAACCCCAGTGCTCTGCCTGACCTTACCCATGTTAAACCAATAGCTGAGGCTCCTTGTTGCCTGTATGCTCTCACTGCTCACCTTGCACATCAGCTCTCAAAGAGAATAAGTCAGGATCAAACTGGCACTTGCTCCATGATCCCAGGACGTCCCACCCGCTCAACAAAACTACTTTGCAGTATATGATATGGCCACGAGATGTCTCTTCAAGCTATAGACAACTCCAGCCAGCTAAACAGTGGCCCCCACTGAACCACAAGCTGTGCAGAAGATCCTGGGGCCAGCATTTGGCTCCATCCCTGGTAAACAGCCTCCCTGCTGTAGTTAAAAGGATTGGAGAGCAAAGCCATATGTCTAAGCAGGGGTGATACCTTTTATCAGACCTGTAGGTGTAGGTGGGAGAGCCCCCCCTCCCAAGCTGAAACAGCTAAGCTCTCAAACACACAAGGTCTTTTTCACTCCAAAAAATAAGAACTGCCAGCTTCAAATGAAATCTTAGCTAAGAACAATCACTCTGAGTCTAATTGGATTTTGCTAGTTATTCAGATTCATGGAGAGAAAAGTCTGATTGATACCTGTGGAGAAAAGTCAATGGTATTAGCAAGGAGAGAAATGATAAGATTGTTGGCCAAAGAGAGAGAAAAAGAGAGGAGAAAAGAGAGCCAGATGATTGTTGGCAGTGATAAAATGTAGGTTCACTGCTGCTGGTTTTAGGGAAATATATGTGCCATAAAAACTAGTAAGTCCGTAAATTCTAAAATGCAGCAGATTTGGGAATGAAATGCTATGTCAGGAAAAATACTCATCACCCAATCTTTAGCTGGTTACCATCCCAACTCAGGACCAGAATCATTACTGGAAAAAAGTGGCAAAATGTTTGTTTGATCTGATAGCTGGAGGCCTTTGTCAGGAGCTCACAATGTGTGGAAAAAAAAAGAGAAGAAAAGCTCTTGCTGTAATGCAGCTGGAATGAATGCTTTCCTTGCCTGCCGATCAGAGCAGATTATAGTTCACCTGCTGTGAACTAATCTCTTGGGGAGAGGGTCAGTTGTTTGGATAGTGTTGCTAATGGAAGGCAAAACCTTTCTCCTTCAGTGTTCGGTCTGTTTAGGAGATGAATCAGTCCTGGGTTATTCAACAGCTTAGTTAGGAGCTATCCGCCCAAGTTCATAAGTACCTCTAAAGCGCTTTACAATTACAGGAAATTATACTTAGGAGCTAATGTTAAAACACAGCTATCTTCTCACTTTGCCGACATGAGAGGCAAAGTGTCAGATTCATGGCCCGCATTATTTCATTGTGTTGGAGAAAATATGTGTGGGGAATTTATTCCCTACCAGAACACTTCTCTTTATGCACCTGAGCCCTGCTAGCGCTGGGGGGACATTGTCTTGGGGGAGGCTGTGGGTGGAGGAGGTGAGGCAGTGCCCTGAGGAGCCTTTCTGATCACTACTCCAGGTCCTTGGGTTGCTGTCAGTGCTTGGGCAGTCGTTGGCAGCCTGCATGGCTCACCAGGGTGCAGGGGGACATGTCTCGTTACCACGACAGAGGATGATGACAGTTTCCCTTTGGGTCTGCTGCACTTCCACTCCCTCCAGGTTTCTTATCCTCAGCCCTGGGCTCTTCACCCCAGAGAATTTAGTGAGCAAAGTACATTTTGCTTGTTTTATCCCTGCTTGTGTGTGGGGCTGATGAATATTCAGGATTCAACCTCAAAAGTCCCTATGTCAGGGCAGGACTCCAGGTCATGCTCTGGACTCACCTTGAGGACCAGATCTCCAGCTCCACCTCTCCTTTGACTTGGGGTAAATTCAGCAGCAGGATATGCTCTGTAGATTTGATGCTATTTAGGAATTGTTCTCTGTGGATCACTTGTCTGCAGGTGGCGAAGTATTGTTTGGTTGGTTTCTTATTTTTGTATCATTTGCAATGGGGGTTTTGGAATGGGGGAATGCACACATGAATGTCAGTGACACATTTTTGTCTCAGAGGCAAACTCTCTGTTTAGACAGTAATTTTTAACCACACTTAAACCCACAGAGTCCTGAGCAAATGATAACTTGAACTCTTCGGTGTGGTCTTTGTAATTGCTTAGCAGGTGATTTGTACTATCAAATTTTAGTGAAAGACATTTGGAAAAGGTGTATTTGTTCAAAGATGACTTGCGAGATGTAGTTAAAATGATGAAAATATTGAAAAACAAATATTTTAAACTGTTCATTTTAGCCCTTTATAGTTTTACTGCTGGACTACACAACACCCATGCTGCTGGGCAAGGGCTTTCAGTGGGGAGGTTTGCCTGTATCAAACCCACCTATCATCAACTGCCTGGCTTTGAATGCTCAGGATGCCCATCTACAGCAGGGTCCAACCATATAAGCCTCAAAGGCAAAAGCAAGCTCAAAAATCACATCTCCAGATGCTTCCACCATGTACTCTGATCTAGAGAGATACGGAGCAGTCTTTAGTTGTGGACCTGTATTTGTTAGACACAAGATACTGGTTCTAGAACAATGAAGCTTTTCCTGTTCTCCAGCAAAACCAGCCCATCAGTGGGATTTTGATCATGATGTTATTGTCTCTTCTTTCCAAGTGACCAAAAAGGTATTTTCCATTCAAACCCCTTTAATAAGAGAATTTATAACCATGTGTAATAATAAATCTTTTAGGGATGTGTCAGAGGTGCACATTTTGCTCTTAAGCATCCATTGAGTGAGATCTGTGTTTTATTGCCTTCTGTTTAATCCAGCTTTCTCCCTGGGACAACCAGCTGCAGTGAACACAGATATTTTGCTATCTGAGGCCACTTCCCTTATGATTAAGAGGAGGTGTTTCAGTGCTTGCAAGTTGATCATCGATTTTATCTCTTGTAATTTCTCTGTCCTTAACTTTGCAACGTTTCCATATTTTGCCTTTGAATTAATAGCTTAAATTTGTCTATAAATCTGTTCTCCCAGGAGAGTAAGAAAACATCTTCTTTAAATCATTCTTATGTGGAGAGACATTTGCAGTATTTTTTATTAATATTATTCATTACTTTTATACAGTGCAAACTGTTGCTGAAATACTGAGCAACAACACTGAGATCCAAAGAAAAAGGGAAAAAAGGAGATAGAGAGTTAAGGAGTCTGTCAGGTTTCTGTATAGGAAACAGGGCAACTAAGGCACTAATACCCTGGGACCTGAGGTGCCTGTGATACAGCTGGAACTCTGGAATTGAATGTGTATCTTCTTTGCCAGGGCAGTGCTTTAAATGTTCATGTGCAGTTTCTTCCTCTAATGTGACAAAATTTATAATTTCCTCTTCTGAGAAATCCCTTTTTCACCCTGCAAAATACTTGCTTTCCTTTGGGTTGTGAGGGGGATATGAGGATGCTAAAATACCAGAACAAGTAATGTTTGTGCTCTCTATCTCTGTCTGGACTGGGATTTAAGGAAAAGATAGTATTAATTCCAATAGTGTAATGTTATTTTTGTGGTTCAAGTGCCACTGTCCCTGGAGTCACACACACAAGTGTTCAAAGATATTTGCTGTGGTGGGTGCTCTGTTAGCACTTTTATGTTAATAAAGAGCTAACCATGATGAGTTCTTCATCCTGTGGAAGCAGGACAAGACCAACCCTGACAGCCTTGAACCCAACAGATGTCTTTGCATTGGCCTCAGTGGATCTTGATATCAAACTGTTGGAGCACAGTTTGCTTAGGGAGATGATTTAGTAGTAGACAGGTATGTTTGGACTTGGTGATCTCAAAGGTCTTTTCCAACCAAGGGATTCTATGATTCTATAATGTTAAAATTAAGGACTGTTGGACTAGCAAGCAATAATCATTGCTAGGAAATAACCATTTAAACCATCAAACAACACCAAACGCTGTCCTTCTTAGCTACAATAAAACCCCTTTAATTTCTGTTTCTAGCTCTAGATGGCACTATGGCAGTAGAAGTTTTACAAAAAGAAATTTGAAGGGAACGAGCCAGGAGGCTGACAGCTTTCGCCCTCTGCTACGATGATCCTGGGCTAAAGGCAAAAGAGATTGTATCATTTTTTGAGTGCTCCACAAGACATCAATCAAAACAAGTCAACTCGTTATTTTTTTTTTTTTCTTTTTCTTCTTATGGGTTAAAACTAGTTTTATGATCTGGAGATTCACTTCTCGCAGCATCTGTGTGTGCTTCTTAGGTGGGAATAGGGCATTTCATCTTCATCATCCTTTACAAATTTTCCATAAACTCTTCCCCACAGAGAAGGATTCATTTTTGTATACTTCCCGCCTTGCATCAGGTTTTCAGGTGTTATTTTTCTGCTAGTATCAAGCGCTCCTTGTGATTTTTCCACTTAAACTGTCAAGAGCACATAGATACTACTGAAGCTTGAATTCCTCACATTAAAAACTGGCTTCATTAAAGTCCTGGTGGGAAAAAATACTCTTCTTCAAGAAAAAAAGATTGGTGGTAATTTATGCTAATGAAATATTTAAAAACCTAAGAAAGACAATACTTAAAGAGCTAACAATAAGAGGTTGACAGTGGAACAGGGAGTGTACAAATAGCAGGGTGGTATTGCATTTTCAGTTTACATATTGTTTTATGTAATTGCAGCATTGTTATTGCATCTACCAGAAAATCACTTGTGCTCCTGCCAGAGCAATTGTAATGCTCTTTGAGTTCAAGCTAGCCTTATTGTCTTGCTTTTCAAATGCTGTTTGATTTTTCAGTAGTGTGGCTCAAGGGATATTTACTCCCCAGAACAAGGAATTGTTTTACTTCTTTCCTAATAATTATAAAAGAAAGCAACCTTACTTCACTGCTCTTAGCATCTGTGCTGGATGGAGCAAGAAGCTGAAGCACAGTCCTGTCTTTGGGCAGATGAACAGATTTGTCCCAGTGCATTTGTTGCTTCAGGCCCTTAAGCTGCAGAGGAAGAAATAGCATCATGGCCTTAGCAGCTGCCAGGCTCATCACTGCAATAGCAGAACTGTATTTAGTTTCAGAGTCCTGTAATGAGCTTTGGGATGCTGAACATTTCTGAAGACGTTCGCACAGCCCAGTTTTAGGAATCTATTTGAGTTATGGCCATGAATGTCTGCAGGTAGGTGCTTCCAGATTGGTGAAAGCATCCAAAATCAGTGTTTTGGTGCAGAACTGGTTTATCTTCTTTCTAAGTTTGGATCCTCCTGAATGATTTTGTTGCCTTCTCTCTCTTGCACTTCAGTGAGAACTATGGATCTGGAACTATCTGAGGACATAGATCAGTGGTCAGGTCAGTGGAGGAAGGTTGCACCTATACATTTCATTTCATCTGAGCCATCAAATTGTCTTAAGAAGTTAATAGCCAAATACTAAAGCTGGCATGAAACCCATGACTAATGGAGCAAAGAAGCTCCATTAGTCTCAATTTCTTTACAGGAAACACTAATGGAAGATGCAAACTCAGCTATGTCGTAGGACTTTTCTTTATATAAAATCATGGCTTTAGATTTTGAAGGCATTTTCTTTCCGTAGTGAAGAACATGCACTATGCCCACACATGCCTCGCCCCCCACCCTGTTTCCAGATGTGTTACTTGAATTTTCTGAGGAAAATGTTTTTCTCCATCCCTCCCTTTCAGTGGTGTTGCACTTCTGACATTCAGTTGTCCCTTCAAAACAACGATGCTTCTGGGGACAGCTGAGGAGAATTAAGAGGACAGCCCTGAACAATTGCAGAGCATATGCACAGCATGTGTGGAAATGGTTGACGCTGAGGGACATGTATCCTTGGAAGCCCCCAGTCTGTCCCCATCACTGCCCTGTGCTGGGCTCTGCCAAGTGTCAGCCCCGAGGAGCTGTGTTGATGCACTACAGGTTGTGTATTTGCGGTGTCTTCAAATTGTGTTCTCATGAAGCTGTCCAGGAGCACCCAAATCCCTCTCTTCCCCGTCACCGTATGTTCATCCACTACTGCTGCTGCTCCTCAGCCTTTGGAGGCTCTCAGCCTGGGACAGAACTCAGGCCCAGTTAGGGTTTCTACTGTTCTTCACACTCCTTTAGCCTCAGCGCACCGATGTTCTTCATGCCTAAAACTATAAATGTGTTTTTCTTGGAAAAATCAGTCTGCTAGGAGCAATCATCTAGGCCCCGGGCATCACAAGTGCCTAATGCAAAACAAGAAGGCAGTTGCTTGAAAGGCTACAGAATCACTTCGCTCTCAGGTCATCTACAGCAATGATGCCAAATAGTGCAATGAGAACTGTCAGTCTTTAGCTAAAATCCAGGGAGGTGGGATACTGCCTTCCTTTCACCAAAATGTGAGAAGAGGTGAGCCACGCATTGAGCAAAAATTAATTGTGTCATTTCAGCACTGATGTTTGGAAACTGCCTGCACATTCTGAGTGTGCTGCAGCTTCAGCCATTGTTTTGTTATTATTACTATTACTATTATAAACTGCAGCTCTATAAGACCTGTTCTTCAGTTCCACTGAGCAGCTACTGTTTGGGATACAAGTAGAATGTTATGGCAATCAACACATTAAGGGGTCTTTCCATTAAGCCATGAGTGAAACCAAAGGAGGAAATTATGCTTTGGACTAAAAATCCATTTGGCCATTAGATCACAGTATCGAAAGTATAAAAGAAGGGTTATTTTAGCTTTCAGCTGGCCAGAAAATGCCGGCTGGAAGACAACAGGAGGCTCCCTTTCACAATCTAAGAGCCCTTTCTTTCCTGGATGAAGGGAGCATTTCTGGCTGTGACCTCCTGCTGCTTGTGTGTGTTTCATTCTTCTTACTCTGGACTGAAATTCTCCTGTCAAAAGGTAGAAAACAAATCTAACTGCACATGACGTAAATAAAGTTTTGTTGTATATCAGTCCAGGATTTACACAGAATAATTTTGGAATGCTTATGCTGTAACCTAAAGCAATTTCATTGCAACAGCCACGCTCCTTCCTTTCAAAAGTACACTGCTTACAGGGAAAATTAATATTGTACTAATCACCAATAGCCAAAACAATAAAAAACATGTCACAGGGCATGGTATAGATCATGTCTGTGTCTGATCTACTCCAGCCCTGGTGCTAGACCCAAGCACGTGGGAATGCAAATATTGATATCTGCTGTCTGAATGCTGCTGCGGTTTGCACTATCATAGTGCAAGTGAAAAATAAGAGATGCAGAGGTTAGAGGCTGCCTGCAGGGCATGCGCTTTGCTTTTCCCATCAGCTTCCATCTCTCAGTTTGTGCCTTAATGATCCAAATTACTCGGCAGCCCCTGGTGCAACATTTCTGCACTTGTGCACAGCAGCAGTTCTTGATCTGCCTTTGAGCAACAGGTATTTAAGAGCAGCACTTCAGCTGCCCTCTGGAATTATGCTAGAGTAATGCTGTGGTTTTGGTGTGGAGAGTCATGAATTTTCAGTTATTTTTGCAAAGGGCAATGTGTGTTTGGGATAGCTCTTCACACAATCTTCAGCTCTGGACTTGGCATTATTTCCTAGCCAAGCCACTCATCTATGCAAATCTCTGATGCCAGAATGCATTTGTATGAGGATATTTAGTCTATAGGATAAGCTGAACAGTGTAACTCTTTATCTAGAAGCAGGGTGATTTAACTAAGGATTAGTTACATTTCTTTTGGAACTGCAATATCTGAAAGCAATTATGTACCCAGCGCGAGACTTCCAAGCAAATGCTTTCAGTGATGTGGAAATATTTCCCAGAAAGTTTTTGAAATTGCACAGTTCCTGAAGGCTGCATTGCTTATGTGAAGTTTTGTTCACTTGCTCATCTCATAGCAGAGCACTGACTGCCTAGTACATGAGTCTGCCTTTAAAAATCCAAGAGCTGGCCAGTGCTGGCATGAGGATTTCAATATGGGCTGAGCTGCCTCATATAAGTGTCTTCTCTCAAATCCTCTTAGTCACTAAGGTGTTTCATAACATAAAGATATTTCACGTTTAGTATTCAATACATACTGGTGCCACTGCTTCTTGATTTAAGCTGTAACCATTTATACTCAGCAGATTGCACTGTTTGGTTTACAGTGCCAAGTGTTTTTGAGCTGAAAGATGGGACCACCTATTGCTCCCTAGGGAGCTTGTCAGCAGGGTAGGAATGACACTGCAGATCCTCAGACACCTGATCTCATGTGCCTGAGATACCGCCAGCCCCTTGAACTCAGCAGGAAGGACCCACCAGGACTTGTGGTCCTCACCTCCTCCACTCTCTTCCATGTCTGCTGCCCATCGTGTCAGGAGCACATCCTGTTTCTCATACTCATGAGAGTGGGTCTTCTCCACAGAAGCATCGCTAAGAATAATTAGGTGCTGATGTCGCTGGAGTATATCTTCCTTCCTCCAAAATGGCTAAAAAATCATTGCTTTTCATTGCCACAGTCTGGAACCACCACCCCATCCCTCCACCAACTGTGATTTTGGTAGTTGAGAGCCTTTTCATTTGTTTTTAAACATAGCACCTCCTTTTATTTTTTTCTCTTTCATCACTGTTCTAGCTGCCTGCATCAATGAGTCAATTCAAGGGCAGCCATTTAATTCAGAGAGCTGTTTACAAGATGAAGGTTTCAGTCATCATTTAAGGAAAGAGAAGGATTCCCATGGCAATGAAACAGAAAAACCTGTTGTCTGGCAGGCTGATGTTGTAGCTCTAGACAGGAATTTCTTTGTTTGTTTGTTTTTGATAAAATCCAAAGCCCGTTGCTCCTCCTTGCATATATCAGGGATACAAAAAAGAGGGTTTGCTGCAAAATATTTCCATCATTTGTTGTCAGAAGTTCAGAAGTGATGCTATGGCAAAATTGTCTGAATGACACAGGCTACCTCTCTGTTTTCTAAGACCTGACATCTGAAAATTTTCACTGAGGCAGCAGGCAGCATGAAACAGAGTTGAGCCCCACAAAAGTTCTAATCCACATTGGCTTTTTAAAGGTATCTTTTACTAATGAGTTAATTCACCTCAATAGCAACTATTCCGCAGATCCGGGCACTAGTGTTTATCCGTCCTTTGAGGCCACCAGCAAAGCTCACAAGCAATCCCAAAGCAAACACATTCCAGTGTGGCTACTAGCAGATGAAACAGCAGACTCTGTTGGCATGGAGAAGGTTATTGCTTGAGGAAAAATTGCAGAACTGGACCCCTGAGGAGTGAAAGCTGAGTAGAAGATGGAGCTGACAGGATGTTATGTGTACTCTTCAATTCCACTGCGTCCACTACCCACTACGTGGCCTGCTAACATCTTGCCCTTACTTTTTATGAAACAATCTATATGTTTTTGACTCAGAAATAGACTTCATTTGAAGTTTAAAAGCAGTTATGTCATAGCCAAGATAGCTGTTCAGCAACCACCCAAGCAAGAGGCAGTTCACTCTGCTCCTTTTTCAGTGCAGAGCTGTATATTTTGTATCTGTGTGTCCCAGCATGGTGGAGAAGCTTGAGGAACCATGGCTGGGTGAAACATTGCTTCGGAGTGTGCCTGTGGATGGGTTTCAGCTCCATGACATGTCAGTGTCTGAAAGCTATAGCAGAGTGGACGTTGCCTGCCTGTGGTCACTGGAGGCAGATAAGACCTTGACTCAGTCCCGCTGCTTAGAGGTGAGAAGAACTGGGCCATTTGACCATTCCATGGATTTCAGAACATTGCTTCAACGCTAGCTTGCAAACTTATAACTTCTGCACTTGCGGGTTCAGGGAATTTAGGATAAGCATTTTGCCATTTCCCTACTGTTGCTGGCTCAGGACTCTTCCCTTGCTTTTGTTAGCCATGGCATGGGCTGAGCAACCCTAATGAGGACAGCAGGACATTGAAGCCATGCAGAGCCCTTCACACAGCTCCCCAGAGAGCTCGACGCAATGAGCAGAGGCCTCATGGTAAAGCAAGACCCTTACATAGATCTTCTACAGCTTGTAGATCCCCATTGCGGCTCAACATTCAGTGGTGCCCCTCCAGGCTTCATTTCCTGATGAGAAGCTGTTACCTGGGCTGCCTTTACACAAGACAGGCAGTCTTTTGAGTACTTTAGCTGCACTTTGCAATTTCAGCCAATGTGATGTTCTATGCACAACTTCAGATGACTCTTGTGGAAGAAATCATGACTAAAAGGAAGTCCAATTCATTTAAACGAACTGGAGATGGTGCCTAATTTCTCTTAATATACAGGACAGAGGACTGCAGACGTCTTCATCTTCAAACACTGGGTCTTACCCATGAACCTTGTTTTTCAAAACAAACCACAAGCCGATGACCTCTGGCATGCGGTGTGCATGCCACAAGATATGAATAACAGCATAAATGCATTCCTGTCAGTCTGCTTACGGTCGTTTCTCATAAGATCTTGGAACAGCACAGAAGACCACACTGAATATGAAGTTTCCATGATTAACCAATGGTTTCCTGTGCTGTGATTATGGTTTGACCGAAGATTATTGCCTTGTGCAGCCCAGTACTTTGATGGCAGCATCATCATCAAATTATCACGTCGCAATGACATTTTGCTCCACACAGTGATTGCATTTAAGGCCACATTTACTAAGAGAACTGAGTTGAGGTCTTCACCATTCTGGAGTATAGAAGGATTACAAGAAGTTTGATTTGGATAGAACCCATCTATTAGCAATTATTCTTAATAACAGACTTTATATGAAGGAAGAAGTACTTAAAAGACCCTAGTTACAGAGGCCCATACAAAAGCCAAGCAAAGTTCAACCCCTAACCTTAAAACTGGGATGAACAGAGGATGATGTTACTAGGAGCGAGACGAGGTGCAAATCAACAGTGAAACTATAATATCAACAGTGTAAACAGTGTTTTCATCTAGAGTAGAAATGTTCTTTTTTCCATTCACTGACATTTATACTGCCATTTGTTAATGACAGGTGTAGTCTTATTTTGGCACTTAAAAATTTTCTTTAAAAATTGAAGACTGGATTGTTTCCCATAAGGTTATTTATTTTGTACAAAGCCAAACCACGCTGCTTTTTCTTCATTCTGAGCTTACATTATAAACGCTCCTTGTAACAAGAAATCAATCCAAGCCAAAGTTAAAAACTACGTTTCCATCTCAAAGAGGACCATTTTGACTTTACCTAATATGTATATATTTTTAACAAAAGTGTCAGCCAAGGTAAGAGGCATTCACCGAATGTCTCAGCATCACTTATTCCTGCAATTCTGACTGAAATACATTATGTGGATGATGATTGTGAGCTCTAAACTTAGGGAATGGTAAGTTTTCACATGGTCGAGCTCTGTGCAGATCCTGCAATACAAGTATATTATGTGTAGCTCATTTTGCACATTGTGTGATTCCCAGTCTGGCAAGTTCTGCCACCACATGATGCCACCGCTGTTTGCATGGTCACAGCAAACAGTGGAGCTGCACAAACATTGAATATGAGTCAGGCATCACTGAGTTTTGGTGGTTTTTATTTTTAAGTGAATTTTGAAGTGTGTCACTGTTCATAGGAGACAAAGTGAAATGCTTTTGCAAACACTACACACATGGCTGCATTCCTAGGGCAGAGGCTGACTGGGACCAAGCACAATAGCATCTGTAAAATAGCTGACAACAAGTCACATACACTCAAAATATTTCTCTAAGGAAAGAGTCAGTCTGGGCGGGACCACTGAAGGAAGCAAGCTTGGGTGACAGCTTTCAGACAGTGCATGGTACATGAATTTAATCCCACCTTGCGTGCTTTTAAAGAAAGAAAATCAGAAGGCAGTGGACTACATGCATTAGCTTTACTCTTTTTAAAGAATTTCCTCTCTTGTGGTTGGAGAAACCCACAATCCTGCAATGCCTGAGTGAATGTTGTGACAGGAATCAGTCCCTGGTTGAACCACTTGAGTGGTATTACACAGAAAGCCCACTCCAGAGCTGAACTGTCAAGTTGGCCTTATCTAAGAAAAGATTTTTAAGACATTTATTTTTTGTTCTAATCCTCTAGGTCATTCCTACGTTTACTCTTTTGGGCAAATTTCACATACTCAGCTTTTATGCAAACAGCTTCTTCAAGCACTAAATGATAATGATGCCCTTTGGTGCTTTTAATTCACTGTCATAGTAGTACTTTGTGCCAGAAAAAGGAGGCTGGGGAGTCCTTATAAAGCTCTATTAATTGAAATAAATGAGCCATGCCTCTGAGAACAGTGCGCCATAGAGGAAGGGTTGCCTTTCAAATCCTGCTCCCATAGATGTCCCTTGTGATTTCAGGCATGTAATAAAATCCACTGTCCTCCTCATTTTCCCACCTTATTAAGATGGAGCTGACACCTCTGTGTGTTATGAAGTCTAACTCAGTGCTTCAGAAGTACTTGAAGGAACTGGAGTTTTATTTTGAAAACCATAGCAAGCACTAGCCTTTCCTGAAAAGTGGCATTTATGAGCATACTTTCATTAGTCCCTTAGTTTTTCTTTTTTGTTTTGAGTTTGGAAAAATGTGCTGAAAATCATTTTATGGGGGCCTCTGGGAGAAATCAACTTCTTGCAGAGCTGGAGCCCTAGGACATCACAGAGTGGCAAGGTCAGCTCACTAAACCCACCAGACGGCAATGGAAAGCCCCACTCTGGTTTTAGGGTGGACTCAAAGCTCCCCATTGTTTTTAGGTTGGACCTAAGCATGAATTTTTCCCAACTTTTTCATTTGTACATTCAGCCTCAGGGAAAGGGGAAGGTGAGAAAAGCACACAGAGAAGTATGTATCTGCTCCCATCCTTCTCTCTTTCTCCCTAAAGATCCTTTCCATCCATCCAACTTTTTTTCCCAGATACGGTATCTTCTGCTTTTGTGACTAATCTCCGGGCTGAAAGTTCAAGAGAAACACAAGCCAGCACATTTATGAATGTTTTTCTCCTCTTCCCTGCCTCTGAAAGACTAGAGTTTTATTATTCTTGACTGCATGCTGAGATAGGTACTTTCCTTTCAAGCAGAGCCAGTTGCTGGCAGCAGGCTACAGAGGTTCCAAACCTGGTATATACTTTTATTTTCATGTCTGAGTGTTCCATTAACACCAATAGTTTTGCTTCCCCGCCCTTGCTTAGTGTTAATGCTGTTGGATAAAAATGGCCCAGGAAGGCTGAGGTTTTGAGGAAAGTTAAGGTCAACATTATCATAGAATCACCAGGTTGGAAAAGACCCACCGGATCGTCGAGTCCAACCATTCCTATCAAACACTAAACCATGCTCCTTAGCACCTCGTCCACCCATACCTTAAACACCTCCAGTGAAGGTGACTCAACCACCTTATGAAGAGAGACCAGCCACTCTCTCCATGTGCTTCATGATCCCAGTTTTCATGTGTTTTTACAGGCTTGCTCAGCCACAGGGAAAGACCCAGGTGTGTCCCCATTAAACCTTCAGTCATGGGAAAACAAGCCCCAGAGATGTTTCTCTGCCCTTCCTCATGGACTCAGTAGTGGCAGATCATGATCAATTCACACTGCCGCAAACGGAGCTAAGGGAAAAATGTTTGGCTCTTCATGAACTGATTGTATTTCCCTTGAATAAAAAGGCAGAAACAGGATAAAGTCATTGTGTGGGTTGGATCCTGTCCTCAGGGCCACATTTGGCCCATGCACAGCCAGAGAACACAACCAGCATTGTCCATCTTACAACCACACAACCACCACTATTGTGTCTGCAGTGCACACATAAACTGAACTAATGTGCCTTCAAGAGAATCCTTCTGGTTGAGAGATGATATCACAGACTCTGTATCCACTTTTGGTCTGGACTGTTGCTAAGAGAAAACTGCTCTTGGCAAATTCCTCGAAGTGTTTGCTTCCTACAGCTTGTTCAAGAAGGATGGGTAGGTGTGAGTTTCTGTCTCTTCCCCTTTTGAGAGTTATTTTTGCCAGTGCAAAATAGAAGATAATAATGCTCCCATTAAAAATGAGGTGACTGCTGTAGCTAACTTGAGTGGGTGGAAAGCATTTCATACAGGATGAAGCTGGAGACAAACCTGCCCTTGCCAAGACAAACAGCTGCAGAGATCCATGGAAAGGAAAAGGGACCTACTGCACTGCTGTTCAAATAATTCAGCCACATAGAGATAGTTGGGGCTATGTATCCACCACATTATAATTAAAACCAAAGGCTTTCACATGAAGAAAGAAAAGGTGCATCATAAGTCATGAAAGAGGACTGGAGAACTTATATCATTAGGGCAACAATAAAGATATGGGGCCTGTGCAAATAAAAGCAGAAAGCTCCCACTTTCCTTCCTACATCCTACATCTGTCTTTCATTTGCGTTACCTTTATCTGCCTGTTGTTGATGTTTTCTCACATTATCTTTGTCCCTTTGTTCAAGATGCATTTCATTCCAAGAAGGCAAGGAACTCCAGGTGTGAACGAGGGCTGTTAGCATTAACTCCCTGTTGCAGTTATTATTGTTATCATTCCTCTGAAAATAACCTTGATGGAGGTTTGGCTCTGTGTAATTTCTCCTGCCATTTTTTACCGTATCCTTATTAACTGTGGAAAATGGTGCAGTGCTTTGGAAGGTGGCTTGCACCCAAAGGTGCAGCCTGACCTAATAAAGTGCTGGCACGCTGTGGAGCAAGGTGTTTGAGATTGCAGGATTAGGACCTGCTACCCGAACGGATTGAGCGTCCAGGATATAATGCAAAGCCAATGGCAGCCAGTGGAAGGGGTTTTTGTTACATGTTGCCTTAAATTCTCAACAAAGCTGCACACACAATGCACTTTACCACGTGTTAAACCTAGGGTGAAGGCAAAGTGATTTGTTAGGTATATGGCTTCTGGAGTAGACACTGTTTAACTCAAAGATGTACCTGTTGAGGTTTTGAGTCCTGACTCCTTTTTTTATACCTGCAACAGTATAGTGGCAATACCAGGATCCTGGTCTTGTGGTCTATGCCTTCTTTCTCAAGTTCTAGCACTTGAACCTCACACAATGAGGAGCGGCTGAGAGAGCTGGGGGTGTTCAGCCTGGAGAAGAGGAGGCTGAGGGGAGACCTTATTACTCTCTACAACTACCTGAAGGGAGGTTGTGGAGAGGAGGGAGCTGGCCTCTTCTCCCAAGTGACAGGGGACAGGACGAGAGGGAATGGCCTCAAGCTCCGCCAGGGGAGATTTAGGCTTGAGATTAGGAAAAAGTTCTTCACGGAGAGGGTGGTTAGGCATTGGAACAGTCTGCCAAGGGAGGTGGTTGAGTCACCATCCCTGGAGGTATTTAAGGTTAGGGTAGACGAGGTACTTAGGAGCATGATTTAGGGACTGGTGGGAATGGTTGGACTCGACGATCCATTGGGTCTCTTCCAACCTGGTCATTCTGTGATTCTGTGATTCTGTGATTGATTCACCTTCCCTGGAGGTGTTTAAGGCACGGGTGGACGAGGCGCTGAGGGACATGGTTTAGTGTTTGAAAGGAATGGTTGGATTCGATGATCTGATGGGTCTTTTCCAACCTGGTGATTCTATGATTCTATGATTCAGTGGTGGGCTTGAGATGTTCTTGTGCTCACACAAAGAGCCTGAGATGGCATGGGCTGGTGTAGGTGTAGCACAAATACCTGCTGGACACTTTTTCATCCCAGCCCGCATGTTTGCACTGCTGTTACTATCTGCCCTTCCAAAACACAGTACCAGCAACTTGCTCACTAAATATAAATGGTATATTAAAAAGCTCTTCCCTGTAGTGGGAGAAACTGTATGTTGAAAATACTACTACAGAATTTGCAATGCTCAGTGAAGTTTCAGTGGTTTATATTTTAAGACCTCAGTGAAATTAGGCAATCATATTCCCACTATCCAGCTATTTAGCAATCTAAACACATATTATGTTTTCCGTTACTGGCAGCAAACTTGTGGATGTCTGGTTATTTTTGTCTTTGGACTTTCTCTGTGATTTTTGGAATTCCTCTGGCTCCACCTGTACATCCAACTTCTAATATATTTCTTAGTGGTCTCCTCTGCTCCAGTTGAGTCCCGGGAGATGTTATGAATCTCCTTCTTTTAGATGGGCACATCTCTGGGTTGAGTCAGAGACAGTTAGAGGCTGTTAAACTGAACTCTGACTTTCTCCCAGCTTGGTACAATATGTTCAGCTTCTCCACAAATCAGGTGCAGTAGGAATAGCTCTGCTCTGACTCAGTGGTGACCAAGTGTGCAAGCAATGATGTGTTTTCCAACAGATGCACTGCCTCAAATACATCTGCCCGTAGGTCAGACTGTAGCCTCCATTCTAAACCGATGACAGTTATGTGATTGCAGTGTGCTGGAACTGCCTCTTGGCTAGCAATTTCTGGAACTGTTCTCATGGGGTCAGAGGTCTCAAATATAATAATTTCTAGGAGTTTCATGAGAATAAGTATCAGGCAATAGATAACAGGGAAGGTCTATTAGTATTTTTGCTCAGGGAGAGTAATAAGATAAATTGTTAATAAATACCGGCAAATCTGCAGTGGGGTGGAGGGCAAAGATGTGCTACCCCCCCTCCCCCCAAACTTAATTAGGTTTGTTGGTCACAACATAACATGCTTAGAAAAAAAACCCCAAAATAATGTTGTGCCAAAAGAGGAAGACATGCAGTCATTTTATTCTTGAGTTCTCTGCTAGAAAATGACACCCCCCTCACAATTCCAAAGGCAAAAGCTCTCCTGATGGCTTTTCCCTTTGTTTAAATGGAAGAGAGGACAAAGGAAGAGAGGGCAAAGAACTCTCTGCATTTTAATTTGAGTGCAAACGGGCTACAACAAACCAAATAAATAAATAAATGGCGTTGAACTGTAGTTGGTACTTGTGCACTGGGTGCTCTGCGGAAGGCATCCATCCTTAGCCTGCACCAAAGACGAGTGCAGGACAGCAGTGAAACCTCCACTCAGGGACACATCCTTGGTCCCTTGGGGATCCCTGGCCTAATTCTACAGTTGACAATAGACCTTGAAAAAAACAGTTATATACGTTACAAGTACAGCTAAGGGGCTGCGCTCTCAGTGCAATACTAGGAATTCACAAGTTGAAATGATTGGAAATCACTGAGCAGAATGAAACATGGAGCACACACAAAGGCTTCATTTAGCTAAATGCTCTTTCCAACCCACTTGGTGCAAGGAGCACTTGTGGGTGGCACTCAGGTGGTTTAGGAACCAGAAAGCACTGATCCAAAAAGGAGACAGGCTGCTGGATGGCCGTGCAGATACTAAGCTATTCCTCTTGAAACCCAAATGTCTGCCCTGAACTTTTCTCGTCACAGCTTCCCTTCTTTCTGCTCCAAATCTATAAATGGGAAAATCTCATGTTGGAGTAAAAAGCTGCAATTACAGTCTAGGAGTATAGAGAGAGGTCAAGGGAAGGAGAAGCTTAAGCAAACGACACCACTGAGCCGATATCTGGCTCTGCTGGCTGCATTTTCAGACCTGTGGCTGAACAAGACCCCTAAGAGCAGAAGAGCTTGGCACACTGGGAGTGGCCAGGGGCAGGGGCATCTGGCAATGCAAGACTGGTTGGGGCAGGGAGTGTGGGGATAGGGTTAAGAAAAGGACTTTCCAGGTTGGCTGTGAGTCCAAAGATTGAGATGGCAAGCAGCTTTGACTGTCTGGTTGGCGTTTTAATATATGGGCTCTTTTTTAACTGTATTTTTAGAGAAGTTCTCATCTATGCTGCTGCGAGAGCAATTCCTTCCTTTGCCATAGTCAGCTCAGTTCAAACCAGCTTAAGTGTTTGTACCTCCCACTGCACTTTCAATAGTGGGTATTTCTAAAACAGATCCACCAGTGGAGTCCTCTCAAAATAGCGTGTTAAAAAAAGCAAATTATTAGCCCATAATTAAGAAGCAAACAATGATGCTGTGATCAGCAAGAAGTCTGCAACGTCAGCTACAAGGCAAGATCTGGATATTAGGAAGAGGAATATGCCAAGAAAAATGAGTAAATCTCTGCGCCTGTATCTTGGTGCGGAAAATTAGCTTCTGCTCCATCCCCAGCAGAGTTGCAACACCAGAGTTATTTTATTTGCCAGCAGAAACAACAGCGGTTCAAAGGACACCAGCTGCTTGCAGTGGAGAAAGCACTTCCCACTACCACCAGGAATGAACAGATGCTTCATTTGGGCTTTTCCACCCAGCTAGTTTGAGCACAAAGACTGTCTGGCTCTGCTGCCCCATGTGAGGCCCGATTGTGTGCTTCCCAGGGGCAGTGCTTGAGGACTAACAGCAGTGACAACAACTAAAGTTGCTGGTGTAGTTCCTTGCCTTGCAATGTTGCTTTACAACCATGAGTATCCAGGTAAAATGGATTTAGTAGTGATGGATGGGGAGTTGTTAAAAGAGAAGAGCTTTGTTCTGCTTTTACTCAGGCTGACAAAGGCCCAGACCCTGCAGAAAACAGCATCCTGCAGAGGTTGTCAGGGTGTTCTCCTGCCTGTTCCTTGCTGCCTGGGGTGGGAAGGTGCACTAGCCTGTGGCACAGAGTGGACTACATGTGTTAAGCCAATCGGGGCTGGCAATGCCACTGTCAGTCCCATGGATCACTTTCTGGCTATCCATGTGATCACTCCACTCCATCCTTGAGCTGTGGCCACTGTGTGTGACCCAAAGGCTGTGGGACCCACCACGTAGTATCCTGGGCAGTGTGCGAACGAGTAGATTTAAGAACAAAACGCATCAAACTTCCCCCTCTGCCTCAGTCTCATCCATATAGCAGTTTCCCCTCTCAGAACTCATGTCAATGTCCTTTAAGTTCCCTGCTCCTTCATTCACCCATCCCTCCAAATCCCTGAAAAGGCTTAACCATTGAGCCTTTGAAATGGTAGAGGCAAGCTCAGCTCCCAGGTCCTGTCTCTGCTGTTAGGAGCTTTTCCCTCTTCCCAGGCACAACACAAAATGTGCCGTGACATTAACCACGTGGCTTCTCTTGACTAACATGTATCTTTGAATCATTAAGGTTGGAAAAGATCTCTAAGATCATAAAGTTTGACTGTCAATCAGAGGCTGAGCCTGCTCCAGATGAACTCGTTACACACCAGAGACAGCAACTTCTCACCAATAAAAAGTTACGTAGCTTCTCCAAATGATTGCAGGAATGGATTTGACAAAACTATCATTTTATGAGGAACTTTCTCTAGAACATGATTTCCTCTACCTCATGTTGGTCTTGGGCAAAAGGAAAGCAGCACACGTAAGTTCTACAGACTGAATGTTCCCCTTTTCAGTGCTTCCCTAGCTTTTGGTGTAAACAGAAGGACCTAGACATACAAGATTCTTGTGCTATGGATTTATAAGAACATTTTATTAATATATTATGCTACAAAAATATTTAGACAAAATAATATTAGAAAGCATCTTTTTAGTACACTCTTCAAAACAGTTCACAAAAGCAGGAGGTGGAACAGGAAAAATATTTGAAATACATTTGAATCGAAAACTGACAAACATGCAATCTAAAAAATTCAGTGTGAGCATGGATCTACAGGATGGTTAATCCTTCCTGTACTAATGACTAATTGGAAAGACCTTTATGCCTTTATCTAGACTATGGTGTCTCCTGAAAAGGTCATGGGAAAAGCTGTGTGCATGTGCATGTGTGCACGCAACCACCCACAGACACATTCATATACGGGCACATACACGTGCTCTTGCATGTGTGCGTACACCCTATAGTCTCAAAATCAGGCAATTATCTTTCTTCTTTAGTTAAGCTGAAACAAGCTTAAATTGAAGCTAAACTTTGGCACACACCATGGAACATCGGCCAGTTCAGAGACATGACAAGCCCATATGCATTCTGGATATAATATAGAAATATGGTGCTAAGCAAAGTCTGGAATGATAACATTTATGCTGAGATAATAACTTTGGCACTTGGTTTCTCTAACATAAATACATGACTGGAAATTCCTCCCTAACAGTGGTATATGGTGGTGACTGGATCTTATCATTCGACTAATCAATGCACCAAACATACATTAGGTTTTCCATCTCTCAACCTCTCCACAATTGTATATTGAAAAACTTAGATAAATATACAGCTCTGTACCTTGGGTGTTCCTAAATTACAACGGAGCTTGGAGGAATGGGAAGGGAAGTTCAACAAAACAGATTTTTGACACCTGTATAAAGCATAGTTATCATAAATCATGTTCATCATTTATTGCCAGAAGAGGTATTGCATTATTCAACAGTCTGAAGGATTGCAGAAAAAGTACATCAGTTAATATAAAATACCTTCTGTCCCAGTCTATTAACTGGCTCTCCAAGTGGCAATGCATGTTAATATATCATTCATAGTTAAACATAGGCAAGAAAGGCATTAAAACAATGAAAGAGTGGAAGTTAGAGCTGTTGCTGGTGGTAAGGTATATTTATTCCACCAGGGCAAGAGCTTGGCAGATAATTAGTGTTTGTTTATAATGTTACAGTTACATATAATGTGAATTGCATTGGTGTCAGTTGTAGCTGCATTGAAATATGAATCATATGAACCTTCAGCTACGGACTAATCCCAAATCATGTCCTTGATTGTTAGACACTCTTGATTGTGTTTCTCACACATTCTAGACCCTCTTGATTGTGCTTCTCAGAGGTAAATAGTAACATCAGTGTAGCAGGTACAAATACTTCTTGTTAAATGTCCTGCTCCTTGGAATTACAGTCAGTTCCCAGTTTTCCAAGAAACTCACAGAGAAATCTAAGTCCCTTGAAACTGGCAGTCAGTGTTACTTCAAGAGCATGTATCAAAGTTGATGTGCGCTTTTTAAACTCATGGTGAATATAATCATGATTGATTGCAATGGATGTGCATAATCTGTGCTAACCAGTATTAGTGCATTTTACTTAATACTGGACTGCTGTAGCTGATTAATAAATAATCTATTTTATCAATCACAGTGAGGGTCTCTGTTTTTAGTATTGCTCTGCTTACATACCATGTATTGGAAAAAAGAAATAAATTACCCTATGCCATATCTTAGGGTAAGACAACAGAATACAAGAAATGGTCGCGTAGAGAACTGTGCTGGAGCCATTCATGTGGGATTCCTGAGCTAGGATCTACAGAAAGCTACTTAGTCTCGTATTTATTAGTTATCTTCTCCCTTACGCAGAGGAAGCTCTGATGACTGAGTGACCCAGGTGCTTATAGCTAGCAGAAGTCAGGTCTCCCCAAAGCCAGGGAACCTTCGCTTTGACACCTGCACTGCACTACAGCAAACGCAGGGCACCAAAACAAGGGAAGTTCGATGACCAGAACATTAATTCATTTCATGGGAATTACAGACAAAATGCAAATACACCAAAACATGCTTTGATAGCCAAGCTATTTACATAGCGAGATAGCCAAACATACCATGATATCTGAGCAAATGAATATTGACCATTACTGTCTAGTGGAGGAGTGACTCTGGAGGAAAAATACCCCTCATCAGCGGCAAATGCAGTGACTACTTTATGCACTATTAACAACACCTGTGAGTGTGGAGATATCCGTGTCCTTCTAATAGTCAAAAAAGCCCCAGAGGCTTATGGAGAAAGCCACAGGTTGGGAAACTGTAAAACTGTAATTTCTAATCTTGGTCTTATTGGTGGTTTTCCTTATGGTCTTGGAGAAGTTGTTTCTGTTTTCTGCTCTTTTCTCTCTCCCTTATCTTTATGTGGTCTTGTCTATTTATAATGTAAATTTGCCAACACCTGGAATTATTTCTGGGATAGTACCACAGAATCATTTCTGGATTCTATCAAATTACAAATAATAAATTTCAGTAAGTTTTGGTTCATTGGCTGTTCACTTTTACTATGTAACTTATCATCACCCTTAAGATTTGCCTGTTTTATTTCCAGTTCCATTCCTGTGAATTTATAATTCGGTTCTGATCTCTGTCTTGAATACAGCAGGAGAACCAATAATCTTTTAAAATGCTTTAAGGTTGAGTTTGAAGGTCTGTTAAGCCATTATATTCAAATGAAGGCATTTCTAGGGAAATAGCTCTAATAAAACTAAAATGTAAGTTCTCAAAATAAGTTTCCAATATCCAGCTCCGTGCAATAAATATAATGCAAGGTGAATGGCTTCTGTCCAAAACTAACATCTCTACCCTTTTGCTAGCCAAAATACACAATGTAAAAGTATGCAGAGAGTGTGCTCAAAGCTGACATTTGGGGCAAAGCCCATAGTTTTCCATTCAGCCTTATCAACTGTTGTGCTTGAAAAAAATAGGGGTCATTTATAGCACTGTGTGCTGTACCCCCTTAAACTGACCACAACACTACACAACTTTCTGTCAAAGAGATAAGGCTGAAGGTTGCAGTGTGTGCTGTAAGTCGAGAAAAAGTTAACTGTATTCTCCCTGGCAAATTCTTCAAGGCAACGGGTTGGGATGCATGATGGAAAAGCTCAGCATTTCATCATGCTTTAAAAGAAAAACTATGTGCCTTTTGTAGTCTAATTCTTTCCTGACCTTCTTTCCTGAATTAACTGGTACAGTGGCAAACAAACTGTGAATCCTAAATTGTCTGTCACTGCAGAGACTTTAAGCTGGCATGGAATCATCTCTCCAGTCCTGGAGACCATCCTGTAGGGCTGGTGGGAAAGTGATATGACTGTTTTCAGTCAGACTTCAATCAGTACTATTATTATCATTAACATTATCATCTAGTATTTTTTTTTCCAAGGTGAAAGCACTGCTTTTTCATAAAGAAATGTTTGCATTTTATTTTTCTGGTTTTTGAGTCTTCTTTTTTAATTAATATGTCTTCAGTACATATTTTGGAGTTTTGGTTTGTAGATGACTTAGAAAGAAAAACACTCTTTCAACTGAAATTAGTTTTCTGTTTGAAACTGTTGTACCCAAAGGGCTTTTTCAGCATGTTTTGTTGGGAGGGTGGGATCAACATGCCTTATTAAAGTTTTTAAGATGGACAGGTTTTTTTGTTTGTTTCCCACCCTCAATAGATGGTCCGTCACATTCATGAAAAGTACCTGCTTGGAGAAGGAGCAAATTTTTGAATGTAAGGAGTCACAATTTTTCCATCTAAGTCAACACAGGTACCATAGTCTACAAACAGGAATATTCTGTACATCTCCATGACATAGGTGTTAATTTGGTTCCTTTGGTCTTAAACAGATTTTGGAGAAATAATTCAGCAGTGAGATACCAGCTTTAAGCATCACAATAGCAAGATGAAGAGGAATTTATAGATGTTTTAGCCCTCAAGGTTGTCCATCTGCATTAATATAACCAGCACAAAGAAATTCTGTGGATTAAAAGGATACTACATCTTTATACCCAGCAGACAGACCAAGTTCTGTTCTTTTTTATGCTGGGAAAGCTTGTAGGCTTGTGTTTACATAAGATGAGGGAGAGAAGAAAATAACTCCAATGGGATTAATCCAGACTTTAAAAGCAATTTTTTTTTGTTAAGAAAAAGTTAAAAGTTGTCTTAATCTGTGTTAGCTAATGAATTAATCCCAGGGCAAAGAGAGAAATTGGTAATTTCCAAAGAACAGTTGAGTCAAAGACAACAGAAGAACTTAGAAGGTTATTCTGACTAATGACTTACTAAGTCACATAAATATAACTGGGATTTTAGGTTGTAGCAGCTAACTTAATGTTAAGAATGCACCTATTTTTTTTAGTAAGCATAGGCCACAGAAGAGCAGGATCTGCTCTATTCAGTGTAAGCTGTGCCAATAAGATTGAAAACAAGTAGAATTAAGAAGTTCAGCAGATTTGTACTTACTAGACAGTTTCTGTAAAAAGTAATGTTTAAAGAAACAAAGAAGCCATTCATTTGGTGTCAGTTCAGACATTTGCAGAGTTGTCAGTTAGAAAACAAATATAGAAAATATTAATTTATCTGTTTCACCATCGCTACTGATTAATAGGGATGTTATTAACATATAAACAAGAAAAAATAAGTTTACCAGTTGAATAAATACATTTTTTCTTTTTCTTTTTGTTTTTCTTTACATGAACATGTATATTTTACAAAACCCCATAGCACTATGGGAAATAAAGATCCTTCTACAAAAAGAAGATGTAAGTTAGTGTTATGATAAAGCTTTAGAGTTTCAAAATGTATCTGGGCAAAGAGACAAAATCAGCTAGAAGGCACTACTGATTCACTGAGAAGGTCCAGTTTGCAATTGTTGTTGTCATAACCTCCAATTCGTTCATAAATTATCTCTCTTCTCTATTCCAAGGGATTGCATGTGCTACTAACGTGGTCAGGAAGGCTGCAGTAGATTCAGGAGAAAAGAAGCTATGGCCATGCAGAGAAGAGAAGTTATTGATGGCCATAAAACACTGGCTGAAGCTGAGCTTGTAGGCTGAGGCTGGGATGGGTGATCTGAACGTGGTCTCTGATCCAGCCGGTTTGAAATCCAAATGGGAGGTTTGACTGTGATGTAGCCATTGGTTATCCTGATATAGGAAGGCAACGTGGTGGTGCTAAAAGAAAACACAAGAGAAGGATATTAAATACCAGAACCCTTGTCTCTACTCTGTGAACTGTCATCCTACACAGAAGCAATGACAATAACAATTATTATTATTTCCACACGTTATCATGCAGAGGGGGCTTGTAAGTATGATGGTCTGGAAACAACTGATTCAGGATCCCTAAACTTCTGGCTGCTGCTAGAATATAATTGAAGGAAGGATCACTCTCAATATATATAGTTTATTGCTCTCATTTTTTTAAAGCATGCACTGTTGGCCACCATGAGAGACTGTGACAGATGTATCTTTATGCTGACCCAGAATGACACTTCTCATATCTCAGACACTTTCTTGCCAGCAAGGCCCCAAAATCTATCATGTCTCAGAGGTGAGTCTTATCCACCACGGAATAGATACTGAGTCCAGGAGGGGTCAGAAAATAGGTCCTTCCCCTGGTACATAAGCCATAAGGAATTTCCCAGGATCCCCCTACACTTCTGATAACCTTGAGCACAGGAGACCAAGCAGCTTCATTTCTTTTCCTGGCTTTAAGACATTTTAGATCAAACTGCAATTCGAAAACGAGACTCGGTGTGAAGTTTCCCTGTCTGTGGATTTGCCTCAATAGCACTGTGATTGCTTATTCACTGCAGCTTGAGTTAGTACCTTGATTTGACTGGACAGGTTGGAATTCATCATGATTCCCATGAGAATGAAGGTTGAAGAGGTCCATTTAGAAATGATTTGAAAGTTTAAAGTTGTAATCTGCATTTCATAAAAATGCATTCATTGCATCTATTATTGGATAATCCATAATCCACCAGTTGTCACAGAGCAGCATAACTGAGCATGCACACTGCGCAAAGTGTATTCCGGACTTATGAACAATGAGAAAAAAGACAAGTTCCCCTGAAAACGAGGTGTGAGACTAATATCTGCAGATTCTGTGTGTTACTTTTAAAAACTTCTGTAAAGGGGACTTGGAGGCCCTGAAAATGACTATGAAATAATTTTTTACAGGATAGGAAGCTATGCAGTCCCATAAATATTTAGCCACAGTACTTGAGATCTTGACCGAGGAGGTAAAAGGCTGTGTCTTGCACAATACCAGATAAAAGAAACAACACCTTGCTCCAGATTCATGCACAGAAATAGAAATTAGTAGCACTGAAGGCTTTTGTCTTTTTCTGTCTAAGCAATCACAAGATAGCTTTTATCTCAGAGGCTTCAAATGTGTTGAGTCAATCACAAGCTGTGAGGAGATCAGAGTCCACACAGAAGAAGGCACAGGTTAACACACATATGGGTCAACATTAAATCTAACAGACAATCACTGCACGTTACACTTCATCCCAGGTTTTGGGATAATTAAGTTCATGTCTTCCCTCATCCTTTATAATGTCACCCACATCTTCTGGGTGGGATAGTTGTTCTGTAAGTAGAAGCGATCTTAACTAATATGCAATGATTTAGAGTAAAAAGAAAAGGCAGTCTAGAATTAAAGACATGACAATTGCTTCTTGGGAGCAGATAATCTATCTGACCAGTATTAGGTCTCTGACAGTGAGAAGTAGTGCTTGTTCCAGAAGAACAAACAGCTGTAAATAGCCAATTCTGAAATTGAGCCATGCTGGAGAAAGCTCTTATCTAAATTCCCATGATGAGTAGTTGGTTTAATGTCTTCAACAGATGATAGAAGACACAAAGCTTTAGAGCTTCTGCTATATTGCAACAAAACCACCGCAGTCACTTAATACAAAGAGTTGATCTGGGATAAGCAAATGCTGCTGTTTCAAATTTGTCCAGCTTTTTTTGAGCAGTTAATTTAGTGCTGGCAAGAATGATACCAGATTAGGCACTGTCTATCCAAGTGCCTGTAATATATGTAACATTAAGTATGAACAGCCTTCCCAAAGTGAATACAAAGCATAATTAATGCATACTTCTGACAAAACTAGGTACTACATGCTCTGAGTAATTCCACAGAAATGCAGCAATGCTCCAGCTTCTGAACCACATCTCATTTATCCTACTGAGTGATGCTGTGGTGCACAGATCTGGCAACACTAACAGCAGGATCACAATTTTGAGGTTTTCCCCCCCTCTACCAGTTTTTCTGAAGATAAATACGGGTAAGTGTTAGTACTCATCTTTTGGTACCGTTTGTCACTTTACAGAACTACGCAATTTAGCCTTTAAATAAGTTTTAAACTGCAAAGAGGTTTTTGGTTTGCAATTTCCATTTAAAACCACTGCCAAAATGCCTTTCAGATTTGTAGTTTGGGTGTATCCTGTTCCTGACACATTCCATGGGCTTGATCCTCCAGTGAGATTAAAAAGTCCCTTGCACAAACCATCTTTCCGCACCTCAGGGATGTATTGTATGTGATGTCTGATAGGGGACACAGGCTGGCCTGAGAGCTCATAAAATAATCACGAGCCCATTCATCAGCCAGCTATATCTAAGGGCTTCCTATGCAGCTTTAAATCAACATTTTATGATACTGTATGATGTTTCTATTTTCTAGTTCTAACTGCCAGAAGAGTTTTGTTGTGGTTTTTGTTGATTTTTTCCCCTTAAAAGCATGGAGGTTTTTTTTTTGGACCATGCCCCCCTCTCCTACAGTTTACTTAAAATCCCAGGGTTTCCTGTCAAAAAAAAGAGAATTTTTGACCACTCTTTTCCTCAGTCAGTGTGGTTGTTTTCTGTTTTCAAGACATTAGATTTCTATGAAGGCTCCCTTGTTAAGATAAATACTGTTAGGTGGGGTTGTTTGTTTTTAAGATCCTTAAGTGCTTTACAAGAAAGAATAGTGTTTTTTCCATTAATGTTTATAATGCATGCTAATACCAAATAGAATCATCATAGAATCATAGAATCACCAGGTTGGAAGAGACCCACTGTATCATCGAGTCCAACCACTCCTATCAAACACTAAAACATGTACCTCAGCACCTTGTCCACCCATCCCTTAAACACCTCCAGGGAAGGTGACTCAACCACCTCCCTGGGCAGCCTGTTCCAGTGCCCAATAAATCACAATTTACCCGTATAAGACATTTTCTTACATGCAACTTTACTTCTAGCATGCCAGCCAACTGCCAGCATGCTTTAGAGATATTTAAAGAGAACAAAACCTTCTAGCAAACGCTACAAAACTCATAACATCTCTACGTTTGTATCTAGGCTGCTTCTGTAGAGAATGGGTGAGAAACATCTCCAGAAGATTGTCCACCTTGTTCCAGTGCAGGTTTCTAGGGGGTACTTACTCTTGCTCAGGGTTCCCTCTTTTCTTCGGGGTTACAGAGGGGCCCTAGACAGCCAGGTTAAATAACAACCTAATCTTAGAGGTGGCCCTGCTGTCAGGAGATGACTTCTCCAAACTCCCTCTGAGCAGGTTTGCACGTGCACAGAGGATCTCACTGACCCTCAGAACTTTCCCTGAGGATGAAAGCAGCACCAGAGTCCCCTGAACTCAACTGGAAACTTTCCATTGTCCTCAGGGAGGTTTTGATCATTCCTGAAACATACACAGAGAATAATAAAAATGAAACACAGATCTGAGGGATAATCTTCTAAATTATTATCACGTCTTCTCTTGCCAGCCCAGGATATTCTGTATATTTGAGTCTTTTGTGCCTGAAAAAATGTCTTTAATAAAACATTCCACACTATCTATGGTGAACAGGCAACCATTGGCTCCACTGTTCATACCTCTATTTTTTGCCCCTGTGTATGGAATTGTTTTAAAAAATTGGAATATTCCAGGTATCTTTTAGCCAAATGACCTGCGGTATCATATTCATGAGCTTGTACTTTTGATCAGATAATAGGGCAGTTTTTCAAATCAGTGCATTAGTCACAGATTGTCCTACCATCGTTAGTGTAAAAGTTTCCCCTATGATGGGGTCCCAGGCACAGGCTTTGTGAACAGACCCTACTGAATCCAATTACATGATTGAAGTCCTCTGCACTGGGGGTGCACTGAATCACCTTTAAAATTTGGGAGCATTTTAAAACTGAAAAATGAAACAAACACGCATGCAACCTTTTGGGGGAATTTCTGTTCTGGTTTGGCTTGCAAGGACATTGCAAGGAGCTCAAAACCCAAAATTTTTAGTGTGACTTGGTTTATCCATATCAGCAGGGCTCAGGTGACCACATGTGGCCCCACAGCAGAATGACAGGAGATAGGATCAGGAGAGACCTTCTGGCCCATCTATCCCAAAGACAGGAACGAGATCTAAACCCCTCCTGCCATTTATGTCTAGTCTGCTCTCAAAAAGTCTTACAATGACAGCAATTCCAGAGTCTCTGCAGACATCTACTGCAGCATTTCACCACTTCTGACGTCCAGAATTACTGTCCAAAGTTTCACTAAATCTTCCTTGCCACAGCACAAGTTTGTGACTTCTGTCCTCATGTACAGGTTTATTCATCTTCTCAGCAGCCTTCCATGTGTTTTGAAGATTTAACCATGTTTCACCTTAGCCTTCTATCTTTTACACCAACAACTCCCTCCACCTTTCTCTGCAAGCCCTCAGGTCCTCTCTGTCCTTTCTTCTACTCTTCCCTGGCTCTGCCTAGTTGATCTGTGTCCTCTCTGGAGTGAGATGCTCGCAACTGGAAACAGCAGGTCTAGCTGAGACATTACCATCCCTACGCTTTGTGCAGTAGGTACTGCTGCTTCTTTATTTGCAGGGCAAAAGAAAGTGCAAGACAAATATACAATCTCTAGGATGATGGTCTTTTCACCACTTTTTGCCTGTGAAGCCCAAACAACCCTATGTTCCATTGAGTGATCTGAAGCTAATGAAGAATTGATGGTGCTCTGAGGGGGTGAGAAATGGTTGAATTATGGTGATATTATTGTGCATTTTTAATCTGTTGCCATGCCTTGGTTCCATAACTGTTTCTGCTCAGGGCGGAGGAAGTGACCCTATTAAGCACAACTTACGAAGTGTTTGGGGATTTTTCTGGATCAAAGGAACTTCATGAACACATGACAACTATTTTTAATAAATGTAAACAAATGTAGACTCGGACAGTCTTTCTTACAATAGCATCTGATGAAAGAAGCTTATCAAGACTATGTGCCAACATAGATTGAATGCTGAAAAAATGCATGTTTCAAGTGTAAACCTAAAGAGCTAGCAAACGGAAAGAAAATTTTTGAGTAAATACAATAATGGCTGTTTTGCATTTGTGATTTGATGTTAACCTTATGATGGCTAGGGTTTTCTTAAATGATATTAAGCATATGCTTCCTGTTTCTTTTCAAACAAATTTTACCCTATTTTTTTTCCTTTTCATTTAATGAACAGATGTGAAAGGAGTTGATCACGTTATTTTTCTGGTGATCAGAAATAATGTTCTGCTAGTGAAGACAATTATTCTTGGAACTAACCAGACCTATTTATGTCACCAAAATTTATTAATCAAGATTTGAAAAATACATCTGCTTAAAGCACTGGGACCAACCCGTAGCAGTATGTAATCAAGCTGGCTGGCAAGAATTCTGACCACACGTTTGAAAGAAAGGAATTGGTGCTCAATCAAGAGGAAAAAGCGTGCAATGGGAGAAAAAAAAAATCACATTAGAAAAAAAATTATACTAGAAATAAGTCAAAAGGAGTTAACTGTGAAGACCACTACAGTAACCTCTTAAAGGGAATGTGAAGTCCCCATCTCCTGAAATTTTTGTATTAGTATTTGATGTGTCTCTGAAAGGGATTCTTTAGATCAGCATAGGCTCTTTTCCCCCCAGGCTCCATTTATCTCTTCACCACTGCTTTCCTTATGGACACTGTTCTTGCAGCCTGAGTGACAGATAAATCCTGCAGGATGCTGAGTCTCTTGATCCCAGAGTATCAGGATGCTAAGCACTGCAAACACAAGAGTGCTCCCAGCAAGGCTAGTATTCACATACCTACAACTCAGCACATCCTAAAGCCTTCTGTGGGACCAGGGCCAAGAAGCTCATGCTTTCACAAGGTTCAGATCATTTTTAAAAAAATAATAATCCAACCTGGATCTGATTAAGGAATCCAGCTTTGGTCCAGAGGAGGCCACTACTTATTTGCACAGTAGTGTAGTAAACTGTCTTTGCATGTCTAAATGAGTAAGCAATAGCACACACTGGTTTGTGGCCAACAGAGAAGAAAGGGAATGAGCCAGAGTGTCTTATATCGACTATTTTTCCCTTACTCCAGGGTTATTGGGAGCCCAGATCTTTGGCTGTTTTCCATACTAAAAGTATCCACCCCCTCTGCAAGCAGCACAGTGGCAGTCTCAGGGAGGCAGCTGCGGCCACACTATCAATAGAGGTGTCAGGCAACAACATGGGGAGCATTTTAACAACCCATCCCTGTTGATCTGAGCTTTCCTTCTGAGGAGACTTGAATGGGAACTGTCTTTCCACCTGAGAGGAATGTCAAGTGATGATCCAGTCTTATTTCAGTGCTCTGGCTACTCTAGAGACTGAAGCGTGCAATTCCCATCCTTGAAACGGGCACCTGTGAGCTTCACTGCCTGTGGAGAGGTAAAGGGCAGTGAGTTCTATTCCTTCAACCCTGCTCTTTGTTAGGACCACATCTGCCGCAGTTTATCTCTAGAAGAAAGGTTATCGAGGGAAAAGAGAGAAAGGGAAGCACAAGTTTCACCAAGCAGTGGCTCTGAAAGGACAGAAAGCCATGAATAAGTATGCCAGGATCCTGAGCCACTTTGTCACCATGTGCTCAAGCACAGGAAGGGTTGTGGTGGGGAGCAGGATACTGCATGCAAGGACGGGATGGTTGGGGAAGAAATGTAAGGCGACATCCTCTCTTGAACACACAGGACCCAAAGCTGTCAGCAGCACCTGCATAAGATGCCATCAAGGAGAATCACAGGTAGGCCTTCTAATTCCCTGGCCTTTAATAGGATTTAAAGGGTGGGATTGATTGTAGCTATCTCAGATGTAGGCTTCTAGTTGGAGCTATTCAACTGTGTTCCCATTACAGTTTTTGTGGAACAAGTTGTCTCAAGAGGAAAATCCTTTTCCCCTGAAGGCTTGTCTCCAAGGTAGGTGAGATGAGCTGCTTCTGAAGATCGATGTCTCTGGAATTTGCATTTCATGAACCCCAGCCAAGCCCTAGCCCCAGTGAGGGCTTTGGCTGGTAAGGACAGGTTCCTAAACTGGGATGGGGCCACAGGGACAGGGAAAGGAAAAGCAGAAACCTGCCGATTCTGCAGCACAATAAGCAGTGGCTGATGGAGATGCACTTCACCTTCTCAGTCCTATAGCAGCTCCCCAACAACACACATGAGAGGGGGCAGGAGCTGGTGTCCTCTCTTTGGGGTCTTGGCTCTAAACTTCCACGTGAAGGAGGAGAAGGTGGCTCACTTGGCCTACTGGCTCCAGGGAGGTCATACTGGTGTAAGCAGGAGGAGGCTCAACATTGAAATCCAGCTCAGATGCCTCTGGTGCAGTTTTCACTCCCTCTCTAGATGGGACATGGGCTAGAAGCCAGGAGATTTGGTTTTTTATCCCCATGTCACCCACCAAGGAACCATCAAAACCTTGTTAAATCACTTTATTTCTATTACTCCCCTGACTCTGATCTGAGTCAAGACCTTTAAGCGTTAGTGTGACACCACCCAATGTGATTAGTTTTGCAGACTCTCACTGTGATTTGCAGGTCCCGATTTCCCAGGCCACCTGCAAAATACCCCTGTGATGACAATTCCAGCCTTGGAGTGACACTGACCTGCAGTGAGGTCAAGAACTACAGGGGCATTCAAAAGCCACTGTTGGGTCATGTTGTTCAGGCAAAGTGCACCATCTGCTCTTGGGCCAGGGGATGTGGATTGGACAGAAAGGGATGGGGACAGTGGGGACTGCTGCATCAGAGATGGGGGAAAGAGGAGGAGAGGAGTTTCCTATCACAGCAACACAGCCTGAGGTTCTCCCAGGCATGGAGGCGCAGTGATGCAAAAGTGGATGAACCTAGCAGGTAGGGATGGAACAGGTGAGAAACCAGTCCTGAGGGCCCTTTTCTGAAGTGAACTTCCAGTGTGTGGGAAAGTATCCTGCACCTCGCTGTCATATTTGGCTTTCCCCCATCCCTAGAGGAGACTCTGTATAGCCCTTTTCAACCGCCTGTCCTGAACTCCTTCAGGAAAACCCTGTAAATACAAATCCTGCACCCACACATGTGGCAGCAGCAAAATCAGACCCATCGCTCCTTTCCAGACAACTGCAGAATGGTGTAAGGACACAGAACGTTGTAAAAACCAATAACCTTTGAAGCACACACTCTGAGTAATTACCCCATTCCCATCTAATGACTTAAAGATGTTATATTCCTCTCTGATTTGGCAACAACAAAGATTTTGACCTTATTAAAACCAGCCCATCAGGAAACTACATGTCATCCTTTAAAAAAAAAAAAAAAGAAAAAAAGGAAAAAAAAATAGGGGGAAAAAAAGAAATGAAATTCTTTAAAATCCCTGTGAACAATAATTCAAGATACTGTAGCTGAAGACCCATGATTTGTTGTAAAATGTCTGGGTGGTCCTGAGGCAGGAGACGACAACATCAGATTTTTCCTTCGCCCTTCTAAGAAACGCTTTGATGATTGTCTAATATCTTAAGAATATCCCCCTGTGATTCTGCACTGGGACGAGACAATCACAGAGCTGGGATAATGCATCCCAGTTTTACCCAAGGCTTGGCCCTTGCTAAGAGGGGAAAGCTCAGAGCCCTTTGTTTCACCAGTTCTGCACAGACATCTGAGTCAGGATGTGTTCATGATAGTCTGAATAGCGACGTGGGCTCAGAAACATCCACAAACTCACCCCCACGCACTGCACATCTCTGGCCGTGTACCTGGCTTGTATGTGCAATCAAGACACTCATTGTCATGGCTCAAATAACGAAGTACTTGTTTCACTGGTGCTTGGACAGATGATGACTGCAGATTTTACAGCCAAAGTAAGCAACAACATCAAGGGTGTATATACAAATGGGCTTAATACTGTGAAAATCTTGCCAGTGATGCAATCTGTGAAGATTTTTCAGCAATCTGATGGTATACAACATGTAGAGTTCATTTGATGGTGCTGCAATCAAGTGGGTTTGAACCAAATCCCTAATATGAGCAGAATATTTTTTATCTGTCTTTTCCAAACTGCCTGCTCCCTTCAATACAGCTTCACATGCAAAACAATTTGCATTTTTGGGGTAGTCAAAATCATATTTATGGCTTGGGCTCAACCTTTCAATTAATTAGAACCAGAGTGACTCAGTCTGCCCTCTCCTATGTGCACTGAAGTGTTTGTTTGGCATTGTGTGGGCCCTATGGCTCAAACATTTTTTGCAGATGCACAGAATTAACCATGCATGTTTAGATGTGCTTGGGGAACACGTACATTCATAGAGATGTATATATTTGACCCTGTCACTTTCTTGTTAAACACTGTAAAAGATATCGACTTTCCCCTCTGGATTTTAAAATGATTTAAAATAGGCAGTAGTGGGGAAATACCTAAAACATTCTGTAAAATCAAGTATTTTCTGCGAGACTGTTCCCTAAAATACACAATTATTTCAGCTAAGAAGATGCCTGAGCAATGTATTAAGGAACAGAATGAACAACCAAAATATAAACTGGCTTAAATGGATGTCCAATGTACTGCACTCTTCCATTTGATTTTAATTCTCTTTCTCCTTCTCCCTATTCTTTTTCCATCTCTGCATTACAGTTTTTCTTTCTGCTTAGTCTGTATCACATTTTTCTCTCTAATTCACTGGGCTCACTTTCCTGCTCGTATTTTTCCAGTCTCTTTCAGTGAGAATAATTAAGATTGGGTCAAATCTTTGAACTTGCTGTTTGGAGCAGTATTGAATTCAAGTTTGTTCCACTCAACAAAAGAGCTGGCTTATTTTGCTTTCCAACAGACTCACTCTCAGAATGAAAAAAAAAAGTTTACAGGGTATTATCTACCAGGAAGAAATGCCAAGGACATTAAATTGCTGCATTGCCCACAAGATCTGGGTTCCTCCTGCCGCTTGCAAAGCAACTACAGTGATACCAGCCAGAGCATAAAACTCTTTCTCCCCAGGCACTTCCAAATCCTCTGAAATCCCAGAGATGCCACTGGTGGCTCATAAAAACCTGCCTGCTGGCCTGCGGAGCTGGAAAGGCTGCAAAAGCTTTCCCTGCCAGGTATCATAACAAATGACCCCAACAGCTCCAAATCTCACGTGCACGCGGCCCAACCCTCCCCAGGGTCAGTGATGACTGCACCACTAGTAAAATCTAGGGAACAATTCAGTTCTCTCTGACAAAGATGGAAACAGCCACATTTTTCACAGAAAGGGTCATTGGGCACTGGAACAGGCTGCCCAGGGAGGGGGTAGAGTCACCTTCCCTGGAGGTGTTTAAGGGACAGGTGGATGAGGTGCTGAGGGACATGGTTTAGTGATTGATAGGAATGGTTGGACTCGATGATCTGGTGGGTCTTTTCCAACCTGGTGATTCTATGATTTTGTCAGCCAAGTAGTGTTGTAAGTCAGGAGTCTCAGTGCAGAGCTGGTCATCACCCTGCTTTGTAGGGAAAACACAACACTTGCTAAAGGAAGAATCTCTGTACCAAGAAGTGCAATTTAGGGAGCACAGGTGCTTTACTACCCACTTCTGTGTTTAAGGAATCCAGGTCGCCCTGGACATGAGCCCACTCAGCACTACTTACAGTGTCTGCAACTGCAGTCAGCCTTGCAAGCTTAACACAAACCACTCTCTTCACCCTCCTCCAAACAGCAGGGTAAAAGAGCTACTGTGTATTGAATGTTCTCTGCCTGTTAAAACAGAGTAGTTATTTTTCAACTGAGTGAATATAAAGAGTTTTGTAGATTTGTGTTAAAGTGCATTTCAGACTTAGCAGAATTCCCTTCACCTGAGGGTACTCAGTGCATTTTCCCTTCTTATCTGTTTGGTAGGAGCCAGAAAAACTGTTTTGGGTTTTTTTTGTGTGCAACAGACAATCTGCAATGAGGAGTTTTAGTTAAAGGCTCCAATGAGCCAATCCTCAAAACATCTGGCTAGTGAAAGCCCTGGATATGGAAAATATAAGTGTCAAGGCTCATATTTATAAATTGGAAGGGCCATGACGACATCTGCTAACAAGCTTTCTTCCAGAGCCCATTTGCTCTACATGGTTATCCACAGGCAACAATGAACACGTGCATCGATCACATGCGTGCTCTGCTCTTCCTTTCAGTCACCGAAAGAACACACGCTCCAATAGCGCATGAACGCTCTGTTCTCACAACACAGAAATACAAGTGTTTGCAAACCTCACAGCAAAGCTCTTGCATACCAGACCACAGAGGGATACACTGCTGGAACAGACTAAAAATAGCTGGAGAAAAAACCTTGCATTAACATAGAAGACAGTCAAACTCACTTAGTGTTAACTCTTCCAGTGGAATAAGCACCCTCCTTTTATTGCCTTGCTCCACAGGACTGAATAGTTGTAGACTGGAATCTCAAGACTTTAAATAGAGTCTAACCTACTCAACCATAGTATCTTGATATTAACATTAAAACAAGATGTAGGTAAAATAAACTTGCTTCTACGTCTATAAACACAGGCACCTTCTATCCAACTTAATACCAACTGTAAGTGCATTTCTGATGCCTGAGAAATAAAAAAGTGTTCCAATGCATAAGCATGAAGATTTTGCTAACGACTTATTATTGTAGGTGTCTGGCATTGAGCATCATCACAGAGACTGCCCACAAGGCTGACAAGTTGTCAAGAGAAGGAAAAGCCAAAGGAGCCTGGACTGCTTTGTGACACTCATGAACTTAGTAAAGAATAAATGGAGCCAATGCTGTCTGTCTCGTCCAGTCTGCACTGTTCTTGGCCACAACTACATTTGTGTGAAAATGCTAAGAAAAACAGAGATGAAATAACATGGAGGAGACCTATCTCCTAGTTAACAAGTGAAGAAGGATGCCTTGCTATATCTCCTACCTGCTGCAGTTTGCAGTAATGCCAGATGACAAAGACATGGTAGCTACAAGGGAGACATTCCCCCATCTCAAAGAGGTTCTGCTGAAGGCTGTAAGCTCAAAAAGCCCACGCTTTCATTGGCATGGACTGACTGCAAAAGGCAGTGCAGGGTTTGTAGGATCAAAAGCTCTTGTAATGTAAGCTCAGAGAGGTGAAGGTGAGTCCAAAGGTCTGGGGATGAAGATGCTGGAAGGGGTCCCTTCCTACTCCTTTCTCCAAGGCCAATGCCACATGCTTACATCCAAAATTAACAAAAGGGCAGGTAAAAAGAGTATTGGAGAAAATACAGGCAGAAAACGGAGAACCACAGAACTGAAAAGTTAGTAGAGTGTCCAAAATCAAGAGGAATCCTGGCACTGGGTGAAGAAACTAGATCGTGCTGGCTGAGAAACAGCAGAACAAGTAGGGACGTGCATCACAGAGGAAGAGATTATCATAACTCAGCAGCTGCTCCTTCTTGAAACTGAATCCTAAGCAAACATTTTGTTTGTGCTGCATCAGACAGATCTTGGGCACCTTAACAAAGCTCGCAATAGTAGGGCTCTGTTCAGCCCAAGTCAGAAATACACCAAACCGGCGCAGATATAAAATATAGACTATCTTTACTCAATACATCCAAAATGAAAAGAAGAAAACAAGAAAAAAGAGAAAGCTCCTAATAAGTTCCATAGAAGATCTTGCATTGTATTTTCAATCTTAATCAGCACTGAGGAGGAAGGAGTAGAAAGTGCTTTTGGATATCCAGTGCTGAAAAACACCTCACTGTTCAAAAATCCTAGCGCTTGTGTGCTCCAACTTTGTAACTTGCTCGCCTTCAAAAATATGGATTTAATAATCACAATGGATTTAAATTTCACAAAAATAAAATACCTAATGCATTACCAATAAAGACTTTATTTTCAGGAAATAAAATTGAAATCTATACGCAAATTATGTCTCTATCTCCAAGAGATGTCCATGTTCTTCATCTCTAATGATTTTATTTTCAGGAATTTATAGCTTTCATTGAAATAGGGTTTGCATATTGCTTCATATTAATTGTTCATACCAGTGGTGAGACACTCAAGTGATAGTAAAGGATATAAGCAAAGCTTCTGCTTACATTTTTTTAAATTTATCTGTGTTTTTTTCATCACCTAGTGGCAGCACCTTATAGAAAACAACAGAAAGAAGTATAGCATACCGCCCTCTGTGTGTGCCTAGCAGGTGAAAGTGAGGCTGCACATCTTTTCGGCCCCATCTGGAGGATAACAAATTAATTCTTTGACTTTAAAAGGAGGAAGAAGAGAGAGCTTATTAACACAGAGATGCTAAAGTTTTGGACATGAATGTCAAGACTTGCCATCTGTTACTGTGATGCATGAGAGAGTTGTATGCTGCCTAGGTTTCACAGCTTTAATTAATACAGCTTGTGCACTCTGACCAACTTGATAATCCAAGAAGCCTCAATAAAAACCATCTAGGGAGGGAGGATATATCATCATCATATCATATATTACAGCCAGGAGATTTACCTCTTATTTTTACTGCACTGAGTTACACTGTGCTCTTATTTTACTTCCACTGGAGAACTTGCGTAACTTATGGCTGTGCAAAGGGCATGATGAAAGAAATGCCAGTGACAGTGCTTGTTTCAAGGAGGCATCAAGCTATCTGCTCATCTTAAAGGGCAATCAAATGGAAACAGTAAGAAACTAAGGCAAAAATGCAGTATTCATCATGCTTTGCCCTCTAGTCAGGAGGAGCTGATGAACCCATCACAGAAGCAAGATTCCATGTTTGAGAGAGGCATGAAATAGAAAGAGAGAATGACCAAGTGATGCACTGCTTCACTGCCCAAAATGTCTTCTTCTGGCCACTGTGTTTCCACCAGAGCTCATAAAAAATGGGCAAACTAAGAGCAGATTTTAGGCCAGTTCAACATAAAGAGGTTCAACTTCCACCAAGAAACTGGGAGGAAGCATTTGTCCAGGAGGTGATTTGAGACCACTCAGCATGAAAGAAAGCATGAGATTTTTCTGATGAGTAAGTAGATACTTTTATGCCATGCCCTGAAGATGGGAGGCAGTCACTGATAGGGACTATCATCATGAAAGTTTCCCAAGAAGGAAATCCTGCCAAGAGAACAGTGAAGGAAATGGTACACAAAAGTGCTGGAGAAAGCCAAGGGGCCACACAATGCAGTTAAGCCCCAAACAACAATGAAGTGTGGCAAGGGAGGGAATGTGGGACTCCAGCACACCCAGGATCTGCTGTTCCTGGCTGCTGGAGAAGACCCTTTGGGAGACAGGTTCACTACAATAAGTTAAAAAGGTCCTGAAGCTGCATCCTCATCCTCAGTTGAACACAGGACAAATAAATGCAATGGTGGCAACTGCCTACTGGGCTGCATGAAGACAGGCTGGGGGAGCGATTGATACTCTCTCCCCATGAGTATCAGTAGACATGCACTCAGCAATATCCTTACCAAGGAGGCGGATAGAGTAATTTAAACAAACAAGGCCCCAGTGATGGAAATTTCAAGCTCAAAGCTACCATATGGAGGGAAATCATCTGACCACAATTTACCTGTTAGACTTCAAAAGTGTCTAGGTCTCCTCTAAAGAAAAGCAGTCTTTTCTTTAATGAAGTTAAGTACTGTATTTCAGCACCGTGTGTTGTGAAAAGGAAGCAATTTGGATTCATTTACTGAAATTTACCTTTCAGATGTAGTTAAGTGAAATTAAAAGTTTGTCTGAGTTGACAGAGTTCTGTTTTCCATCACTGCATTGTCTTGAAAGAAAGGATAACAGGCTAAGTGCTTAAATTCCATCCAAACTGATAAGGTTCACTCTATACAGGCACACTTAGTGCAGTTTATTGCACATTGTTTCCCTTCATCCACCACAGGTATAACTTATTTTTGACCTAAAACAAATGTTGTTTCCAAAAGAAATTGATTTTTTTTAATGTTATTGCATTCATTTAGGGCTGAATAAGCAGCACTGGGCTATCAGAGAAATGCCATCTCCAATTACCAGGGAAATAAATTTCATTTCCCACTACCGGCAGGTTTTGCAGGGCTGAGCTTACATCTGGGTTGAGAATTTCTTTTTTTTTCTCTCTTCTGACAACAATTATTTTCCTTTTATTTTCTTAAAGTAATTAATTTCTTTCCTGTGCAAGTGAAGCATCTGTGTGTTCTGTGTCCTTCCAAACACCATTTTCACCCACATCTCTTCCTTGGCAGCGTGAATAGACCTCTGAATTTGCCCATTACATTCTCTCTAATTCTCTCTTCCTACTACTGTATTTCTCTCTTTCGTATCCCCCTGCAGTCATCTCTCCTTCCAAACTTCACACCACCTGAAACACACTCCCAGTTACTAACTCCCCTCTCTCTGTTTTCCCAGGAGCTCTCCTCCCACACTGCATTAGGGCCCCAGGAGTTATAATGCTCTCCCCCCAGCTGGGAGAGGTTTTCTGTTCTCTTGGGTTGGTTTTATTTGTAGCCTTACACCATTTGCCCGTTAGAACAAAGGTGCGATCCTGAGTTGTCCTTCACTGGCAGCTCAGAAACGTCACAGACATTTCTCTACTCTTTCAATTAACAGAGCAGCTCATCATGAAAAGCAAGGAAATGATCTGTAATTAATTACTTATATTACACAGGGAAGCTTAGCTAACGCAGTGTCAACAGGAACAATAACACGCTCTGTACGCCAAACTTCAGGCTTCCAACCCAAGGGTTTTGTCTCCTCTCCCTGCTGCCCCAGCTGGCTTTTGGCTACAAGAGATAGTTAGGGTTTAATTTTTGTCTAGGTTCAAATTCCTTGCAAAGACAGACTCTGAATCTGCACATTACTGGAAAATTAAAGAGTTAAAGAAAGAAATCCCGCTGCTTGAAATCTCTATTTAATTTTTATTCTTGACAAACAATTTCAAGCACAAACTGCAGCCAGGCAGGACTTTTTCATTTTGTTTAGATTTTGGGGGAGGCAGAAGGGAGAGGAAACCACACATTTCATCAGCATTTTTTATTTTTTAATAGCCTTCAGTGTAACTCATTACCCAGGAGATCAGCAAATCTTAGCTCTGTCAAAGACAGGGAGAAGACAGCAGAAGCTTTCTCATCCTCCACAGCGGTACTAACCCTCCAACACACAAATCTAAACACTCTCTGCTCAGGGGTGCTGACTCAAATGCCTCAGCTGTTAAGACAGAACAAAATGGAAAGGACAATCTCTAAAGTATAACTGAAAGTAAATACTAATAATGATGTGTGACATTAAATGATGACTCATTTTTCATGAGGCCATTTCAGATTGTAGTTATAACCTCAGATCAGACCAGAACGACTGTGTGAGCTGAAGTCTTAGAGGAACCATTAATTATGGATTTCCTGGCTTTTATAGGTTGGAGTCAGACCTTTGATGTTTCTTTAAGATTGTTCTCCTGTGTTCATTTCCTTTGTTTCTGTGTTGGTAGCTTAAAAAAACACCCCAAGATTTCCATGGAAGTGTATGAGAGCCTAGAAATGCATAGTCCATAAAAGCCCTGCAATTCATGGCTTATAAAGTCCTCTAATCCATGGTCAATAAAGCTTTGGAAAAGAGCTGTATGAACTACAGTCATTTCACAGTTCAATGAGGTTCATACAAGAATCAATAATCTGGTTTAAATTGGCCTGGATTTGTCCTCCACCTGTATATTTCTCTTTGACTTCTCAGGTCGAAAGGCAGCTCAGACAACTGAATTCTGGAGACCTCGCATGGAAACAATGAGTTTTATGCAGTTTTCACCCAAATGCCAGAACAATGATCTAAATCTGCCTACTTTTTCTCAAAGGTGAACAAATCAAGTTTCATATGAATGCCCATATTATTAGCCATCCTAGCTCTTTCTTCCCAAGAACGATCATGCCACAAAGTCTGGTGACAGGCACATGTTTCTGCTCCTTTTTACCAATTCCAAAGGAACCAGTCAGAGAGAACTCACCGTTTATTGCCTTGTGCAAGGTCCAGCTTGCAATTAATGCTGATGAAACCCAACTGCCAAAAGCACAATATGCAGCAGCTGGTTTATGAAAGTTGAGACTCCATACAATTTATGGGGAAACCAGAGTTTGTTGCAAGTCCCTGATTTAGCTGAACAGTTTGTAATTTTTGTTTTGTTCCCAAGAAAACACCACAAGTTACTCCAGAACTGTAGAAGCACTAAAGCCATCCGAAAGCACTAAGGCAGACTTCTCTTCTTCCAGCCTTCCCTCATTTCTAGGGCTGTGATCTCCCAATAATATCTTCCTGGGATCTTTAGCAAGGCAGGTGACATACAGCATTTGGTTTGTCACCAATGTGGTGGGAGTGGAAACTTCCTTATCCAAATCTCCATCCTTATGAAATGGAAGCAGAGGGGTTAAACACCTTGATTCAGATAAAATCCTGCAGGAGCAGAGACTGAACAACCTGGGGAACTACCCTTTTAAATAACTTTTCCTAGGAACATTTCTGACTGAAATTAAAACAGCAAAAGGCACAAAAGCCTGCCAAAGCTATGCAAGCGCTGTGGCTTTAAGCCCCCAGCTGCACGATTCCACAGCCATACTGGGCCCAATATCGAATATCCTTTCTGTGTAGATAGGATGTAGGCAGGAGGATTGGGCGTAACTGACAGGATCCCATCAGATCCTACTATTTAAGCGCTCATATGACAGATATGGTGAGCTTGACCAGACATCCTTGTGAAAGCACCACAATGTGGCATCCTCCAGGCAGAAGAAAGAAAAGTCCCCTGACCTTGAGGTAATCAACTAGGTAGGACCAAATGACTTTTAACTTATGCTTAAACTTCTTCTGTGGAAATGATCCAACCACTGAACACACTTTAAGAACAAAACAGGTGAATCCACATCTGATCCTTCTTATCAAGGCTGGCTTTAACCTCAGAACCTCAGCCTTACTACATTACAATTAATATGCACCACCTTAGTAATGACCTTTACATCACTCCAAGAAGAGACAAAGCTACAACAAAAATGAGGCAACTGCTCCATTAGAAAGAATGAATTAATAAAAATAAATCTCAGAACACAAACATGTGGAGCTTTTGTCCTTAACAAAGGAAGAAGTCTCGGAAAGATTCTGACTCATTTTGCTTGCAAGACCTTTAGGTGTTGTAAAAATGGGAATAAGACTAATGCTCGAAGACAATCATTACATATATAGGCAAGGAGCCAGTTCCCAACAGATTATTTCATTCCTTTTACTTGTTAGCAGATCTATAAACATTGCGGTTGTTTATACACCCATGACTTGGCCTGGATAAAGGCACAAAGAGCTTTACCAGTTTTAGAGGTGAGAGAATAAATAGCCCAGGAATCCTAAAAGCACACATCAAGAAGCCCGGGTCAAACATGAAGGCTCTTATTCAAACACTGAATGGGAGTTTTTAACCACGGACCAAGATTGGAATTGCAATGGAAATGTGCCTACCTCCATTCTCTTCAAACAGAGGCCTTAGGTAAATAGTTAACTTTGCCTCAGTTTGTTGTTTTCAAAGTGGTCTGAGATATTAAAACATTTCATCTCCAGAACACAGTTAAGAAGACTGAAAGTCAAATATGTCAGAATCGTAAAACTCCCAGGAGTATCCTGCATGGTTGCAAAATGGTTGAATCTTTGGGCAGTACACTGAGAGTAAAGAAAATAACTATTAGAAGAAAGAGAGCAAACATAAAATACTTTCAATTGTCACGTTTTCCTGTTTCCACTCTGACGAGTTTTTGTTCCTGTATATTTTAAATATTTGAAGCATTAGTTTTATTTCTTTTTATTTTTGGATCAAATATGCCTACAAGCCTTCCTCCTTGTTCTTAATTATGCTCTAAAAATATGATGTCACTCGCTGTCTTTCCCATTAAGCCTTTTTCCAACCCTTCTTATGTCCTAATCAACAAGAGCTGGGATCTATAAGGAGCAACTATTTAAGAAAAAGCAAGAAGAGGACAGGGATCATAAAATATGTGACTTACCTGTCTTCTATCCGAACCCAGAGGTCATTGAACTGCCTCTGGCGATGGTGTTTGTGCTGCTTCTTGTGCCATTTCTTCTGTCTGCCAAACTCTTCCAGCTGGCTGATGCTGTCTGGCAAGAGGAGGTGAGGAGACAGGTTGTCTTCTTCATCCATCTGCAGGGGCTTCAGGGAAGGAGAAGTCAGTGGGACCTGCTCAGAAAGCTGGACAGCAGGCAGGGCTGTTGCTGAGGACCCTTCTAAGACTGGGCTTGTCTTTGTCATCCTTGAACTGCAAAACACAATATTTAAATACTTGACGAATAAGCAAGGAACCATGCTTTGAAAAAGTCGAAGCAGAGGACTACACTACTTGGTGGATGCTCGTAGCTGCTAAGAAGTTGTACAAGGAAAAAGGCTTTTGCTCTGGGGCAGCAACTAAAGCCAGCAATAGCATTTCCTAGCAAGCTTTCAAATAAACGCTAAACTCAAAAAGGGGAAAAAGGCAGCTGATAGGCTATTGCTGTTTTCTGGCATTTTAATTACTTCTTCCAGGCTTTACAGCCTGGTAGGGGTCAACATCATCACCTCCCCCACTGGGCTGAAGGTTAAATGGCAAAATTGTGGTGCTCTCTGATGATCTGAGGAAAACGGAGACCTCAACAGAAGCTGATTTTAAGTTAATGAGATAACACTAGTTCACTAGCTCCTATTTTTTTTCCCAGACTTTGAACATCATCTGTGGGAAACAAGTCATTGTTCTGACTGCAACAATAATATCCAAGTTGGAAGTGGTGAAAGGGAAGCACAGACTGATGACAGAAGCATGGTCTAATAGCAAGGCTGCCGGGATGGGATGTGCAAGACCTGAATTCCAGCAGATTTTGTAAAATGGAGAAATGAAGCAAAAAAGGGGGTAAATAACCTGTCCAAAGCCACCTTGAAATAACACTGCCAGAGCTCCTCACTCCTGTTTGAAATACCATCCCCTCTTGCATCTGACTGGAACTATGCAGAAAAAAGGCCTTTTATTGCTTTAATCTTCTAGAGTTTTACTAATTTTAGAGAAAAGTCAATACAAAATCTCTCCTTTGATATGTGGCCATGTCAGCTTATATTTGTGAGCAAAGATTTCTGAAACAAAAACCTAATAAACCAGTACTGACACAAAGTGATTTCCCCCACCCCATCTTCAGTAGAAATTCCTGTTTGGTCTTAATTTCAAGAGAGGAACTTTTTCTGTCTCTGGGATGTCTCAATGAGTTGTAGGTACAGAAAATTGAAAAGAATTAATAGGCAATATGAAGCTGTGGTCTGCAAAACTATTTCTATTACATGGATGCTATGACTTTTATGACAGAAACAATTAAAGCCACGTGAAAAGTTTTGCCTCCTGAGTGAAACCAGTAAGACATTTTAATGAAAAAGTAATAAAAAATTCTAAACTTCATTGGTGACAATGTACAAAATGTGCTGCAAGTGAAACCACATGTTTCATTTCTGGAACGTTTTGTTTTCTTCCAAAAAAGTCACATCTACTAATGGCAGCTTTTTTTCTTCTAGATTTTTTGAAGTCCATTACAATCACAGTAAAGATGGACATCTCTATTTCCACTGCATCATGTTTCACCCGAAGGTCCTTCCAATAGCTACTGAGAATTAATTGTTGCTACTACAAGACTCACTGGCAAAAATGACAGTAACATTGTCACTCATAGCCAACATTAATTAAGTTCTTCAGAAATCATATGACAGATACAGAAAAGAAAGATGCTTGTTTAAAATAATTCTAAAGGTCTCCAAGATTGCTTTCATTAATAAAAGACACAAGAAAATCCCATATTTTCGCTCTTTCCAAGCATTCAGACTCTCAGTGGGTCCCTTCCAAACTCATTCATACTTGGTCCACACAGACTGGATTTCTATTTTCTCCATTAAGACTTCCTTCCATGCTTCCCATTAAGGATGACTTTTCATCAGTGCAGCAACCTTCTTTGAGAGATCTTGGTGCTCTCCAAAGCTTTCAAGACTTCTTAGGGTGTGATATAGGCTCATGGCTGAAGCAAAGCCATCTCCAAACTCATGGAAAAGGAAAGGCTGTCATTGGTTTGCATTGTGTGGGTCTCTCAAGTCACAGCAGACAGTTCTTAATTTTTATCCAGCCATGATAGTAGATCAGTGAAGTATCAACATGCAAATGCAGCCATTTAGCAGCTTGGAAGATGCAAACTTGGATAGGATGAGTTAGGTAGGTAGGAAGGACCTGGACCAGGCATCTATTATACGAACACCATATGGGTAACTGCAATGGCAGCAGGCAGCAATGATTGCCAAGAAAATCCCATCCTCACCACCTCCTGCACTTACGCCAAAGCAACGGGAATACAAATTGCTTGATACTGTCCAAAGACATTCTGGTACTGCTCTAGATACAACTTCTCTTAACTGTGTGCTGTGAATTCACCTGGGTCTTCCTGCAACCAAACAGTCCATCTGCGCACCAGAGAGAAGAGCCACGAGAGTGTGGTGCACAGAAACATGTTAAGAAGGCAAGAACACGGAGCAAATATGAAAGAACCCAAAGGTAACAAGCAATGTGATCATCACAGCTAGAACTGAGCTGCTGCCAAGATTTGTTTCCATTGACTTTTTTCTGCTTGCCACTGAAACTACGCCTCATGTTCTGATCAGTCAGTATTTCCCTGAGACACTGAAGGTAGGAGCAGCCCCCACACCCACCCACGTCTGCCGGCTCAAGGCTGGGGCCACCATTTGGCTCCTTGAATGGTCTTAGGCACATCTGAATACATACTTTCCACTTTTTAACACCTAGTATTTTGTTACATGTGTTTACCTTGCTCTGAGCTCCTAGTAAACTGGAACCAGTAGAGAGGTGTTTTTATGGGTTGAGATTTGAGAAACCACTTAAGACGACTGGCAGCTCACTTCTTATTAAAACTAATGAGTTTGGGCATCAAAATCCCAGTGGTGGCTTTGAAAGCTTCGAGCTTAATTGTTTCCACTACCATCACATGAGCCACAGGTTGTAAACCTGATATTTCAGAACATTCTTAGGGAAGAGAATAAATAAACACTGAAGAAATGTTAAAATGTTGTAAACTTCAGAGGGTTATAAACTAACCACTTGTAAGTTAGTGTGGCTCATAGGGAATAGGTCCACTGTGGCAACTGTATTCTACATTTGGTTGATACTTTTTCCATTATTCCTGTTCTACTAATAATTACCCTGAGACCAGGGATGGACTGTTGAAGACTGCATGTTGATGCTTACTTGATTTAATAAATCTAGAGACCTGGTTGTTCCCAAATCTGATCATCAACCTACATACATTCAACCAGAAATAAAATCAAAACTTTTAATCTCACAGATTATGGATATTTAACCCAAAATTTTGAAAGAATATTTAAATATTTTGATTCAAAATAAGGTAGGCTTCCTATTAGACGATAACTTCCCCATTGATTTCAGTAAAAATTTTATTAATACATAGGGCCTGAATTTATGAATATTCTGGAGTTTTTCCCCTGAAAGAAAAAAGACCAAAACCTCCCATCTACAATAGGATACCTGGAAAATAAATCTCCCCATTATGTGAAGCTCATTCAGCTGATCATTTTATCAACTATTTCATGCCTTTCTTTTGGTCTGAGTCTCAACGCACTCTGTTAGCACAGCTGCACTGTATGAAACCATGGGGATATAGTACACTCTTTTTCCACTCCTTCACTATTGCTGAGACAGCTTTTCAAGATACAGAGTTATTTTTAAAGCCAGAGAAAAAGCAGAGCTAGTTTTCAATTTGTGAGGCCACTGTGCCTTTTCTGAAAAAAGAGTGAGCAAGTACCACCCAAATATCTTGGTCCACATAAAGATCTTGGAGATTTTTCATGAATAACTTGATACAACCCCAGGCTTAGTGGTTCCACCCATTTTTAAATCTATCATTCCCACATGGGGTGGTCTTTGAGAAATTAGAAGTATTTCAGGCCCTTAGGTGGGTTTTTTGTCATCTCTGACCTTAATTTCCTTCCTTGGGACGCTCAGTTCTGCAAAACAAGTTCTCTAAATAGAATCCAAATAAGGGAACTTGAGAGTCTCAGCAAATATTGTACATGGCTTAAGGTACAGAAACCAGGGTGAAAACAGAAAAACATTTATTCTTGCTAGTTCTTGAAAACACTTAATCCACAGACAAAGACTTCCGTGGTTTTGTTTCACTTCTGGTGAAATTTGCCATCCTTTTCTAATTCTTTAAGAATTAAAGGAACAAAACCAAACAAGCAAGTAGTTTAGGCTGAGCTGCATGCTCCATTAGTCTGTCTCAGCAATTCTCTGCCTTGAGGTCTTCAGGGCTGCTCTGTGCTAGCATTGGCAATAGAAATTTGACTCACCATTGGAATTTGCTAGTTACCAAGTGGATCTGCTCAGAGAAATGACATTAATATCATTAAGCCCTGTAGTAACCTGTTTTCATAATACCCAGGCTAAAAATTGCCCAGGTGCCACTTTCATTCAGCTCCAAGATGCTTGGTGGTCCAGCTCTGCCTTTCTCCTTGTCCATGAAAGCATCTTCCTACTGCTCACGCCAGGTATCCAGTTCCTGCAGCTCAGAGGGCTGTGACCATCTCCAGGGTTGATAACCTCCTTCATAAATGCAAACAGCCCACCTTTCCCTTATGGTAGAGGCTGTGTGATGTTAACACTACACCTTGTCCTGCACCTCATTTCAAGCAACAAGGGTTTTCCCAACCACCAATTCATTGTCAGTTGTCTGAGGGGAGCAACAGGCAGGGCAGATCCCAGTAGCGCCTCTGTCCACTAATCCTGCTGAAGTAATGCTAATATCATTTGGCATGAGTCCTTCTGAGGCTCCCATGAGCTTCCGCAGGGCCAGGAATTTGCCCTTGCCATAGCTTATGAGAGAGGACATGACTTTGCTGACTGTACACATCTTCCACACAACTAAATCATCAATCTATTTTTTCCAGCAATCTTGCGGTAACGTTTCTGTTCCCTCAGATATGTGCAGAATCTTCTAAAATGCAAGACTGCCAATTTGTTATTTGCATCTTGTCTTGCTAGCGTGAGCAATGGAAAAGTTTTTCTCAGAAGACTGCCATGCTTTGCACGTGCTTTCAAGTACAGCAGTGGTGCTGAGGTTTTCTTGCTTCAATTTTCAGAACTGTCAGACAGGGAAAGATTTAGTTTCATCAGGAGAGAAGCTGTGGTGATAGTGAGGAATGTGTGATGTGGCAGCTTTATCCTTATGCCACCGTTCTTGGGATGCACCTGGATAACAGCCAGACACTAAGTTAAGAGCGCTTTATTATACATGGTTTCTCATAAATTCTAATTTGGGAGTCTTTGTCAAGGAAGGAATTTGTCAGTCCCTTGCACGCATCCTTGTTCCCCTTGCCACAGAGACATCTGCTTCTTCGCTTTCTTTAACCTCACTTAGAGAGAGCAGTCCTGCACACCCACAAGACGGGCACCAGAATGTCCATTCCCACAAGTGGTTTTACCTTTTTCTTCCATGCTAGGATGAAACTCAGATTTTCAAAGTCCTTGGGAGAGCAGAAACAAAAGGAGAACAGAAAGCCAGGCAGAAATCCTAACCCACCCCAGCACAGCTTATAAAGCCTCTTTCTAGTGATGTGAAGTATGAATTTAGACCATGGTCTCACATAATCAGGCAATGTTAGTGCATACCAATGGAGTTCATTTCCCTTCAAGATGAAAGCATATATAGATAATTCCTTTTTTTCTTTTTTTTGTAACTGCAAAGACATCAGAGAATTATATTCCCCCCATACCTAACTTATCTGTGATGCTTCAGGTAAGTGCTATAAATTACTGAGGTTAATTTAGGCTCAAGACACAGCAAAACCCCTGATTATTCATTCACCTGATTAGATTAATTACAACGAGATTATTTTATGTAGGTTGCAGTTGCCTTAGGCCTAAAAGTATTTCCATTTCTTAACAGAATTTGGAAACAAAACTGTTTTTTTCAGTCAACTACATCTCATGAGCAGTTAAATTAGATTAAGTAGTTAAATTGGATTACAGTCCACTCCAAACTTGGATGTATCTCTGGACTCGGAATCCATGTCAGAGTATTTCTCTGGGAAGAAACACTGTTGTTCAAGACCCATGACCTTAGTTTGAAAGGGAATTTGGTACTCAGTATACACACATACATATGCACACTCTCAAATGTGCATAAATGAAGTGAAATGCTTGTGAAGTTAAGATATTCCCATGGATGGTGATATTTTCCTTCTTGGTTTGAGAATATAGAGAAGTAAGCAAAACCTTTGCTATCTATTCCATTTCATTAAAAGTGAGCTGATCGGGGCCATAGGAGAAGAACTGCAACTTGGACAGCTGAATTTGCTGAAAAACGAGAAGAGAGATGAAACATTTGTAATAGCCATTTTCATATGAATTCTTTTATTTCAGAGAAGTCAAAATGTTTCATTTCAGCACTTTCTGTACAAAGCTTTTAAATCTTTTTTGTTCTTCTGTTTTCAAAGACTTAAATGCTACAAAGTGGCCTTTTTTTTGTTTAAAAATTGATCTCAATTAAAAAGAAAACCCCATCTAATAAATACAAATGACAAATCCCAACAAAACCCAAACCCTGCCTTCAAAAATGTCCTCAAAATGCTCCACTTCAATTTGCTCTGAACTTATTTCCCATTCTTGACTTTTTGGTTCAATTCTTAAACTGAATAATCCTTTGTTCATGCATATTTAGTGTAAATTGTGCAAGATGCACACTTCAGCCTCAGAAGGTGGGCTGTGCCCACAGAGGAAGGATGGGTCGACCCTCCAGTCTTGCTTCTCTCTTCCACATTAATATCAAATAAGAGCCTTCTCTGCTCATGACACGCAGTCCCACCTCTGACTCTATTCCCTAAATCTTCACTGTCTTCTAATCATCGTATCAATTTACTGCTCAGCTATTTCCACTTGGATATTGCAATTTAAGTGAAATACTCACAATGCAGCTGTCTTTGGTGTCTCCCTGCCTCAAGGAAGTTGTACTTAAAGCTCCTCAGACAGAATACCTATCCCATAGCTCTTGCCCATTTTGCTGATCCTGGTTCAACTTGGGAGTGCAGACATAAAGATGTCCTGGCACATTGGGTTTGCCCTGGAAGTGTACTTCACAGGGGAAAGTGCTTCACATCCAAATTACAACACCTACATGTCCACGTACCACTGAAAGACTGGGTGCATAATGTTAACTGAAAGGTTTCAACGTCTTCCAATAAGTATTTTTGTGTGCTAACTTTGCAATGAATTTCCAATATTTCTGCTTCTCCTCCCTGATTTTGGACAAAAATAAACGTTGGAGTATCAGCTTTACCTCTGGATTGGAAATCCTAACCTCTTTCCAAATTTGCTAGGAATACACAGGCTTTCTGATGAATATAAAGTGTTGGTATTACACCACAACAGAAAATTTAAGGGTTACATTTTTATTGAACTGAAATGTTTTCAAGCTTTATTCCACACATTTTTTTTCTTTTATTGCTTGAAAACCATTAGTAAGGAGAGTAAACACATAGCTCTTTTCTTTTAATAACTTTTAAATAAACACATATATATTGCTTCAATAAAGAGCAATGGTGGACTTATTATTGGGCAATGTAATCTCTGTTTGCTCTTTATAAACTCTCTGATCTTTATATGCTTCCTTAAGCTGATTTCATATTAATTATACACAGGAGATTTTTCAGGTGCTGGAAATAAAATTCTGTTATTCGACAAGTCCTGCAAAGCCTAAAATTCTTATCCAGTTCATCCCAACCTGCAACGCTGAGTTTCCTCAGGTCTAATTGTGACATTTCCAGAGTTTTGGTTTAGACTTAGGTTTTGTGCCAGCTCTGATCCTACACAGCACATTCATAGTGGCTTGTGCAGAGTCTGAGAAATAAAACAGTAGTGACCGAATCCACAGACGGGAAAACAAGGCAAGGAGGTTAACAAATCTTCCTTTCACCTCTGTGTTTATGGCTGTCTGCTCTCCTCTCCAGTCATTGTCAGGTTTTGGGACATTGAGCTGCACAACTATGCATAACGGCAGGTTTGCTATCTCAGCTGCACAACTATTCTCATCTCATGTATTGTTATTCCCAAATTGTTCCTGACCTCTGTTTAAGCACAGAAAAGAAAGTGAGAATGCATTTGTTTCATCCCAGTAGTTGTTATCCAGACAAGTTTCAAGATTGAGAAGCTGTCTGACAAAAATCCCAAACCAACAGCTTGATATTGATTCCTCAGTAAAATTTAAGCTAATACACAATACTTGACTGTATCTTACTCATATACAATGCAAATTGAATTCTGGTCCCACACTGCCTCCTTTGGGAATTGTTTTCTCTTCTCAGCTGGATCCTCTGAAGAAAAGAAACACCTGCAAGAGTCCTTATTTTCCACCAAGTCTTAAAAATAAACTCTCTACAGAGACATAACTGAGTAAGATACTTGAGGGACTCAAACATTTTCAGGAACTTCAAACTTAAACTAAGGGCAGGTTATTCAATGAATGCTTGGTGCTGTTTCCCGCACTTCCTTCGCTACTCTTGAAGCTGGACCCTGGCAAAACTGAGATACCGGGTGGACCACAAATCTGTACAAGCACGGCAACTTGTCTTCCTTAAGTACCTTGTTCAATCCAGGCTCTTACAATTGCAAGACAACGGATAACACAGGCACATAAGTAGCTGCTATCACTAGAAGGAGCGAGACATGGACTACTTAAACTGAGCAGCAGGCAGAAGTGTGGAACCAAAGAGCTGTAAGAAGACCATGCATGCAAAAGATCCCACATCTCTGTTACATTAAATCCGCTTTCCCTCTCTATAGCTGACACTGTAAAACATCTGATCTGCTTAGCCATTCATGGCTGTTAAGCTAAAAAAAGGAACACAGGAACACAGAGCCAGTTTGCCTTTCTCCACAATACTATCATAGCCCATTGGCATTGTTTTTATCACAGGGCCTGAGTGTTTCCAAGAAAAGAACAAAACAGTTGTCAGACGGTTGTTCAGACAACCCTTCAGCCTCTCTGTGGGCATTTTTTTTCTTCACGGTAATGGACAGAGCCCTTGAAACGTGATGAAGACAGGAGAGTTCTTCTTCCTGACTCCACTTGCTTTAATGTCTCATGCTGTTTTATCAAATTTCATGCTAATAGACTTCACGTAAGATCTCTCTCTGTCTTAGCCTAGTTTCACCTGGGTTCCCTCCCTGTATTAACTCATACTGATGAAACTGCTTATATCAAATACCTATTTCTGTCTGACAAATCTATCCTTCATTAAAATCCCTCATTAATGAAGCATGCATGCTGCTACTGAATCCTTAGGGGAAAAAAAGAAGCTTTTATATTATCTTTTTTCAGTTGTTAATTGAAACCTATGAGACTAGACCTTGAAATACATCTTGAATATCTAGAAGGCATCTGAGGCCACAAGAAAGACCAATTTTTAATGAACGCAGCAAACCTCACTGACTAGTTACAAACAGAAGAGCCTGGGTCTTCTCCCCATAAAACAGGTGTACTTGCACTGACCACACAAAGTATCTCTCCATCGTTGCAATGCGTATTATTATTGTTATTATTTCTATTGGTACACTTAGGAACTCCAGAAATAAACTACGTGCACATTAAAGAGCTCTGATCTCAGCAAGCTGATAAGCAAGGGGTATGAGATGATGACAGACAGAGCATCATGAGGATACAAAGGCACAGCACTTCACTGTATAAAGGTGAGAGCCTTTGCAGCTCCCCTCCCTGAAGTCTGCTGCAGACCTCATTGCAAAGGAGCTTTGGAGGCTCATCTTCTCCAAGGAGTTACCAACAAAGCTAAAAATGCAAGGGGAAGAGGGTCTGAATAAAGGCAACATTTCCTTCCTTGTGCATCTAACTGGTTAAGCACTAGCCACCAGCAGTCATGGAAGTCTACCTAGGTCTCCTACTAACAGCCTCTACTGAGAAAAGGAAAGGACAGTGATCGTCTTTGGAGCAATTCTAGTTCTCATCATTTTCCAGTAGAAGAAAGGAAGAGAAATACCCATGTGTGGCTACCAGGGGCTTTCCACTGGCCCAACAGAAGAATTAGACCAACTGGATTTCTTGACCAGAGAAATATCAACACCCTCAGATGCACTTTCTGTAACTTCTGCAGATTTAATTAGCAAGGCCAAATAATAAATAAGACTGGGGATTGACAGTAGTTGAAACCTTCTAACACTGCTTTGTGAATGTGAATGAACTTCTACATAAACTGTTTATGTGCATACACATAAACATACACAAAACCAGCAATTAATCCCAGCTCTCCTCCCATGAAGAGAACACCAAATAGCAGTAAGTGAAACACCGAGAAAATGAAAGCCACTTGTTCTGCTGCTCCCCAGAGCACAGTAAGATTTTTAAGAAACCTCCTCCCTCCACTGTTCATGTGCATTTCTTAGTCTGTTTATTCGTTTGTTTGCCTAGAAATGTTTTATCTAAGTGTCAGTTGTTTAAGAGAGTATCACAGCCTCCTGTCCGTAGCACTGCCTAGCTCCTGAAAAGCATGTAATATCACAAGTCTAACAGACATCAGAGACTATGCCTGGCATCTGGCAGGTGTTCCAGCAGTCACATTAGTTTCTTATCACTATGCAAAGCAGGAACTGTTTGACAGTAACCTAACTAGGACTTCTACTGATGTGGTGCTGTAATCCAGATCAGACTACAGAAAGGCCAAAATACCTCTGCTAGCAGACGGTTTCTTAACCTCAAGATTACTTGTCTATTCCCAGAATAATTTGGTACTTTAAAGTTTGGATTTTTTTAAATGTATTTTTAAAACAAACTGCCTTTTCCATACATGAAGAGCATGGCTTTATACCAGCCCCATGGGATCAGGTCATCCTTGCAACACGGCCCAAAACTGGAACATAGACTTCACTTTAAAAAAGTCTGGAGGAGCAAGGGTTCAACTTCTATGCTTACAACCTTCATTCACCTGCTGCTTCATTCAGCCACTGCTTCTTAATCCACACTGAATATCAGTCCTCCCTAGTTCTCCTAGAAGGGACTTAATCTTTTAATAAGGGAGGACTCCTCTCTTTCGCATATCACTTCCACTCTAAGTGTTAAATTCAATGCATGAGCCAGGAATGCTGCATTGGCCAAAAGGGCCACAAGGCAACCCCATTTTCTGTTCTGCTGTCTGCACATTAGAGCTTAATTAATTGTGTTAGTATCAGACAGAAAGCCTTTTTTTTTTTTTCCTGCTGTTGCTACCCAGGCAGCTCAGATTAATCCAGATTTAGGCAACATGAAGCCCAGAAACAGCCCATACAAACCTACTCTGACTGGAAGCTCCACGCAGGAAACATCTGTAAAAGAAAGTGCTGAGAGGAGCAGGTGAGCCTCAGGCACTGGGAAGGAGACTCAGATGATCTCTGCATCATGCTCTGCAGTGTCTGAGATGTGTCTTGTATTTATTCAGAGCAGCAGAGTGCTGCCAGTGCTTTCACAGCTCTCCTGGTCTCAGTGTGGCCCATCTGTTCTGGTTTGAGCTAAAGCAGAGTTGATTTTCTAACTTTTCAGCTAAGCCTTCTCTAAATAACTTTATTTTTCTCAAAGTTAACTACATGTTATCAGATAGGATCTGTCTCTAGAAGTGAAAATGCTTAAAAGTTATGATTATCACTGAGTAATGGGTCACTGGTATGCAGAAAAGCCACTGTTTATTATTTACTTCTATAGAAGCAAGGGCATCCTCAAGTCAAATGGGCAAAAATAGTCACACTTGCAGGGAGGGGCGGACAGGACAGTTGACCTCCAAACTGGCCAACAGAGTATTCCATTCCATATATGTCACATAGAATAAAATGGAGGGGTCAAGCTCTCTTCTTTCATAGTCCACATCTAATCTGGACCTCCTATGCCCTATTGCCCCCAATCCTGGATCCGTGTGCTCCTGAACCCAGTTCCTCAGTCTAACTCCTAAGATAAGTTTGGACCAGATTGCAAAACTGCTACCTCATGCTGTTGAAATGCTGCCCCATAAGATGTTTTGATTAAAACCACAGAACAACTCATCCAAGCCATCTCTCTGCGATGAGACTAAGCACTTAGGGCTGCCCTACCAGGCCTGTAGATGTTTACTCTGAACAGAAGCACAGGCTATTTAAGCAATGCTCTTTTCCTAAGCAAATGACAACACCCTGCACATAACACCAGTCTGCCCCTCCATCTCTTCCTCTCCCCAGTAACAGTCAATTTGACCACCAGTTGTAACTGAATTATCCCAAGTAGCACAGAGATCAAAAAAGATTGTCCTTATTTATATGAAAATAAGCACGGAGGAGACAAGCTTTATGAGGAAAGGCTCAAGTGTGAGTTTAGCCCTTTCCTAGATACCAACAATTAGAAAAGTCACTCAACCCCTTGATGTCATCAAGCCTCTTCTTTGCTGACTGACCAGGGGTTTCTTGGAAAGGCAAGGGAGGTAAAGAGGGAGGGAAGTGGGAAAGGACATCACAACAGTAAAAGAAGAAGAAAGTAAAATCAGTCTCCTATTACATCATCTCATTTAAAACACTTCTGGTTGCCTGTGCTTTTATTTTCTACCTTTCACTGATTTGAGTGGGAATTGCTGACCATGCAGCAATGATCAGTACCAGTATGAATGCTTGGATACATAGAAATTGCCCTAAATTCAAGGCTGCATTTGCAAAACAAACAACCAACCTCCTTATTAACTCTGCTTTCCTTCAAGTAAACGTCCTTTCTCCTTGAGGGGGATGTTTCTAAAATTGCCTCAGGGAGTTAAAACCTCAATGCCTGCTAAATGTCAATGGAAGCTGTGCTTCCCAGTTTCATTTGTGACCTCAAATCTAATCTACATGTAAGTTTGATACATGTGCAAAATTCTAATTTAACATCAGCATGCCTGTAGGGGAAGAAAGATACCTCTGTCTCAAATGCAAAGCAAGGTTTGCTTAGACAAAATGGTTGCAAAAAGCCAATTCCTGCAACCATATATCCATTGACCATAGGCCAATGAATGCAATGATGTGCTGCTCCTGTGAATAGTTCCTCAGCCTGGATGGCACTATGGAGGAAGAAAGGAGGCACCCATCAAGACCATGTGCCCAAACTGGAGTCAAAGGTGAGGACACAACAAAGTCCTTAAAATCTGAATCTGCCAGGATGGGAAAAGTGTTGGAAGAGGCACCCACTGACCTGGACTAGATCACCACCAGTTTTACCCTGCTGTTAGACAGCCTTGATTCTCAAAACTGCCGATTTTAGAAATCACTTTTTCTCTCTGAAGTTCATACAGGGACTTTGGGATCTTCCCTGTACTGGAATATGATGCCTTGACTCCGTGGGTGTTATGAATAATTCCTTCAAATGACTTAAAATGCAGGCAATGTTACAACCTAAACTCACTGCAGCAGCAGAGATTTACTGGTCTCCTTGTCGAGAACCATGTGAGTTTATTTCAGCTAGCAATGTTTTCCTTCCCCTTCAGAAATCAGGAGGAGAGAATACCACAAAAGTATTTGAGATCCATGTGAACCTTGTTTAGCCACTGTGGATTGGGATTTACATTCCAGGGGTATAATGAACACAGAGATGCAAAGATGCGGGCACACAACGTTATTAAAATCTTGAAGATTATCCCAGTCTCACTCTATAACTTAGCCTTTTTTTAACGATGCTGGCATGTATATGAACTGTAGCCCTTAGCAAAGCTCAATGCCAACAGAAACCAGCAACTTTGCAGAGGCTGAGTGGCAGCCCAGTGTAGTCCTCTGTGTTAGAGCTCTGGACAGGCTGTATCATTTTTCTTCACTGGAGGGGGAAGTGTTTATCTGGGAAGCATTTCACATCAAGGACAATAGGGAACTGTTTAGCTTTCCACAAATAGGCTGGTATGCAACTTCCGAGCACTCTCCAAGGAGAACTTTGGAACACTGGCCATGTCTTTCCATCGGGGATTTCACGTAAAGTAGCTAATGCCCCACATCCTTCATCCTGATTTATTACTGCTTCATCCTTGTTTCAAAGTGCTGTGCTCACTTCAAACACAACATGGGGCTCATCTCAGTGAATATGCACTTTGATCGCTGGTGATTCCAGATTTGTATCGGCCGTTCAAACATAAACAGGGATGTGCTGTCTCGACAGAGGTATTTCTGTGACTGCCTTTATTTTTGCAAGAGTAATTTGGAAATGCAAAGCTGGGGTCAGATGGTACGAGATTCAAATCTAGCGGCCAGACAGGACACAAGATACCAAAGTGCTCAGAGACTGTATATGACTTTGCTGCTGAGTTGCTGTAGGTTAGCAAGCACGTTTTAGTGTCCTTGACTTGAAACATGTCCTGGGAGTCTCTGGAGAAAATCTCCCACGTGCTCTTGCCCACAAATGAGAGCACCAAATGAGTTGTCTAAACTGCCACAAGCAGAGCAGCACTGCAGACTTGTGAGCTGATCAGACGTCCTATAGAGCAGTACAAAGGGGAAAACTCTTCCATCAACTCTGGTCTCCTGTGGGACCAACTGTTTTCTCACTGAAGTCAACAGGAATTATGACCATGTTGGGTGCAAATTGAGGTGAATTTTCGGTGCTGATGAAAAATTCTGTTCTATGGTGGGGCTACAGATCAGGCAGACAGATGGGCATAGCCAGGTCCACAGTAGCCACGAGAGGGTAAATTCTCCAGGTGCTTCTCCTGACCAACTGGAGTCTCAGAGTTACATCACAGTGGCAAAGGATCTGATTTTCACAAGCAGAAAAATTACCATCCACGAGACCATCAGCCAGAACAAGAGATCAAAGTGGAGGCACAAACAGATATTTCAGACACTCCCCATGCTCAATCTTTCTCTTTACATTTCACAGAATCACAGAATAACCAGGTTAGAAGAGACCCACCAGATCATCAAGTTCAACCATTCCTATCAAACACTAAACCATGTCCCTCAGCACCTCGTCTACCCGTGCCTTAAACATCTCCAGGGAAGGTGAATCAATCATCTCCCTGGGCAGCCTGTTCCAGCGCCCAATGACCCTTTCTGTGAAAAATTTTTTCCTAACGTTCAGCCTAAACCTCCCCTGGCGGAGCTTGAGGCCATTTCCTCCTGTCCTGTCCCCTGTCACTTGGGAGAAGAGCCCAGCTCCCTCCTCTCTACAACCTCCTCTCAGGTAGTTATAGAAAGCAATGAGGTCTCCCCTCAGCCTCCTATTCTCCAGGCTAAACACCCCCAGCTCTCTCAGCCGCTCCTCACAAGGCCTGTTCTCCAGCCCCTTCACCAGTTTCATTGCTCTTCTAAAGAAGAGCATGTATTAATTCTGAAATTGGATAGCAGTCTATTTTAGCAATCACAGTTGCAGGAAATCATTTTCATTCAGGATGTTCTTCCATCGTATCAACTGACAGCCACTGTGTCTGTATCCATATAGAGCATCTGATCTGTTTTTCTTCCCTCCTGTTTCTATTCACAGGTCCATTTTTCATTCTCCATGGAACGTGGAGCATTTGGGATTGTAGGAGGAAAGTTGAAGTTTTTCAAAACCCACTAACAGAAATTTGTTTAATTAATTAACTTTGTGGGAAGAAAAAAAAAGAAGTGCTGATCCTCTACTCTGAAATCATGAATTACTGCACAAGAGAAGACATGTCCTCTGAGACAACAGAGGCTCCTTCACACAGTGTGAGTGACTGAGTTGCTTCCTTGGGAAGTCCTGAGTCATCAAACACAGCAATTTACTTCCCAGGAAATTGGAAACATATTGGCATGATGTTCACTTGCATGGAGCATGAGCTCCAGAGAAGGGTGAACCTCCAAAATTTCTGGATATCAGTTTAGCTTGTGGAAGGATTTTAAAATCTTAAAGATTCTCTAAAGTATATCTGGAGCTGCATACAGTATTCCCAGTGCATGGTTTACTTGATGAATTAAACCCTTTACATACTTTACAGATTACATGTGAATTTACTTGGACTTCTCATAGAAATGATTCAAAGATCAAGTCATGAAAATGCACTCTGGTTTCTAAGTTATTTACTGTGACAAGTGTTCATATATCCACCATTCTTAATTTACTAGTCCTGTTGTAAGAACTTACTTTTTTGGCATTCCTACTACTAGCATTTAACTAGGAGAAGCAGTTGATACACATGCTTCTCAGTCTGACCCTTCACCAGGTTCTCCTAAAGGGACACCCGTATAGTCATTTCAGATCTGAAGCTGGCTCATGGCCAGTGTGAAGCCACCTGGCTTGTCTGAGACAACACGAGTTGTTAACAGTGAGATTATTTTGTACTGAAATCAACAAGAAATGGCACAGTATCACCTTGCATATATACACAAGAGTGACCTTATGAGGGTAATTCCAAAAGTTCCCAGTTAACTTTCACAGCTTGTCACAACAAGATCTACCCACAAGGAGTGATGCCCATGCCACCAATCACACAACGTTGCTTTGGAGGGCTACTAACTCCATTTAAATTGTGAAGAATGTCCCTATGAACAGCTGATCACTCATGAAACACGGAAAATGTACTTGTTAGTGTATTCCTACATAGAAAACTGTATCCCCAACTGTTTTCCTTTAAGACAGTATTCTTGAAGGAATTTCAAGTAAAAGCATCAATGAAAAAAGTAATTGACTCCCTTTCTTCATGTTCCTTTTTTTAGGACCTTCTGAATGTTAAAGAGCTCCCTGCAAGCAAAATTATTAGCAATTACACTCATGCTGAATTAAGTTGCTCTACTGATTGCAGCACAACACAAAGCCCTCTTGCTAAAGGTAAAGAAGTTGGCTCTGGAAGTGGAAAAGCTATCTGTCCTAACGTGTGAGGTCTCTTTGCCTGACAATGTGATAGTGAAGGTAAAGGAAGCCTGTATTGCAAAGACAGAGTGACAGCAAACAGACCACAAACTTCCTTAGATAAACGACATCTTTCAAACTACACAATACCACTTGATACCTTTGTGCCTCTTGAGCTGTTACAAAGTGCAGCTGCACTTCAGCCCAGATTGATATCACTTGAGATGGAGGCCATCAATCCACAGGACAAGTGCAGACTGAATACACAAACACAAAACTCGCACAACCTCACTGTTTCAATATAATGCTGGAGGGAAGGTGGGGTAATTCTTCCATAGGCTTAAGTAGTTTAACAGCACTGTCCAACTTAAACATGGGGCCCAAGTCACAGAATCACAGAATGTCCAGAGTTGGAAGAGACCCACAAGGATCATTGAGTCCAACCATTCCTATCAATCACTAAACCATGCCCCTTAGCACCTCATCCACCCGTCCCTTAAAAACCTCCAGGGAAGGTGAATCAATCACCTCCCTGGGCAGCCTCTGGAAGTGCCCATTGACCCCTTCCGTGAAATTTTTTTCCTAATGTCCAGCCTGAACCTCCCCTGGTGGAGCTTAAGGCCATTTCCTCTCGTCCTGTCCCCTGTAACTCGGGAGAAGAGGCCAGCACCCTCCTCTCCACAACCTCCTTTCAGGTAGTTATAGAGAGCAATGAGGTCTCCCTCTTCACCAGCTTCGTTGCTCTTCTCTGGACTTGCTCCAGAACCTCAATATCCTTCTTGTGGGAGGGGATAGAAGAGGAATTAATCTCATGAAACAATTAGTCATCTAAAACTAACCAGATACCGACTGTAAGGAAGTTGGGTCAACTCTCCAAGACACCCATGAGCAGTCTGCTGGAAAAGACAGTGTTTTTACATGGACTATAGGAAGCACCTGCCCAACTGTGTGAATATACTCTTAGTTTTCTGCCAATCCTCTCATGGCTCCTCACAATCAAAGAGAGGAGATGATCAGCAACAATCTCATGTTAACAATGACCTCTGCAAGCTACTGGCACTGATAGAAGCCTTGTGGCTGACTCCAATAAAGTTTAGATCCTCTTCATCTCTAGAAACCATATGCCAGAATTTTCATCTCATACTAACAATCTCAGGGTGAAAAGATCTGCATTAAAATTGCTGGGAAGCAGAAAGAGCTTCTCCTGTGGAAAAAAAGAACTCCAAAATTTGGGAATAAAGTAATAACTAGCTCTGAACTTCTGAAGTCTCCAAGGCTTGGTAAGCTGGCTCCATTAGTTTAAGGAGCATGAGATACAGATCTGGTAGAGCTGATGGGCTGCAGGTTTTTTCTAGCAAAAAAATCTAGAAACCTGAGCTCAGCAAGCAAGATATCCCTGAGCAAAAAGAAGCAAAGCCATGTTCCCCAGTGGCCCTGCATGTAAGAACCCCCCAATGACCAGAATGATATAGAATATGAAACATTTTTTTTTTTCCAAAAATAAACCAGAAATTTTGCCAAGGATCAAACCTGATAAGAGAGAAAACTGTATGTCCCATGAGGAAAACTAGTCAAATGCAGAATTCCTGAGATGTTCCGATTCATATTCTTTCACCAAGACCATGAATTATCTTGCTCTTTTTTTTTTTTAACAAGTAGCTAAACACAATTATTTCAGAAGATGTTCAGTGTTTAAAGGTGGCCTAAAGAACATGTGGATGTACTGGCCCTAAGTAATGTGCTGCTCAGGAAATGATAATTAAGTTTCTATGGAAGAGAGCTCAAGAGTTGACTTTGCTTCTCTACCATGTCTTGGAGCTTTTCTTTTATTTCTTTCCGCTAACACTTACTTTAGTTGGCTCATACCCTAAGCTTTCTGGCTGTAAGATAATTATAGATGCAAATACAATTAAATAGCAAAGGAAGATGTTTGAAAGGCAACTGGGGATCTCTTGACTATGTTTATGACTAAATATTTTAAGCACTGAGTAGTTGTATTCTCCAATGTTAGATGAGGCAATAAATTTGCCAATGCACGCAGATGAGCCCCATTCAATCCCTATACACCTCTTACTGCAAATTATGCTGTCAGATAAGCCTCCCTAAATAATAGGTTTGTTTTCCTTCTAAGGGAAGGAAGCTAGTGAAGGGAGTATGATCTTCAGGCTCAGAACAAGTGAAAGATACAAAGGTTTATAACAGGATTAAGAACTGCAGCATCCCAATGGGGAGATTATTCCACCCAGAGGAAAAAATAAACACAAAGTGTGCATTTTTCCCTGTTTTAGAAGAGATGGGATCCAGAACGGGCTAATATCTCTGCAGCTCTTCTTTTTTTCTCAATTAGCTCAGCTGTTCCCAATGCAAGTGTCACAGCTCTTTTTTTTTCTTTTTTCCCAATTCTCTTTTTCTAAATAAAACGTTACTCACTTCACTACAACTTTGACATTCTCACAAACACATTCTGAACATTAACAGCTAAGCACAGTGGAGTAATCCTGCCAGGCTGGCAGCAGACGTTACTTGAGCATCCCAAGGAACATGGCAACTGCTAGGAGACTCCTGATGGCATCTGTAAGTTTCTGGGATGTAATCTATTGCACTGGCACTTTTAACATACCCTGCAGCCCCAAACTGGTATGTCAAGCATTTTCCCATCTTTGCATATCACCACTTGAAGGTTATGGATCCTGATAGAGTGAAAAGGCTGCATTATTTTGCAGACCGGGTGTGCTTCCATTCTGTGTGAACAAGAAAGCACTTACAGTGGAGCAAACAAACTTTCACCATGAGACAATGCTGAGCAAGGGGGGCAGAGTTCCACATGTAGAATGCTATAGGAAAAGGTGAATCATAGAATCACCAGGTTGGGAGAGACCCACCGGATCATTTGCACTTTGCTTCAGAAAGAAGAAACTGAATAAACTGCAAAAGCAAAGACACGTTGCTTCAACTGCACCAGTAAGTTCAAACATAAGGAGGAAAGGTAATTAGTTTCCACAATAAACTCTCAGATGGGAAGAAATTAAAGCTTGTCCTGAATTGTCCCATTCTGAAAAAAGGTAGGATTAAGCATACTATCGAAAAGAGCAGCCTGATAGAAATGAGCACTGCCGCATGTTTCTCTGACTGGGAGAACGGTGTGCAGTACATTAGGGCTTGGCATGTGGCAGAAGGTCAGAGCAGATTCTGAGAACCCAGTAACAATGGAGTCATCATGGACACAGGTGCTTCCGGGACTGATCTTGCAATTTGTCTGTTTTCAATTAATGTGAAACAGCTGTGGCCCTTTATCTGCCCAAGTCACTGGAATCCATCTAAGGGGAAACTTTTCTCCCATTTCCTTCTCTCTTCCAACCCCAAGCATGCAGTCCTGTTTTCTGAAGACAGAAAGGGGCATGGACAGCCAATTGACAGAAGCCCCACTAAAAAAAAAAAAAAAGTTGCCTTTCTTATCTCAGGGCAAAGCAATGAGATGCAGATTCAGCCATTCATTTTCCAGGGTCTTTATCTGGGGACAAGGAGGACAGCCAGCAAAATGAGAAGCAAATACAAATGCTGTTGAAGGCTGTCAGGTGAACAGATTCAGGACACTTTCTCTCAAGCAACAAAGTAAAGAAATGAAGCCAACAAGAGGATAAGTTGTGAATTGTTTATGACGTTGTTCTGCATGCTGAGTACAACAGGGTTTCTTCTACAGAAAGGTATTGAGATTTAAAGAAGGCATTTTCAATAGTCAGCTCGTGGGCTTCTAGAAGAGGCTTCGGAAAGTCCACACTGGGCCACTAGGCAGATCAATGGGAGCCAGAGGATTTCAGAAATCCAGTCAATGAGAGATCTCAAATAGCTCCACACCAGCTGGATGTGCTTTATATGAACTTCACCAGTTCATTGATTCTGGAGCCATCAAACCCCTCTGTGTTTTGGCTATCTCTCCTAGCCTGCCAAAATCTCACTTTCTTTTTCACCAGTACCTTAACAAAGCGAGAACTTAGCTCAAATTTGTGCTTGTCACTAACTACAGAAATGTGAGGCTCTAGTTATTCATTTTGGTCTGCTTAAAGAGCAGCCATTTCACAACCCATGCTTAGCATTTTGGGCAGAGGAAGCCAATAATCTTTTGGCTTTACGCAGCATGTATGTAACTGAAAACATAAACAAAAAAGTTTTGGTCTTTGTCCTGTTTCACTCTTACCAAGGCTTTTCTGATACACAGGAACAGTACTAGTTATTTTCTAAAAAGGGATTCTCTTATCCTTTCTGAAACTGAAATGGATTGCAGAGCTTTAAGGTCATACCAGAATACCCCACTTATTTATGGTACCACTGCTTCATTATTATTGAACAATAAAGATCAGACTGGTAATAATTTCAATAATAATAACAATCATACTGTTCTAGGAATGGAGATACTACAGCAAAAATTACTTTTTTTTTTTTTATAAGGCAGCATTGGTAGTGAGTAGAACACAGCATGAATATTCTGCTGAATTTAGTCTGATTGTTTCAAATAATAGGGCTTCTGACTTAACCTCAAAAAGACTCTCTTACTATCAAGAAATCACTGATATTCAGCCAAAACCACCCTTAGTTCCAACATGATACACCTCCAAATTTTTCTGTGTACCAGCTCAAATTGCTCCCCTTCGTCCTTCTGCACACAATCCACCCATAACAATCCTTTTTTTGAACTCCCTTGGTCAAAGCATAAGCATGCAGCTGCTTTCAGTTTTTTTTTGCATTTTTCCCATGTGCTGTCCACCCCCACCAAACTCTGCACTAGAGTCAAGTTGATCTTCTCTGAACACTATCCAATTTTTCACTTGTCAGTGCCAGAATGCAGTGCTGTGGGCTTGACTCGCTTCTACAACTTCTTTGGAAGTAAAGCAGAAATGTCTCTTGGGTTCAAACAGAGAAAAAAAACTACCTCTTATTTCATATATGGCTCCACAAGAATCAAGACAAAACCACCTACATCTCTATTATCCATAAAACAATTTCTGCTTGGAAGCAGCAAAAAATTTGTTGTGCTTCTATTTGTTTATTGTGTATATACATGTGGTTAGTATAATCGCTATCCCAAAACAATTCCTCTTCTGGGCCTAACTGTTTTCAAGTGGTTTTGTTTCATCTTTTAAAAAGGAGAGAGGAGAGCAAAAAAAGAAGAGTATACAAAAATACAAGTTTCCTTGACTCTCAATTACAGCAACATAACCCAAACATCACAAAAATGGAACGGCTGTGCTTTCTGAATATGCCAGTCAACTTTTGTTGTAACTCTGTTTGACTAGACTGCCTTTTGCAGCTTGCTTGGAAATCATAAAACACAAGCTATTATGAAAAAGAGAGACAAAAAGGTTTGCAGCAGCCTCCTCGTTTCTAAGGGAGATCCCCAAGCATTTTTGATGGGTCCAGCCCCAGCTGCAGGACAATGGAAATGAAGTCCATGATGTGCAGGGTCTGGAAGTCTCTTTTTTTCCTAAAGGCAGCAAGCTGTGAATATACTTAAATCTACTTTATTTAAACATCATATAATAGTCTACTGTTCCTGCACCTTGAGTAACACAACTTTGTGACAACTCTGGATTTCTTTACCATGCCATTTACTTTTTCTCCTGTATCGTCATCTGAGATTGGCTGATCTGCCTGGATCATGCGACCACAGGAAAACGTACAGAGCTTTTAATCGTTATAGAGTACAACCATATGCTCTCTCTCAACTCAATCCAGTACTCATGCACAACAGTATAACCCTTTAATAAGGGTTCAATGGTCAGAACAGACCCTACTGGAATTAATGTACTAGTCCAGACGAAGGGATCAATTTGCCCAATGCGCTAGTCTGGAGATGGGAACAGAAGCTACCAAGTGTAGGATAATTCAGCTGAGGACATGTGCATTGCTCTAGGCAGCAGTCCAAGTCCACTTGCTTTCAAGTACATTTCCCCTGGGGACTGACAATATTAAGGAAGACGTCATGAACAAAAGATACTGCTGCCAAAGTAGAGGAATGCACACACAGTGATACCCCATACTGCAAATAAGTCAACATTAAACTGTGGCTTTGTTTCAAGTTCCCTGCCCCACCACATTATTTCAAGCCTGTGATGATGTGTATAGACATACCCCATCATCATAAAGAACAGGGACTACTCTTTGAAATCTTTCACACTACTGTATCTTTCTTTCTTCTCAAGGATTGCAAATAGCCAATAAATTAATACTTTCACAATTTCCAGTTGTAATAATTTTCATGGGAAGATGATACTTCCAACTAAATGAAAATTGCTGAGGAAACTGCCTGCTTCCCTGAGAGGGAAGTTTCTTTGTCAGAAACCCTAGGAATGGGAGACCTTGGTATAGCTTACTTGGGTTTTCTGTATTTTTAGAGACTTTTGTTGATTTTAGCCAGAATTTCCAGTTCCAGTGAGTTACAGAGTTTACTGCTCTTCCCTGTGCCATGTTGGTTCTTCTCCATCTGCCAAAGTTCTTCTTAAGCACTCTCTAAATAAACGCTCTTCCTTGCATTTGATAGCTTTTTCTTCCTCTTTTCCCCATTGTTACTTAAGGCTGTGCTTTTATTGCCCAACATATTCCAAGAAGCATTTAGGATAAATGCTCTGTCAAAGACACTTATGTACAGTTGAGCCACATTATATTCTATATGAATCATTGCGGATGTTTCATAAACAAGGCTGGATCAGCCAGATTTTCCAACTATATTAAGCATAGCTTTTTCAGACATGGTCTACTAGCCCTGCAATTAATGCTCCATATTGAAATTCACCTCATATTTGGACGACGTCATGTCTGCCCACCAGGGACAGGAGCATGCTGCTAACACTTTCTCCTAATGAAGATAACAATCCTATGACAGAGAAATCTCAGCCAATTTTTATCTGCAGAATGGAGGGGAAAGGCTAACTTTGCAAAGCTACATGGTCTCTCACTATCCCTCCCAGTTTTATTGTCTATGACGTTTTTTGTCAGAGACTTAATCTAAATAGCTAGGAAAGAGAAAAGTCTAGGGGAAGAAGGAAGTGTTTCACCAGCTGAGGACAATTTGTACCATATTTTAATCTTATACTAATTAAAATTACCAAGAGCCTGGTAATCAATCCCTCTTGCCTGCTCTACTTGACCAGATAGATGGAGAAACTCAGGAAATACAGAATTGCTTTTTACCCACCCACTACCCTTTCCAGGGTCCACCTACTACATTAAATCTGATCCTTCAGGCACAACCAAAAATCAAGAATAGCCTGACAGAGAGGCTTGGAAAATGAAGCTGGTGCCAGTCTACTGCCCCGCAATGCAGAAGCAACAAAAAGCTCATGGACAGAAAACCACAAAATAGCTATAGGGGAAAATGAGCTGAATGAGATGTTTCTTGAAAACAGACAGAAACTGGGGCACTTCTGATCTGGTATAGTGAGGAAGCTGTGATAGGAATAATGTCCTCAAGTGAAAAAAAACAGCCATTGAGGCTCCATGTGTTTCCAAACTCACAAAATAGATGCTTTAGAATGCACTTTTTATCTGGGAAAGGAAGACTCCTCATCCTCTCACCCATTCTCTATACTAATGCAATAATCTTGCATAGTCACAGAAAAAGGGAGAGAAAAAAGAAAATGAGAGAAAGTGATTAATAATCTGTGGGCAGCTGCTTACTTTCCAATTGGTTGTCCAGGAGGGGTGTGCTCCACTTCAAATCCTGCTTGTCTCAGTACATCAATCACTGTGTTGTTACCCAGGAAGTGACCTAAAATACAGGTAGAAAATAGCACTGTCAATCGAACTGCTCCTCTCACTCACTTGAGTTTCTCCTGTTGGAATCACAGGTTTGGGAGACAAGGTTACCAGAAGCTAGACTAGCTACAAAAGGAAGAAAGGTAAGTTATGCAATCTGTTGTAATACAGACTCAGCTATTCACCACATGGCCCACTGCAGCCTTTGGCAATGGAAAAGACAGCATACAGCCTGATAAGGTCTTCTTCAATCTTATTTACCCCACCACTCCCCTCATATGGCCAAGGGACCGGGTGGATAAATGAAAACTGATATGAATTGCTAGTCTCATCTTCCACGGTAGCCATTTTTAGTATGTGCACAGAGTAAATTAACTTCTAACACAGATATCGGAATGTCCCTGCAGTGGCAAAAAGAAATGACTAGGGCTTTGACACATGAACTGGAACAACTTACAACTCCAGATGGGCATGCTGCCCATCATCGTTGATGGACACGTGCTTATGAAGAAGCTCTGAAGATCAGTGCTTATCTGCCTAAAATAGCAGCAATTCAGGAGTTGCTCCATCAACCACTCAGCCACCTGCACAGCAGGGTTGGGAGGAGCTGGGGTGGTAACCTTATATCTCCCAAAAAAGATTTAGTTCTGTAAATCAGGGCTCTTTGCTAGAAGTGTAAAGGTTGCATTTCTATTCACAGAAGTAACAAAGAGCCCAATAAGTGCTGCAGCATGTATGGGCCTTGAAAGGGTTTACTTAAGGGAGTCCTGTATACTTGAGGTCTGAACCAAATCCCACTGGAGTCAATAGGAGCCATCAAAGGGCTTTGGGTACAGACTCAATAATGCAGTGTAATCCCTCCAAAGCTTTAGACTTATTGTCGGAGTCCCACATTGTTTTCAGGTTAAGCTAGATGTAGGAAGCAAGGAGGTAAGAAGTCCACTAACGGGTTTATTAAAATCCATGTAGCCCAGTAACCTGTCTCCAGCTGTGGCTGGTGGTGAATGTTAAAGGTATATAAATATATACATGAATATATACACTGAGAAAGGACAGAACAATCCTCCTCCATTATGTCCATTAGCTTTCAGTTCTGCACGGCTGGCTGACCCTCATTTACACCCAGGTCATTGCATCTCACTGCCACCTCTGAATAGACCAATTCACTACAATTCAAGCCTCTGCCTCCACGTACTTTTTGCCCTGTGACATCTTGCAGCAGGGAGTTCCACCACGTGCCGTGTGTAAAAATGCACTCCGCTGGTTTGCTGCTGGTTGGAGTGTGTGTGCGCTTGCCTTAAGCACAGTGTAAATGTTTACAGCAGATGTTTGTAACTGCCTGGTTCCACAGCAGCATCAAATGCTTTGCATAAAATGACAAGACAGGCAGGACATGCCCGAATCTCTCTATATACACTGCGTAAGGAGCTGCTGTAACCATCAGCTGAGTCACTCCTAGGACACTTCACCCGCACTGCACAAAGTCACTATGAATTTTAGAGTAATTCAGTCCCTAGTACTCACTAAGCCTGCATGCCTCTGGTCACACCGCCAACAAGGGTGCTAATTCACATCAGTTGTGCGAATGACATAGTCATATAGCTTTTAGTGCAACTTGCAAGTATTGGTAAGAGCTTTTAGCCAAAAGACATTTCTTTAAATGATTAAACATACATTTGCAGAGCCCTAGTGTGTTCCAGGATTCCTCCACTTCCTTTTAAGAAACTCAAAATTTGATTTCTCCCTGACTAACTAACTTACAACAAAAGCCAAAGGAGCAAAAAGCAGTCCCAAAAATGTGTTACACATCCTCAGAGATTCAAGAAATGAGACATTTGTGAGTGATTAACTGAATTTGATCATATCCTGTTTTTTTATGCAGTGGCCAAGGCAAACAAAGGTCTCCATTCTGTCCCTGGCAAAGTGACACTGAGGAACCAAAGTCAAAGGTGTCAGAGAAGTTTCTGAATACATGGTACAACACTCTACTTTCCCCAAACCGGAGTCTTAAATGCCAAGAGATTTCTTAATGTAAACAATCATTCTGAATCCAGCAAATCTTTGACATCATGACAGTACAAAAGAACTCAATTTTAAATGCTTTAAACCCAGGAAAAAAGTAAATATGAAACAGTTCCGATTTCTGATCCAAAAAAATGGCAGGACTGTCAATAATGTCAGCTGCTCAGCAAAGCCCACGAGTCCCTTAAAGTGACAGATGAAGACGAAACGTTGATACCTCCTGGATCTCCCATGCCTGCCGCCCTCTGTGTGGAGATCATGATGAAAGCTGCTAGCTCACTGGACTGGTGAGCTGCTATGCAGGATGGCAGCAAAATATAAAGATGGTGAGACGCGTGTTTTCACCCTGAGCTGTCCAGTCCTTTGTCACATCCTTTGCTCTGGGGAGCTCTCCTCCAGCAATCTGGGAATTTGTGCCAGATCTGAACTGTAATTATGGGGAACAAAGGAGGTTGCGGCCAAGGTGAAAACCACCCACACAGACAGTGAATGTCCCTGGAACCCTTTCTGAGACCAGGGACTGAATTTCAGTATCACAAATCCTTCACCCTCTGCTCCAAGCATGAGGCTTATTCATTTAATTTTGCCTCTCCTAACATGACAGAGTATCAGAGTCTATTAAAAAAAATCCCACCAAAGTCCAAATCCCTGAATAAATGAAAATCTTCATTGCAAAGTTCAGTGTGAACATAGTTATTGAATTTTAGGCCCACAATTCAACACATACTAAAATATTTTCAATGCCCCAGTTCAACCAAGTGAAAAGAAACAAAAACAACAAAAAAATCAAAACAACAACAAAAAATCAAAACAAACCCCAACTTTAAATTGACTCCCTACAGCTTTAACAACTGCTAAGGAATGATATGTGCAGGTCTCTGCAAAGCTTTATCTGTAGACTGTTTAAAATTTTCATGTTTGCATTAACCCACGTACCTCTGGATAGATCACCATCTGTCTCACCATCACCTCTCCCTGTTAATACATCCTTTCCACCTGATTGTAAGGTTTCCATATGGACCAGCTCTGACTTCTACTTGTACTAACTTCTCTGCACAGTCAGAATTCACATATTGCTATTGGGTTTGTATCTATCTGTTTATTTTAAGTCACAGTAACGCTGTTGTGGCCAACTCATTATGCACACTACAAGAAACTTGAAGTTATGCTCTACCTCAGTAATGGAAAAATTGAAAATATGCATGCTCAGACAAGCAGCCTTCCTGCCCAACATAGACATCTTCCTAACTGTGATCCACGGTATCCCGTGGAAAGGAGCTCCTCAGGATCAGAGATACGTGGAAGAAAAAGGTTTGAGGAAGATAGTGGCATGTGAGAGGTTCAGTGCAGGAAGATAAAGTGAAACGTGTCATTGCTGTACTTCCAAGGTTAAAGAATTCCTGGAAGAAATGTCTCTACTTGCCTCCTGCTGCTAAACCCATCATAATTAGGCTTTCCAGTTTTCAAATCCAGAAAAGTCTTCTATATGAGAAATTTCGTACTTAAAATGACTCTCCTTGGCCACATACAACATAAGAGAAACATTCAGTTCTTAGATATTGACAACAACAAAATATTTTCGACACTTGTGGCATGTAATAAAAATCAATTCAATGTGCATGTTAGAGACAATTGAGCTCGTCATTGGTGAAAAATACCAAACTCCTGCCTCCGGCTGCCCATATGTGCAAACAGAATATGTAATAATTGCTGGATTTTTTTAATAACATCAATGGATTTAATTTTATATAACATCTGTGGATTTAATTTTTATTTATAAATATAATAGAATTAACTTTAATACATATACACGTGTGTGTAGGTTTCTTCTAAAAACTTAAAAAAATTTCTCTGCCTGGCCTGGAAATTTTCATTAAAAAAAAAAGTCAAGAAAGTACAGCTACTAAAACGTTAGTGCATCTAGAGACATATCAGGCAGATTAGAGAGACAGGGGAATGCTCTCATTTCTCTGCAACTATATGCTCTCCGGTCTAATACTGAATAAACTCTTCCTGCAGTATTAACCAAATTTACCTTGACAGCTGATGAAAACTGGATCGAAGAGGTCAGAGCACCAACTGCCCCAGGAAATCCATGCAAGTTTGGGAAGAGGAGAGAAAGCAGACACAAAAGATTTTCTAGATAGGGACTTGAAGTGAAAGTCTCTATTTGGGCATGGACATGTGCAGTGTAGCCTCTGCTAAAAAGTTTAAGATATTAAAGAAAAAAAAAAGGTGTGGATGCAGCCCTTCCATGCCCTAAGGATAAGGAGATACTCATGGGATTTACTTGAGGACAAGACCCAGTGCTCAACAAAGAGTCATTTCATAGTTTGAACACCACCACAGTGCACTGGCTAGCATGGTTTGCTGCACTTATAGAGTGTTTCTTCATTCTGTCTGATGAGCCAATATTATTCTCCTTTCATTAATGTCTTGTTTTTTTGCGACAAGGATCTAGACACACTGGAGGAACATGTTGTACAGCATGGTTGCTAGCATTAATCAAACACCTTCCATCCCTGGTTTGCTTTTTTATTTTTAATTAAGAACTGTGCTTTGGACTACACAAAGCAGATGCATGCAATGCATTTCCTTATCTCCCCAAGGTTTCATTTTTCACTGGCAGAAAAAATAAACGACTTTGCTTTTTTACTAAAAGGTGAAAAACACATGGTTTCCTTAAAGCGTACACATGCCTATGCACACACGCTGCTGAAAAAAAATAGAATTTCTTCCTTTCTTAGTGGAATATCCCAATCTGGAGAGAAATAGGCTTCTCAGCCAACTCCAACAGTAACGGCCATCTATTTTCTAATTGATCACAGAAACTAAAGAGCCCCTTTCCCATTTCAGTCACTCTGGTGACCCCATCAACAGCGTATCTGAGCATAAGGTTGCATCCCTCAAAAGTTAAATGAACTTGGGTGTTCCTACACAGAACAATATAACCTTATTTTGATGACAGAAACAGAAAAAATGTTTTTCGGCAAATGTTATGTACTTTATCTTGGTCTAGAGATCTACTACAAATTACTTCGTCTCTTCCTTTCACAATTCTTTGTTCCATGGCTTAGAAGGATAAAGGGGTACAAAGGAGCAGGAGATAATTCCCTCACAAAGGACCTCCATTGCCAGAGCCTTTGAAGTTGTGCTAAAAAAGCCTTGCTAGCCCATTAGCTGACACACAGCAGAAACCTGAACTGTTTCCATGCACACTACAAGCAGAGCTATTTTCTGCACAATTAGTCATAAAAAGGGCCAATGTAAACTGTGTCGGGAGGTCTCAATTCTTTACATTCTCCACACAGTGAATCAGACGTTATGTATAACGTTTTGTTGCCATTTAGACCTCGGGTTGCTTGCAGTCAGGAGGCGGCAGTCCCTATTCCTCCTTCTCCCTTCAATGGTGATTTTCAAGCCTCTTGGCACCACCAGAGCGTTTATGGCTTAATAAAAATTAGCATAGGCAAAAATGCAAATGCCAAAACCCCGCACCTTCACAGTCCGGGCAAATATTGAGTGGTTCCTTTGCTTGCTGCCCCCCAAAGTGTGTTTTCAGTTCTCTTGCTCTGAGAATGGTCAAACTGAGTATTTTGGAAGCTGAATGATGACCATGTCAAGAAGAGACTGTAGTGAGGAGCTACAGCAAACAGTTCAGGCAAGGAATTTTAACTGGATTTGCCAATTTCTATATTATAACATTCGACTCCAACACAATGATCTCTGGGTAATGACACGAATGTGGTGAGGGGAACCACCTGACATCCCCCATTAGGGTGACGTGCCATGGCAATTGTCCCAGATCCATCATGGCAAACCAGTTTTGTGGATCAAGTCTCAAAATTTTTTCATTCCTTTCCAATCCTCCCCTAGCATCACACTGCTTCTATCCCTGCACCCAGCCTTTTTTTGCTAATGAATATCATCCTTTAAAAACTGGAGGCTCTTTTATTTTTTCTAATGATATCTCAGAATTAAGGCTAACCACTGCCAGAGGATTGCTCCTCTTTCTTCCTTAATCACTTACTTTCCTGAAATCTCAGTCTAGTACTAGGGATTGCCTTGAATCACTATCTTGAGCACACCCTGACAAGGAGCGAATGCTTGGTTTGCACACAGATCCTACCTTTGCCACTTAGATCTAGATGTAACCAAAGTTTCTCCCACCCTGAGCATCTTTATGCTGTGAAGTGTCTTATCAGAGTACAAAGAAAGACACCAGGTAATGGATTAGGTGGGTGATACACAGCATCTAGTGACGAGTATGACGTTAGGACTGCCTAAAATTTTGAGTTAAGATTTTACTGATAAGATAAACACATTTAAGATTTGTAGGGATCCAGCAGGGGAATTTTCTATGAAGGGCTGGAAGGACCCCAGAGTCCCCACACCATGAACCAACGTGAGCCACACTCCATGCCAGGGAATGGGACATGCAGTGTGTTAACAGCATCCCAAATGCATCCCTATCCACACCTCAGCCAGATCAGATATAACAAAAGCTTCCTGGAGGCTGGTATTCAGGTTCAAATCAAAAGCTGTGGGTGGGCTTTTCAAAGATACAGCACAGAACTGAGAGTGCCCTGGGGCAACTCCTGAGCAGTAATACTACCCAAATACTATGGACAATAGATACAATGAGAGACAATTTCATGGCTGAGTGAACTGGCACCCCACAGAAACACAGCAGCCTCAGAGGCCACCCCACTAGGTCAATCTGATGTTACCCCAAGGGTCCTTGCTATAGGAAAGAGTGCTCAGTGCTCAGACAAAGCTGGGAACTCTGCACCCCACCTTTCAGAACAGTCTGTCACCCAGGTTGCTGGCTCTTGCTCTGCTGCAGGACATGGTTTTGCACTTGGAAACTTCAGCATTATGCAAAAAGCTGAAGAAGAGAGCTAGGGATGCAGGGAATGAGCTTTCTTCCTCCCCTGTTTGGCAGGAGTATATAAGCCCAAGGCATGCCTTAAAAAATACTTGGTACAGGCCACGTGTGATGGTCTTGTAAAGCAGACTTTCATCATAGCCTCCTTACATCATGCCACCTCTTCTCCAAGGCAGATGGAGAAATCATTTTCCCTCTGTTGTTTGATGTTGTTATTCTCTGCAGTTGTGAGGAACTGACTCATAGCCACTTTGGACAGTCACGGGAAGCAAAGCCATAAAACATTAAAGGCCAAAATGTGCAGCCACTTTGAACGTCCAGCAATCCCCCCATGGCTCTACTTCATTCTTTCCTTGTATGTAATCATCTCACTCCCCTCTCACCCATATGCACTCACATAATATGCTCTGGAGAAAGGCCACACCATAGCCAGGGGAAGACTGGAGCAAAAAGGGGTCAAAAGTTGAGGGCATTATTCCAGATTGACATCAGGAGCTCAGATTTGTGTTTCCTTGGGGTGTCTTTGAGAACTGCAGTGCAATACCATGCTCAGAGCATCTCAGTCTGAAGGACAGACAGATTCCTACAGCCTTCTTTTATTTTCTTGCTAGCTTTTGATATAATACAATTCTGTCACGTCTCTCTTCCTCTGCGCTTCCTCTCCATTTAGCTTCTCCAAACATCCATCCTTTTGGGGGCAGAGAGCAGCCTGATCTAATGGGATATCCCTGCCCACGGCAGGGGGTTTGGAACTAAATGATCTCTGAGGTCCCTTCCTTCCAGCCCTAACTATTCTATGATTCTGTTCTGGAGGCATCCAAATGTCACAAACTGAAAATCCTTCTCTGGAAATGGCCTGGAGTGCAATACACAGATCCATCAATGGGCTCAGCACAAGATGGGACCAAGCTTACCAGTTTGGGGCTGGTGCCACGCTGGCACAGCTCTTTGCTTTCAGAACCCAACACAGTGCCATCACCTGTGCTTGGTTGTTCAGTCTTCAAAGTCTTTGTACACTCACCCTAGCAGACTTGCCTTAAATACACAATGAAGAAAACAATAGAAATGCTTTTTTTTCCTCACATAACCCTAAATTTTCTTACAGTTTGAACCAGCTGTTTCACTTAGGTTAAGAAAAACAACACAAGCAAGAACTGAAGCGAGGTCACCTCCCAAGCATCAACTTTGACCTCTGTGTCAGACTGTGGCAGCAATCGAGTTGTGTCAGACCAACACAACAACAGGATTCAGAGCTGCTTCAGACATTTCAAAATGAAGCGTCTAGTCTAAGCTGGTCAGTCTCATTGGAGAGCACAGGCACCTCCATAGAGAAATTAATTCTAACATCTCAAATACCAGATTTGGGAAGCACATAAGCCCTCTGACCCCTCTCCACTGACCATGTGATTTTAAATAGCTCCTTTAGTCTCAGCATCTATCAGACATGGCACGATGGCCCAATGAGCTACCCTACCACTGCCCAGAAGCTCTTGAACACTGCACAAAGTCCATCCTTCCTTCCCATCCTTCTCTCTTCTGCCCTGTCTTCCACCTTTCTTGCTGTGCCATCGTTTTCAGTGGAGAGGGAGCTGTGCTGATCTATGCTGGACACTGTAGTCTGCTTGGTTATAGGTTTTTTTTAGGCTACTTAATATTCTAGATTTACTTATATGGCATTACAAAAGTTTTCCACAGACAGATGGTTCAACAGAGGATGGGCCTTTCAGCATATATTCTTAAAAAAAAAATATACACTAGATATCAAGGATCCATGTTTAAAGAGCAGAGGATGAGCAGCTCATATGATTCTTTGCAATGGACAGGGCCAACATACAAAATTTTGGGAACTTCACCCACCCCCTCCATTGCAGTAAGAGACAAGGAGATAAGTCTGAGGAAAATTTTCTAGAGAAAATCTGTTATCTCTAAGAATCTCCTCTAAGAATCTGTGCTGACATCTCTGAAAAGTAGTCCAACCAGCTAGAACCACCAAGATCATCTGAGTGCAGATGGTCTGGTGTGAGATCTTTTTTTACAATATTGTTTGCTGACTGTTATCAACACTGCAAACAATGAGGAAATTGGTAAGGAAATGCAGTCTCTTTTTTTTTTTGCCCAAGGTGCCTCATTAGTGTGCTTACACCCTTGCTGAAGTAGACAACACGCTCCCATCTGAACCAAAGTTATCAGGTCTTTCCACGTAAAGCACTGCCTGTCCCCCACACCCTCCCCAACAACAAAGCTGGGCAAGGGCTGGGGTGGAGCAACTGGTTTCCACCTCCCTGCTCCACACTCCTACTTTGAAACGAAGGTAAGTGTTAACGTGTTATTAGAACCTCTACAAAAACTCTGTGGAGTCTGAGCTCCAGGAAGCTTTAAGCCTTGTAAAGTTACTTTTTGTCAATGATACAGGTGTTTGTATCCAGAGTATCTCACTGAATTTGTGGAGACATTTCTGAGACACAGCCCAGCAAGAATTATATTGTGGAACCTCAGCCTTTCTTAGGACACAGCCAGTACTATGAAATGCAGCACCACTGCCTGACTTAGGCGAAGGCCTCTAGCAGGTAGTCAGAATGTAGTCAGCACCTTTCCTTAGGAAATAAATAGTGGTGAGAGCCCTATATCATTGCAGGCTCTGGGAATCAGATGTTCAGTGAATTCCACAGCTAAACTACTGAGTTTGTCTAATCCCTCTTTGGCCTCATGATGCATTTGGTTTCCACAATATCCTGTGGCTGCAATATAATTACACATGGTGTGAAACACCATTTCCCTGTGTTCGTTCTGTACCTGCCCACTGATCATTTCATTAGGTTCCCCCTAGTTCACACAGGCATAGCTCTAAATCAAATTAAAAAAACACTGTAATCTTGCTGTAGAGTGAGATTAAGCCATGCCAGGTAAGTTAGTTGGGGGCAATGTCTGTCAAATCTCTACAACTGCTGCAAAAGACTAAGAGACAGACTACCATTTTCTTTTGAAAATGAATTTGAAAACCACAAATCAAAGCTCTTGGTTGACAGGACACATATTCTTGCTTGTTCTTCCTGGTTTTGACCTCGCAGTCAACTATTTTACAGACTACGCTGATTTCTTCACCTTTTCCAGGATCGCTTTATGATGGTTCATTTGGATTGTGGATGTTGCACAAGTGAAAATTTGGTGCTGTCACAGCACAAAACACAGTGATTCCTCATCATATTGCTGGTTTCCTGAAGTTTATGGACATAGGATAAAGTGTGCTGGAGCAGAGAGTAGCAATGCTTGCTTCTAATCTGCTTCTCGAGCAGCACCCTGCAAGCACAGGAAAAGAGAATCCATGTTACCAGACTTTTTAAAACAGGAAACTCTTCAAGAAAAGCAAAACCTGGCCTCCTTAGTCAGTATGTTTTAAAATATAAAAACTTCACGTTTTTAAGACTGTCGATGCTTCATGCTTTTCCCAGAAAAATCCAGCTGGCCACTGGATGTCACTGTTGTTGCAGAAAAACACCTCAGAAAGTTCACAAATCAGCCTGTGACAAAGGTGAGGTGAAGTCACCCAAACCTGGAAATAGCCTTTTTTTTCAGTTAACCAGCACAGTGCTGACAGCACTTGAAGGCTGTGCTACCAGCTCGAAAAACTGGAGGCAAAGCACACACAGTGGTGCTGAGGTCTCTGTCACCACCTGAAGGCAAGTTCTCCATGAAGCTCATGGGCTCTTGCTCTTCTCTGCCTAGATATATGTCCCCTCTTCTTGCTAACTCCCCTCTAATTTTTCTAAGATGTGTCCTGGCTCAGCCCCTGGGTCTGCTTGACACATCCAACTTTGTCTCTAGTTTGGACTCGAACATTTCTCTTCTGCCACACAACAGAGCACACTGCATTAAGCAGATTTCTAAGCTTCTCCTTGGTCATGGATTAAAAGCAATTACACACAGTTTTGCTCTGCAGTTTTACCCCGTGCTGCTGAAAGGGCTGTTTAGTGAAGCTGTATGAATTTCAATGTTTGAGCTGATATCTCCATTGAAAATAGCATTACATCACATAGATAATTTACCTCCTCTGAACTACACCAGACATCTCCAAATCCACTCAACCACAAAGAGGAAACCTGCCCCAAAAGATTTTCCTGAGCCTTTTAATTCAACTAACGATGCCTTTGCACCATCATGGCAGGAAGTCGACTTTTTCAAAGATTGCTTTGAGGCTGCAGGCTGAGGCCCGACCCTGTGCGAAAACAGGAGAAACAACCCCCAGGAGTCCAGAAAAAAACCCTTCAGATTGGAGTCACCAGGTGCAGATGGTGCTGCTGTAATATTTCAGGATGTATAAACTAGGACTTCCTTCTCACCTTCCACTCCAAGCTCAAAGCTTGCAGCTCCATTTGTGCCTGATGTAACACCAGGAAACAAACCCACAATTCAAGGCAGTTCAAAATAACGTACTATTGCCCCTGAGTAGAGAGGGAATTATAGAGTCACCAGGTTGGAAAAGACCCATCGGATCACTGAGTCCAACCATACCTACACAGGCAGGGACACATTAGTTAAGCTCCTTAACATGGAGTTGCAAGACTCTCAGATGCTAGTGATGAGGGAAGAGATCTAGCGTGCCTTCATCTGGAGATCAGTCTCTTTTGAAGAGCAGAGCACACCCAAGGCTGTGGAATAACAGAAAACTGGGCTAGAAATTACCCATTTTGGTCTGCCTAAATGTCATAAATTAGGATCAACTCTGACAGGACATGATGGATCACATCAGCTTTGACTGTAAGGACGCTGGTATAAATTAAAAAGATGATTACCACAGGACACTTTGATCACTATTTCTAAAGCATTAGAAGATTCCTTGGCTGTGCTTCTTCTTTATTATTTTCGATTACTCTAATGTAAAACAGAAGAAAGAAATGCTTTGGGAAGGATGGGCAGCTAAAGGTCTTGTAGTGGATGGAGTGGGGCTTTCTAGCCAGCAATGTCAGACTCTGCTAAGAGCATCAGTAAATCTTATCTGTCAAAGAGACCATCTGTGCAGTGGGAAAAGAGCAGAAAACAGCCCTTTGTTTTTCAGAGATTCTTGGCTGTAAAGGTGATGTATGAATACAAACAGCAGTCACTCCCAAGCTCACGTGCCACCTCTTTTAGACACTGCCAGTCACAATCCAACAGCGGTGAACTCCCTTCTTAAGCCACTTTGTGCATGTAGTCATATCAAGCCTCCACATCCTCGTGTGCAAAGGATACCTTGCTCACAGATATTAAATTTAATTCACTGAAAGTCATGGAAAGCTGTATTCCTGAAACACTAATCTTTACATGCTATGCCTACAGAGTATTCCTTTTTATTACAAATTTATTTCTAATTAGACCATCAAATGTATATCTACATTCCACTCATTACTATTTATTTTTGTGAATTTAACCCACACAGACTTCTTCTTAGCCACATGGCCGAACATCCTGGCTAATTTCCATTTAGGTTTTTTTTCCTGTATAAATGCATAAACACACAGATTTTCTATATCCATTTTGAGCAAGCAGAAATATTTGATTTGAATCACCACTGCATTACTCTGGTTTTACACTCATGCAAACAACAGTGGCTTCTGCTGTTATCTCCTGCTGCCCAGCTGTGAACACTGGGGAAAAGAATCAACAATGAAGATAAACACAATTTATTTGAATCTCTCTCTGATAATACTGGCCCATGGAAAATACTTCTAGTGAAACCCAAAAGAGCGAGAGTCAGTGACCCTGTTAGTTTTCCATGATACGGTTGTCCACTCTGATACATGGTCACATCCAGAAGCTGAGCAAATTATTATGGAAGTTTAGAAACCTCAGAATACATACAACAGCTATTGAAAAACATTGTGGTTACGTGGCTTCAAGCATGCTTGAGGAATATGTTAAAACCCAAGCAAACAATCTACGCCTTCGCCCCCGTTCTGTTAACACACAAGCATGTGTGCACACATCACCAAGCTCGCATTGCAATTTGTAGCTCTGTTATTCACAGCCTTCATTAAAGCATAACAGCCCCTGTTTGAGTATCACTAAGGAAAATTGTTCGCACATGTGGACCAAATAGACACACCAAGGCTGCACCCTTATGGTTTCTGAGTGACAAGCTTAATAAGATTACACTTGATCTTTCTCTTAATAAAGCTGGATGACATTCAAGCGAAGCCTGGATTTTGTTTTAACGGTACGTTAAGGGAATCCAGAGTTTGGCACAGCTGGAGGCCTGAGCCATTGAACAAAACTTGGCATTGCCAGCGTTTCTTTATGATCTCAGACCTCACATAATGAATATTTATATCTATATACACACACACACATATATATTAAATACCTATCATTAGCTGGTCAAGGTCAATGCTCTGAGTTGGATGTAATACTAAGAATGATGATGGCTCTTTTTTTCTTGTGTTATGAATCTCACAAATTAAGCAACCCACAGTTTATAGAGTCTGCAACATGATGGACTGCTTTTAAACCACACATACCAAGAGGAAGGAGAAGAACTTCAAGAAATAACAAAAGCAAAGCAGAAGTGTCATCACCTTACTGTTCAAACCTGGACACAGCAGAACACGGAGACTCCTGCTTAACTTTAATAACACCAGCAGCCTTAGCTGGCTCCAGGGGAAGCAGTCATTTGCTTGAGATAAGTCAGGGCTCGCATGTTTTGAAGCATTATGGGTTAGAAGCTAAATAGTGTTAGTTGAGTCACATTGATTTAAATCATCAGTACAACTGGCCCAAAGATTACAAAAGACAGAACGTAAAGAAATCACTTAGAGGAACAGGGAAGATATAACACTGAGTTTTTATTTTGAAAAAATATATACAACCCCTCCTTAATTAAGACTTTAGTACGGGTTCAGCTACACCTCTGCGTGTGCTCAGGATGCACATCTATGTATCTGTCCTATAGACAAGTCAATGGGTCTCAATGTTAAACAAGGAGGTCATGATGGAGTTGGGAACTGGATGAAGATGGGATGGAGATAGCTTAGACCGTGTAATTTATCTGACAAAAAGATAATTTCTTTCAATAACCAAAAACAGTGTCCAGATTACATTTACTTAGGAATACTGAGGAGGAATTGAAGAGTACTGAAATACTGCCTTTTGCTGTTTCCAAAAAAAAACACACACACACAATCACAGCTTTATTTCAAAACATTCAGAAATAATTTACTGAAATGTAATATATGTACATTTCATTTAAAAAAAAGAATACAAACAGGGACATTAAATTAAACAATTAAACACTTTGCACAGCCTAAATTTTCTTCCAGGTTTTTATGGTGAGAAAACGAAAATATTTTTGTTCGGCACTGACCCAATACAACTTTTTCTTCAATCATCTGGTTCAACTGACAAAACTAGACATAAATAATTTCCACTACTCTAGACTGAACCCAGGTTTCTGTTAACGTGCATGAATTCCTGATTCTCAATCTCTCAGTCTGCCTTGAGATACATGGGCAGTACCTTAAACCCTGAGCATGGTGTTGAGACCTTCCCTGGCTGGGGACATGTCAAGTGGTTTGTGCTAAAGCCAATTAAATATCTGATCATGGAGTATTGAGCCAAGCTGGGTGCTCGGCAGAGCCAAAAAATCTCTTTGCAGAGTCCCATCTTCTTCCCTTAAATTCAATAACGAGACACCCGTTGAATTCAAGGGAGCCGGTAACAGCTTTAAGCTACAGAAAAGTACATGAAGGAAGTGTGCTCCCTTCTGTCTTCAACTCACAGCACTCAAATTCACTTCTGGGGCTACATACCTGTCCAGCCTAGCCCTTTATTCTTATTTACAATGCTTAAAAGTTTCCACTTGTGTCCAATTAATCAGATTTGTGGAAATCATCAGAAAAATACCTAGAAGGCATCTCTTGTGCAGTCTGTGGTCCTTACTTTCAGCTGGTTTGGAGTTGAGAGAGCTTCAGAGAACCAAGTACATGAATGGGAGACAAGATTCTCTGGTGTAAAGAGAGACCTGTGTTGATAAGTAAAAGTACTGAAAGAATGTGAATTCTTGCAGGAATTCAGCCTATAATTATCTGCTCCCTTCACTGGATGAAACTGAGATTATCGTTGACTGAAAGAAGAAATTCACTACCAGCTTTATTGGCATTTTTGTGTCCAAACCCTGCAGTACTTTTCATCCCACCAAACTCCACCTATAAAGCTCTCACACTATATTTTGGCTGACTGTTCTGGGCTGTTATAGAAACTCTTTGGCACTGGCCTGTCCCAGATTTCTCCCAACCTCCACACTTTTCTTCACAGCCAAGTTTCTGCAGGAAACAAAACACTTTTCATTGAGGCCAATTAGCTCAAGAACGTCAAAAGAAAAAAAAAAAAAATCAAAAGCCTTTGGGTCAGTGACAAGAGCAATAGAGAGGCCAAGCAAATGAAAGGGACTTGTTCTGAAAATGTTTTTTACTATGTCGGAGCCAATTCCCAATGGAGTGAAACAAGAAAAACATTCCTAGAGAGATTCAAGATCTGTCATGAATTCCTGACGCACATTTAGAAGTCTTACTTTCCTCTCTGTCTCTCGTTCCTTTCTGAGATACAGCATGTGGCTCCAGAAAGAGTCAAGAGGTATGTACAGTGGTTACAAGCATTCTAAGTCTCAATGAACCAAGGGCTGGAGAATCTGACAGCAACGCTCCAAAGTTTCTCTTCTTTAGGGGGAAAAAAATCCATAACCCAAAAATGAAGCATCAAAACTCTACCTGAAATTATCTTGTTTGTGGTTGAGATATTGGTACTGCTTCTCTTAAGAAACATTCACCTGGTTTTCTTGCAAAGTAACTGGTTTGTGCACCTGCTGCCCCATCTTTAAAAGAAGCAAACCCCACTTTCCTACGAGCAGGACATATTTGTCCCATTCTATGCCTATATATTGATAAAATTACTGATGACTGAACTTTGGAATGAACATCAGGATACCACGACCACTGCCTTTCCCACCATCACCACAATGCTCATCATTGACCCTACATCCAGGATGAGGAAACCTCTTTTTTCCATGCTTGTAGATGTCAGACCCATAGACTTGCTGGTATTAGAACTGAAGCTCACCTTTCAAATTGTATGAAGTATTAATTCAAAGGATTCGAGATATCAGTCTTAGAGGTCCCGGGTCTGCTATCAGGGGAAAAAACAGCACTGTTTTCCAGCTGAGCTTTATTTAATGATGGACTTTACACTTCCTAATCTCTTTGGAAAATAAATGCCACATAGCATCATATTATACTGAGCAAGGGATAGTCAGGCTCCCAGCAAATAATTCATAATGACATCTTTTGGATTAGTTTTTATGATGCTCTTTGTAGGACAATGCCGCGACTTGATCTTGAATATTTCACCATGAGAACAAAATATTCCTCCTGACATCCAGCTCTGTGTTCATGGGTTCATTTTTTCCGATGATTAATTCTGAGTTCATGCAGAGTGTGTTCAAGATTACACGGATTCATACTCAGTTGACCATATCTGAGAGGATTACTTTAGTGTGCCCCAGTTTATGGCCCATGAAACATGATCCCTCTTGTCTCTCTGTTTCTCTCACTCTGCCAGCAGTACTGCTCTAAAAACCAGTACTAGGAACTCATATTATCAGCGTAACAGCGGAAAACAGCTATTTTTCTCTATGAAAACCAGCTCTCATTCAGTGGCTTACACTTGCTCTGCTCTCAGTGCCAACAGCCAAACAGAATCCATCAAAACGTCAAAACGGTTTGAGGAAACGCCCTTTAGACTAAATCAGCATTTCAGGTTTGCCACAGACTTGATCATTTTTGGTGCATCTAGCACATAATACTGCTGGTACTAGTGATCCCAACCTGAACAAAATAATGCATAGCGAAAACAACCTGATGCCGACTGAAGCTTGTGTCTCTCTGAAGAGTTGTGACCCATGTTACCTACACTGGAAGATGTTTCTATCACCAGCCAAGAGACTGGTAACAGCAGCGCGTCGCTGATCCTGGCATTCACCAGGCATATGTATCATTTAATAGTTTGGCAACATCTGACCATCATTCCGATCACAGCAGCATTATCTTCAGACAACTGCCACCTGGACTGAACAGTGCTCGATGCATGAAACAGGAGCTGTCAACTGACAACACCCTGTAAATTATACATAGCAATACAATTTCATGTGCAGCCCCCACATATCTCAAAACAGTTTCAGGACAGAAATTAGGGTCCAATGCTGCATCCTTTACTTAACAAGCGTGAGATAATTAGAAAGCTGTCCCATTGACATAAGCAGAGCTGTTTGTAGAACTGTTTAATGTGTGGCCATGCAGTTTAAAAACCAAAAAATTATACTGTGGTTGTTTCTCAAAACCACGGCCCAACCATATCTCCTGGTGCTGTACTGAAATAAATGAAACAGAGCATTCCTATTCCAGAACACCTCTTGTCTGGTCAGTACCAGAGTTACTTTAGAACCAACAAAAAAACCACATTTTTCCAGATTTGCAGGCAACCTACAATATACTTATGTTTTGTTTAGCAGACTAAATTACACAACTTAATAGCCCAACCAGAGCTTTTGCTACATACAACCTCGCCTGAGCCAACAGGCAATGCAACTTGCTCATGAGAAAGAAGATTTTAAACCATAACCTTATAAGTAAAATCCCTATGGCAATGACCTGTATTAAGCTAGTTTTTTTAGTCATTACTGTTGCATCCAGAATTGCTCAGATTTTCTTTTGATTATTATCATCCGTCCCTTCCATCCCGTGTCACTGCAATTGCACACAGAAAGCAGAGGTTATATACACCATTTTATTTCAACAGAGAGCGCCTTTCACAACCCCTTGGCAATTTTCTACACAGTGTCAAACACACTGGACTGGGCAAAATGTTATTTTTCTTTGACTGATGCTGTCAACACGTTATCTGAAGTCTACCTCAGAGTGCAAGAGCTCGGTGAGAGTGTTTGCATTGCACTTGTGCGTTACGCTACACCCATGCTTGGGCACCCTCTGCCCCATCACTCACCGATCCCACTTTCTGATCACTTGACTGCCTTTTGGATGAAGCCCAACTCCAGTCCTCTTTGACCACAGAACACAGTCAAAGAAGGAAAGATAGTTCTTTCAGTCAGCTTTCAGCTGAGATTCAATGAGTTACATTTACTGTTTTTTTCTTGAAAACAGAGCTTTCCTGCAAATATTATGGTTACGGGACAGATCAAATCCCACAGTTTTTTCACTCTTTACGGGGAACTGCAATATGATCTCTGCAGCATCCCGCTTTTGCAAAGACACTTTATCAACAGACCATAAGTACAGTACTAGAATGCAGTAGCAAACTAAGTTTCCTCTCTATTACTGTCTCTAAACATTACTATTAACAGTTGATGTATTCAGGGAATCTTTGAGCTGATAACAGAAAAGGCAGCATACTTCACAGAATCACAGAATCATTAGGTTGGAAAAGACCTTTGAGATCATCAGCTCCAACCAACCTTGACTTAACCTTAACTAGTTGGCAGCGTATGACCACAAGCAGCAAGGAATACTTTGTGCATCTGAAATTGCAGGGGAAAAGCATTCTATCCAATTTTCCAGGAAACAATTTGGCCAAGACATAAGAGCAAAGGAGCCTCTTTACAATGTGTGCTACTGAACTAGTAGTCACTACAACTCTTGCCCAAGGCTCCTGAGTCACAACGAAGAAAACCTCACTGTCCCCTGGCAGTATGTGGGAGAACGGCCAGCACTGATGCATGAGGCAGAGAATTTCTCCCAAGCTGCCAACGGCTCCCCCAGCACCTAGTTTTCTCTGCTGTGGCTTTCGGCCATCCCAGGCCCACACCAACTGACAGCAGTTAAAGAACAGCTTTAAAGACCACTTGCCAGCCTATGGCACTAGGGTGGCAGAAGCAAGACATAAGAATAGGATTGGTTTCCTTTCCAATGTCGAGTTCCCTTTCCTTAATGCTATTTTGCTGTATTCCAGTACCTTGATCCTGAAAACTATTAACAATCCCACATCCACACAAATGCAGATGTACTATACACACAGGTACATAAGTATGTATACATTTTCCTGTAGAGGAAATATGATATTTATGCTTTATGAGATGAACAAGGAGAATAAAAACCCAAGAATTCTGGGCTATTGCCCAAACCACACAGCTTTGAAATCAGTGGTATGTTGAAAAAAACCCACACAACAAAAAACCCCCTATACTTCCTTTCAAGCAAAGTGTCTACATTTTCCTATCTGTTCACGACTGATGTCTACCCACAAGAGACTAAAATCTGGGCTGGATGAGACTGGACTAGCATACAACATAAAACCCCTCACCTTCCTGAACCAGGGAACAATACCCTAAGTGTTTGTACATAGAGGCAGGCCTGACGTTGCAGAATTTTTTCCCCCCAAACTGTTTTATCTGCTTTTAATTTCCAATGAACCAGCAAACACAACTGTGGGCTACTATTTTCCAGACCAACTCTCTTTAATTTTTTTATTCTCAGAACTCATCTGTCTTTTCCCAACACCTGCTCACTATTCCTTCTGAAATACAGTTCAGAAGTATTTAAATACTCAGAAGTACTTTATCTCCTTAGCTCTAGCGTTAACTAAAATGTATTTTACGTGATGCAGAAAAAAGTGAATTAAAAAAATAACAGTAACTAAAGCAACTATGACTAATAGAGAAAGGTAGGATGCACAGAAATCTCCAAAGGTTGGAGGTAGCTAAGGAGTGTCAAAAATACAGTTCTGTATAAAAACAATATCCAGATTATACAAGTACAACTACAATATATCTCCAGCTGTTCCAATCTCAAGTAGTATCTACCTCTGAAAGCCTCTAACAGCCTTGGTGCTGTTTTTGGAAAGCTCAGTTACTGCTTACCACAATGGAAATAGTCCTCTGTATCAGCTAGACCTTTTTGTACTTTCACCTTTGAGCCAAGCTTATGTGAATCCTCCCCAAGTCACACATTTGACAAGGCATTAAAAATGGACTTAAATTGAAAACGCTATCAATTCCCATTTCCAGACTATAGGTGTCAACCCAGAGGCAAAACTTGGAGCAAGCCTGGTTTCTACCCCAGGAGCTCTGAGGGAACAGCATCTGCTCCTTGCATCCTGCTACTGTATTTAGACTTAACAATAAAGCCATTATGGTGTTGGTTTTGCTCTGTGGTAACGCAAAACTGAGGCTGCAGGTGTGCTGGGGTGTCTGGGCAGAGACCAACTCCTGCTAAAGCAGTGTTCTTTCACCTCTGCTCAACTGATGACACTACTTCAAACACTTTGCTCAGGATGCAAAATTCAGTCTGCATGAAGAAATGAACGGCTATTTCACCTGGGGTGATTGCCCAACACCTTGCAGTCTCCAGGTTAGACCTAGGACTTGCTGCTGGGGAAATCTTCATAGGAGGACAACATTACCCGTTCAGCTCCCTGCCATCCTCCTCTATGCAGTCTCCAAGCGTAGTGTGGCATTCATACTTTTTAAAGCAGAGAAGGAAATTGTATACCATCCTTATTTACCAACGGGACTCCAAAGCATAAAGAAGCCAAAAACTTGCCCCAAGACTAACAGGCAGGCAGCGGCAGAGCAGGAACATGAATGTAAACCTTCTAAGACTCACAGCCATGCCTTAAGCTCTCAGAGCCACGCTTTGCATACTCAGCTGAAGCATGGCCTGATAATGTTATGTGCGACCACATCCCTACTTGTGCTTGGGCCTTGCATCTATGAGACTTCACAGCTCTCATTTGTCCTGTGTTTAACCTTCTGCTAAGCAGATAATTTATGACCACACCAATTTGAAAAAAGAAAAGGAGAAGTTGTAGTACTATATTAGAAGTGAAGTCTGGCAATACGTCCTGCTCTCTCTCCACAACTTTATGGCAAAACCTGAAATGGTTTTCTGGGATATACTATATCTGGCATGAATCCCTGCCAGGCAAAATCTTGTCTCGTTTAATTAGTTCTCATGAATTTTCACCATCCTGCTTTCTCATTGAGGTCTGAACCACAGCTCCTGCTGTCCAGACACCATGGGGAGCGAGACATCACGTCCAAGGCCACTGTTGGTGGCCTGGTTGTGAAAGGGCCTGATGGAAACTCATCTCATTAAGCTTTTGAAAGATGGATGCTCTGGCATTGGAGCAGCTCCGAGCTCTCAGCTGGAGTTTCTGCTGGCCTCTGACTCTCTTTGCAATAGTTTAGGTTTTGCCTGCTGGAAAATGACTTGTAAGAATGCTCTTGAGCGCCAGTGTTTGGGACCAACTCTATTTCCAACATTCCCAAATTCTGAGATGCTCAGAACTGATATGCTGACTCAGATCACTTGAGACAAGCAAGTTAGTGAAAAGTTCAGCCTGGTGGTAATGAGATCCGGTGGAATTAGACCTCTGTATGATTTATTCAGAGTTTTGTAATCAGCATAGAGTGTTAATGTCATCCATTTGCTCTCAAAACTCTGCTTAGAAAAAGAGTGAGGCTAGTCTAAGCAAATGCCTCCCAACTTTACTTAACAGTGTCAACCTCTTTGCTAAATGAGTGGTTCCAGATCTCTGCAGAGGTGCTGGACAGTTCAACCAAATTGTCTGCATTAGCATCCTTACTCCTATTGAGTATTAATCAGTTCAGCTCACAGGATGCTTCCCAGCTCTCTGCTAGAGAGACAAATCTTTTATAAAGCTTAATAACAAAACTCACCCAACAAGCATTGAGATAATACTTATGATCATGAACTATGAAAAAAATCACAAATTTAGTACAGTTTTGAAGATCCATTGACAGTAAATGGTAAGATTTGGTGGAATCAAATCATGGCAAATTATTAGGGTTTCCCAGGACTCATATCCCCTCAGTTGTTTTCTTTATATCACAAAGTTTTCACCAACAATTCCTGGAAAACATGTTCTTGTCTCCTGAGCTCTGTGGTGTCCTCTACATAGCTTTGTCAGGGCCCAATCCCTCAGGTTTAAAACCCAGAGAGAACATGATATGGAGCAAGAAAGCTTATAGCTGTGGTAACTGGGAAAGCCCTCTGGCACACAGAGAAATACCAGGGACCATAAGGGAGCACCAGGGCCTGCTGCCAGCGTACAAGAAGCTGGATATGTCTATGGATCAGGGATTTTAAACTTCGCTTTGTTTCCTGCAACTCAATCAGAACAAGAGCTCTTCCAGAGACATCCTTCTCTGCAGCTTACACTGGCAGGCAAGGTTAACATTGAACGACAATCCCTCTTACTATTCAACAGGCTTGTCTTCTCCATTAAGTCAAAGATTTGGAGCTTCTGAGGTGAGCTATCTTATTTCTTTAATCAAATCATACATGCCATGCCCCACTTCTTGAAACACAAGCTTTTATTTTCTTTCCCCATGGTGCTCATGATCAAGTTATCTTTCCTTGCTTCTGCCTGTATTGCTAGATACTTTCCTTGTGCTTTATCTGCATCCTGCACTTTCATAGGAAAAGAACGACTGCTAAAAACCCCATTAACATGGTTTGGCCAGAGTCCAAAATTTCAGCTACCAAGAATGTTAAATCCTCCATCTGTTTGCTAGTTAGATAATGTTACCTTTGAGCTTTCCTTTGGCTGCTAAAGACACTTTATCTGCCTTAAATGTTGCAGAAAATTACACTTTAGGTCAAAGCCTGTATGCCATTAAATAAAAGGGGGGAGGGAAAGGTTCTTGCTATAAATTTCCACCTTTAGTCCCTCCTAGCTCTTAGTACATTTAGATGCAGCAAAGTCCCGAGCTGAATATAATCACATTAATGACCTGGATAATTGATGGTGAATGATGGATATGTTGAGCTAGACTCTAATCCACCCTTAAATATTTGCTTGACTTTTTAAAAATCAAGGGAATACCCTAAAGGGAAGGAAGTTCTTTCACAGAGGAGAAGTTAAGCAGCTAGAGTGTGCTCAAGTGAACATTTGGCCAAGCCATTACTTTGTGCCTCAGCTGGGGATACAGACTGGTCACTGAGACCATACTCACTCTTTAGTGCCAAGATCTGGCTGTAACATCCATCAGGCATGTCCAGGGAGAGGGGACTCAATTGCTTTCATCAACATGGTCCCAACAGAGGGTAGGCCAGGAGGTAACCTTGCACAGTCTCTCCCTCCTCCCATCCCTGGCATTTATCTGCTCACTACTTGTTAAAGCTGATGGGTCACACAGTTGGTCACCTTCTCCCTGAGGAAAGTGTTGGATGTGGAGCTCACACGACTGACATCCATATGATTTTTCCTCATGGCTTCAATTGCAACCTCTTTACACCTGTGATTTCACCGCAGAGCATGAGCTGCTCTCAAGTCACATCATAACTTTCCATACATCCACAACCCTGTTCCACTCCCCGACCCCGACACAGCAGGTGCCTTCCAGATGAGCACTGGAGATGAAAAACTACAGTCGCTCAAGCAGTCTCCTGCGCTCCCCAAGGAGGGAGCAGCCCCTGCTGAGAAATGCTGACAAGGAACCACTAAACATAACTGCATGGGACACTGACAGCTACCTATCAGGAAGGATTAAAACAAGGCCCCAAACTCACAGAAATTCTGGCATTACATTTAGCAGAGGAAACCCACATCTGCCTCTACTTATGGCTATAATACACTCTTGAGAGGTGGATGGCTGGATGGGATTGGTCAAAAACTGTAACAAATGACTGCCCAGAACACAACAACCTGACATAGGTTTGGTGAAACCTGAGACAACCTGTACACAGATCCTTGCATTGCCCCATCAAGGGGACAGGGGACAGCAGTGCGAGTGAGGCTGGTCTTGCCAGCTGACCTCAGCTGAGAGAGGGACAATCATCCTTCTGGGCTGTGACAGATGTGGGAATGGGGCTTCTAGTCTGAAACAAGAGGTGCAGCCCAGCCTCCTTGCTCTCTGCAGCTGTGAGGAAGGTTTCCTTCCATCCCCATGACAAGAGAGTTTCTTAGCATCCAGCCAAGTTTCCTTAGCAGCAGCTGAGGGACTTAACTTTTAGGGCTAGGAAGAGATTACTAGGCACAAAAACCCATCTGCAGCAAAGTCAAACTGAACTTGACATCAGCTGGGGGAGGTCAAGAGAAAAATGAGTATGAAATAGATGCAGTTGTCACTTCATTAAGGAATAGAGAAAGCACCGATGTAAGCATGAAAGGCATAGAAGTGGGAGTACCGGAGAGATACTGAAAAGGTCATTCTTCAACTCAAAGTCACAGGTTCAGATCTGGCCTTGTACAGAGCAACCAGAATTAGTCATTGCAGTGGCTTGTGACTACATTAGGGAAAAGCCCCTGAGTAATTTCTAATGGAGAAACCTCTCTAGGTGAACAGTTGTGCAAGGAAAACAGCTGTCCAGTCTGCTGGATTCCAGGGTGAACACAGCATCTTTATTATTATCACTTCATTTAAGTATATGAAATGAATGAAAAGAGGAGCAAGGAGGACATGTGCCTGGACTGCGCAAATTCTTTCCTTACTAATGGACCATCATCACGTAAATGACCATGATCAGTCCTGCTCACACCACAGAGAAACCAAGCACAGTTGCTACCATTGACCTAGGAAGTGTGAACAAACCATTTATTTGGAGAGAGATGAAAAGAAGCATGCAAATGAAGCTTGTCTCCATCACCATGACAGATTTACTTCTTCAAGTGGCCTCAAGTAGCCTTGGAAAGGAAATCTGGAATGTTGTAACATTCATAAATATTTGACTGTTCTGTCCTACCTTGAAAACAGGCAGAAACCCTATCCTAAAGAAAGCACTCCTGGACTGAACAGTCATTTTGTTAAGCAGGCCATGACCTGGGGAAATAGGTATTGGTGATGTTTAATCTGTATCTCTATCTATGCACATGTACAAACACACAATAAAATGCAGTTGTTGTCCCAAGGAAAGCCTGGGAAGTGTTCAGACCCAAAGCTAAATCTAAGCTTTATTACTTAGATCAATAAACAAAGTTTTGTAAGGTTTAGAAGTGAATCAGAAATACTTTAATATTAGTGGAGATCAATAATTATTTTTACTTTCTTTTATTTGCTCCCAGAAAGCTATACTACTTTATTATTTTCGTTAAAGCACAATGTCCACTGTCTTTGGCATCTCTTATCTGGTCTAACACCAACCAAACTGTTATGGTAAACTCCCACCTTTCATTCAGACTTTCCATCTAGCTACTGCAGCTGAATTTGAGAAGAAACAAACAAGAAGGGCTCAGGAAAAGGAACTGTGAACAAGTATTTTAAGATGCACTATGTAATGTGATCTGCAATTTGAAATTTGCACCACTGTGCAGGTCCAACAGAAAGCCCTCTACTTTAGTAACGGAGTAATTCCGTACATGCAGTGCTGTTGGCAGCTACAGAAAGGTGAAAAAATAAAGAAATCAAGGAGTTTTCCTCTTAAGATGCGGAAGCATCTGAACACCCTCCCACAACACGCAACTCCCTGCTTTAGGTCGGTATGAACCACGCTTAAATCTGTCACAGTGTAGTTGCTCAGCTAATAAAAGATGCTTGTTCTTTCAGTGAAAAAAATATAATTTGGATCCACAGGAGACTTTCCCTACCAGCTGGTTTTAAATGCTGTGGTACTCACCCCTCTAGGTATAATTAGATTGCTATAACCTAAACAGCCCTTCCAGTCCCATCATTTTAATGTCCCCCAAGGTGGTAAACAGCATTAAGGCCTCATGCCCGCAGCCTCTGGGTCAAGAAATATGTATGATTATATGTATATCTTAAATGCTTTTCCTTGTGACCACAGAATGAGTCACAATTAGTTTATTGAAATGCGCTGTAAAGTCTGACACTCTCTGGCTTAAATCTTTCAAAAATGTATTAGTGCAGGACCCACATCTTACTCTGCACAGTATGGCATCGAGTGCAACAGAGCCATGAGCTCACTTAGGCTTCATGTTAAACAATAAGTATAATAAAGAGAAATGACAAAAATGGAACATAATTTGCCGTATCCCAATTGCTCCCTTTACGAGGAAATATACTGTTCATTGAGCCTCTAGGTAGATGTGCATAGATGTCAATTCTTCTTTTTCTGATTCTCAAAGTTATTTCAGTAAATCAATAATATTAAAAAAAGAGACCTTAAAGATTATCCAGTTCCAACCCCTTGCCATGGGAAGGGACACCTTCCACTGGATGAGGTTGCTCAAAGCCTTTTCCAACCTGGCCTTGAACACTTCCAGGGATGGGGCATCCATGACTTCTCTGGGCAACCTGTATCAGAGGCTCATGACCCTCACAGGAAAAAATTTCTTCCTAATATATAATCTAAATCTCCCCTCTTTCAGCTTAAAACCATCACCACTCATCCTATCCTTGCACTCCCATAATATCGGTTTTGTTTGTCCACATCAAACATTTTAAAATGTATCTGCAAAACTATTTTGGATCAGCCAATGTTAAGTGTGCTCCCAAATGAAATATTGTGTTCTTGGGTTTCTAGTCTCCTCTTGTAATATATTAAAAGTTTTCTTTTGAAAAAGTCAAGGTGTTTAAGTTTGACTATATCAGAACAAAACTCCATTCTTTTTGAGATACAGCCTTTCTTCTGTGTTTTCTGTATTTCCACTATTTCTTTGCCACCCTTGATGCAAGTTGCTATGTAGATTTCATTCCATCAAACAAAGATTTTTTAAGCAGGAGAACTAGTTATAGTTTCAGCATAATTACGTTGTTTGAGTAGCACTGGGGCTGAATATTACTACCTTCAGGAGTTCTCTCCAGAGTAAAGGAAAAACACAAGTTATCTAAAACACTGATAGTGTGCATCAAGAAAAAAAAAAATGAGCACGTTAAGTCTGCTACTGATAGGAATAATTTAAAGACCCCATGGAATAGAAAAAGGCAACACATTAAAAATTGGAAAAGCACACTATTACACATTAGAAACTGTGAAAGCCTCCCTTGAAAATTTTAGGACTACATTTTGCTATTCTGTAGAAAGTTTTTGTTACTGCTTTTCACTTGAGAGGAAAGCAGCAAAGCTTTTCACATGCGTTTGAAAAGCAGTGAATTTGCAAAGGTGAAATAAGCAGGAAATAAGAGCCCTTTTGTGATGGAAGTTTAGTTTTTTGAGAGATAATTGACAAGGTCAAAATATATAAATGTGGGAAAATGCACATTCTGCAACTGGTTTTCCATGGGTTATATGTGTATATGCATATACAAGCGTACACACACACATATATATTTATATAACATACCTGTATGTACACACACAGAGTTTATAGAAAAGATCAAGTGATGTGAAGATGTGCTGCTGAATTTTAACAGCTATTTTTCAGATATGTTCCCTTGCTAAAACATCACTAATAAAAAAGACAACCAGCTCCTCTTATCTATTAGTTCTGAGATATGTAGACATCAAAAGAAGGTGTAAGAGACTGAGGAAGAGGTGGAAAAGCTTCATCTCAAGATTAGAGGATACTATGCAAATTTTTCCATCTGAGCAGGGAAACCTTTCAAAATTGGAATGTACTTTGGGTGGAGAAGGACCTCCAGATTAGCAAATCCAATTTTTGCTAAAGACATGGTTTCATACAATATTTCTCACAATTAGCATCCACCTGTGTTTGCCCAGAGCCTCCCTTAAAGATATCTATTTTTACCCCTGAGCCAACTAATGCTGAAAGAGCATCCAATCTGTCTTCATTCCTGGCCAATCTACATCCTTTGCGTCTTCTGTTAACACTGGCTTTGAGCTAAAAATGCTACCCTGTCTTCAGTATCTTCACTTTTGTAGCAAACATATACCCTATCTGTCTTCTCTGCTTAAGGTGGCCTTCAAATTCAAAATTCATCTTCAATATAGATAGTATCAGCTAGAAGGTGCTCATGGATTAAGTGTTTCAACCCTTCAAAAACATAAGACGGTTGCTCCCTCTCATGCTATAACTGCTGTGGGGTTGCAGAGATGGAGTGGTTTTCCATGAAGCTGAAAGGTTATTTTGGGAAAGGGTGACATGATCAACATGCTTTCTGACTAAGAAAAAGTGGAACAGTGCCCATATGGAAAGGTGGTACCTTGAGGAAAAATAGCAAGAGGTCTCAGTAAAGAATACAGTGCTAGGCTGGGGTGCATTTGATGATGAAAAATTCTCCAAAGTAACAAAAGAAATTAGAAAAAGTTAGTGCCCGAAGGCACAAACCACGTTGATCATACTGTTCATCACTAACAGCAGCCTGCTTCCCAGTCAAACCTAAACATAATTTACTCTCATTTGTGCTTCAAATGAAGACTGAAGTTTGCCATTTTGCATTTCCAAGTCTTATATATAAACAAATCTGCTTGCTGAGATGGAGTAATTGGTCCTCCTCCCATTGCTCTAGCTAGAGCTCCAACCCATAGTGCAATGATGGACGATATCTGAACTGTTTTTTCTTATCAGCTATGGAGGAACAGAGGGTTTGTGCATAATGCTAGGATGTACAGTAAATTTCACATGGGATTAAAGAAAGTTGGTTCATTAACTAGACTTAGAGAGAGGAAAAATCAAAACGATTAATCAATGGAAGGCAAAAAGGAAATACTATTAAGCCCAAGGAACCCATACATATCCTGAAGGCATATGTTCTCTCACTTAATTAATTATGATAAACACTCACAGTTTAATTGAACCAGTGAGAAATTCTGCAAAAAATTAGGCATAGACTCAGAAATGCAGATTAAATCTTGATATAAGAAAATGAGATGCATTTAAGTTTCAGTTTTCTTGTGCTGTTAAAGTACTTGATATTGCAAATCCTCTGTCGGTTTTTTTTTTTTTTCCAATGCCACCTGCAGCACTGGAGTGTTCAGAAAAGCCAACAAAGTGTGCTCTGGATACAGTGGAGACAGAAACAAATTCAATTTTATGTTTTTATATCATTATAGTTGACTTTGCTTGAATTAGCTAGTTTGGAATAAATCCTTGATGAACAGGGATATGGGGTAGAGTACTCACTGAGCAGATAAGATCCTTAGTAAAGAAGTAATATCATCTGTGTCAGTCGATATGAGATTAGAGAAAATATGTTAAAAACCCCCAATTTTTCTTACTGAGATTATTCAGTGTTAGTTGCTAAAACTGCATCAATTTACAGTAGTAAGCAGAAGGAGATGAAGTTTCTGCTAACAGAACTAAATCTACGTAATATTCACAGAAAACATCTCAAGTAGTTTAAAAACTAACTATACTGAAAGTTTACAAAAAGCAGCTGCAAAACCGGAGAATCATCTGTGATGGGAGCTTTTTCTAGCAAAAAAAATATAGGGATTGGCAACAAGCCCAATACTAGTCAACATTTTCATCCATGATTTGGAAGATCTTCTTAAAACTCTGCCAACAAAATCCAGGCACATGGACAGACTGTCAGTGTGGTGATTTATGAAGACATAGAGCCATCTGAACAGACATGCCTCTTGAAACAAGGCAGGCAGGAACACAACCAAAACTGAGAGAGACTTTTGCAGATGGGGGGTACAGGCTAGAGCTCTTGGACGATGAGCCTGGATGCTCATCAGTGACCACATATTCTAGTGCTGGGTTGGATTTACAAGAATACTGATGCAGTATTTGAGTATGGCAAGACTCAACCATGACCATCACACACAGCTCCAGCAACCAGCTTTAAGATGCATCATCAGGAGTAGCATAACTCGAGAAAACTAGTCTTGGCAGGTCACTCCAGTATGGATTTCTGGATGTCCAATAGTGACTGAGCACAAACACTTCATTACAGCATTAATGGGATTTCCCACTTTTTCAGGTAACATGCAGCCTAAATATCTTCAAGGCTTTACCCGTCTTTGTGAAATTAGTCAAGGGTTAATGGAGAAGGAGGGGAGCAAGTGGACACATAAATCCCCTTTCAGTATACCCACATAAGCCTTGTTTTCATAAGAAACCACAAATACAAAGAAGATCAACAGAATAATTCAAGGACCAGGAAACAGGCCTCACAGGAGGAGATGTAAATAGCTTGGTCAATTTAGCATAAGACAGAGATGCACTGACTACAATTATAC